>JANZXR010000009.1:22851118-22876085 GCA_027575705.1 Erythroxylum echinodendron
AGAGGACATTCGCGAGTAGCAGTGTCTACGAATCCGAAAAACAACCACCAATCCGTGTCAAAACAAGGTATTTTTGCTCATCCTATATGTTTTCGGTTATAGATTATGTTGTGTTATGATCTTTTCTGCAGCGTATTGTGAATACTTGGACCATACGCGATCCAACAGGAATGTCTGAGGCCTAAACTAAGCCTCGAGACAACTCAGTGCTGCTAACTTGATTAGACATCATTCGTGTAAATTGGTGTGCTTCTTAGAGACCAAGTTGACAATGGATGGTTTACAAAGGATGATGCAGAATTGGTACCAGGGTGGGGAATTTAGTCAGAATTTTGAGCTGATTGTAGGTGGACGTATGTGTGTAGCATGGAACAGCCAGTTTTATAAGTGTAAAATTTTGAAAATAAGGGAGCAGTTCATTCACCTCCAAGCCAACTACCTAGTTACACAAAAAAGCTTCTTTGTCTCTTTTGTATATGGACTCTACAGTGTTACAAAAAGAAGGGAACTGTGGCATTCTCCGGAGATATTAGGATCGGTGATCAATAGTCCACGGATAATCCTAAGAGATTTCAATTGTGTTTGTGACGCAAGGGAAAGAATGGGTTGCTGACACCTATTGCTTATCTTCTTAAAAATCTAGTTGATTTTCGGTGTACTCTTGGATTGGAGGACGCTCCCTCTACAAGTGAATTCTATACATGGCAGAAAAATTCACTTTGGGCTAAATTGGATAGGGTGCTTATTAACCAAGGATGAGATTCGGAAGACTCGAGAAATTCAGCGCGCTTCTTAGACATGTTACTCGACTCAGATCATTGCCCTGTTGTGGTCAATTTTCGCACATTAAATTCAAAAGGCCAGAAATCTTTCAAAATTTTTAATATGTGGCTGGACCATCCAGATTTTAGGGGTATCCTAGAGACCAATTGGGAAAATGTAGTGGTGGGTACTACCCAGTATAGACTCTGTCGTAAATTGAAATCGCTGAAGCAGCCACTGAAACAGCTAAATAAACATGCCTTTGGGCATATCTCTGAAAAGGTGCAAGTTGCTACTGAACAATTTCAAGTGGCCTATAAAGCAGCTCTAAAGTGTCTAAATGATCATAATTTGCAGCACGACTTGAAAGTTAAGAGGAAATTGGCCGGATGCTTCCAGGAAGCTGAAAGAAGGTTTTTTTAACAAAAAGCAAAATGCACCCACCTAATGAAGAGTGATAAATGTACGAAATATTTTCATGCAATGGCAAGGAGAAGTGTCTGCAGAACCACATCTCCCACTTACTTAAAGAGGATATATCCAATACCACATCTGAGGGGTAAGTGGCGGATTGTCTAGCCACCTACTATCAAGGCCTACTAGGCACACTACTGACTGAGATAGTTGTAGATATTTGTAGAAAATTCTATAAGGTCATTGTGAGCCATTAGATCAAATAGATCCTAGCCGTCTATTGAGGAAGTGTAAGGCTATAAATAGCCGAGAGACTTCATTTGTAAGATGCCTAGAGACATAAAGAGATAGAGAGCTTAGAATGTTCTTGCTTTGTAAAGCTTTCTTGTTCAATATAAGCATTCTCCAAGTTTCCTCATTGTTTTTTTTTGTTTTGTCACACATCTTTGCTAACATGTGCTAGCTTTGTTTCTAGCAATCGAGGGAAAAAGCTGACTTAGTTGCGAGAGATACAATTAAGTGCAGCGCGACTCGTTGGTAAAAGACCAAGTCCGTGACAGTTAGTATCAGAGCCAAAGGTTGAGCTCGTTGTTGCTTAGTAAAGATGTCAGGAACAAGTGAGACTACCAACGTTGGAGAGGAGAAGAAGAACGCTAAGGGGAGATCAAAGTCAAGGGACGTGTTGGTTGAAATGAATTGAAGGTTCATGAAGGTGGAGCTCGCGGTGGCCCAAGGGCAAGGGAAGTTCGAGGAGGTAGACCAACGCACGAGGAACTCGAGAAAGGGAGAGAAGAGTTCCAAGGGAAGATGTAAGGTGCCTTGAACGTTGCCGTTTTTGCATGTCAAGACCAAGTGAAGGCCTTGGAGAAGACCCTTCAAATCGAAATTCTTTACCTTAAGGAGAACTTGCAAAGGTTGTAAATGAACTAGTCCTTTGCAAGAGGGCGATTGCTCAAGAGGGAAGCAATGCCGCACCAACGGTGGTATCTACTCCTTCGAGAGTTGACGTTCCAAAACCAAAGGCTTATAAGGGGATTAGGAATGCGAAAGAGGTAGATAACTTCTTTTAGAGCTTGGAGCAGTACTTTAAAGCACTTGGTGTCGTGGAGGATACCATGAAGATCGACACCGTCATTTTCTACCTCGAAGATACCGCAATGATATGGTGGAAGAGAAGGCATAGTGACATCGAGAAGGGTACCTATACCATTGATACTTGAGATGAGTTCAAGAAGGAACTCAAGAGGCAGTTCTATCTTGAGAATGCCAAGTTGAAGGCGAGAGCGAAGCTACGACGTCTCACACAAAAAGAGAGCATACGGGACTACGTGAAGGAGTTTTCCGAGGAACTTCTAGAGATCCCCAACTATCTAGGTAAGGAAGCACCCTTTGTTTTTATGAATGGTTTACAAAATTGGGTGAAATTAGAGATTAAAAAACGTGGTACCCAAGATCTCGCTACTGCTATTTCTATTACCGAGTCTCTCATTAAATTCAAGAAGCCCGAAAAACCCAAGTCGCACAAAGACAAGGGTAATAAGGGAAAGAGTGGAGCAGATAACCATCAAAATAAGGAGGGCTTCCACAACTATGACAAGCACAAGGAGCTTGGCCATAAGGAGGATAAATGAGGCAAAGGTCAGTTAAAATGTTTTTTTTGTGAGGGACCACACAGGGCTAGAGAATGCCCAAAGAAGAACAAGCTCTCTGCCTTAATAGAGAAACAAGAAGAGCAACAATATTTCGAGGAGACCAAGATGAGGACTTTGCAAATCTTAAATGCCATCAAATCCGAAGTGGAAGTGTCCAAGTCTGAGAGGAAAGGACGTTTGTTCGTGGAGGTTAAGGTGGATAACTAAATCGTGAAAGCTCTCGTGGACACCGGCACTACTCATAACTTCTTCGAAGTCAAGAAATCTAATCGGTTGGGCCTCAAATTTAGCAAGAAACAAGGATGGCTCAAAGCTGTAAATTCCGAGCCAAAGTCTACCTTTGGAGTTGCTCGTGACGTCAAAGTATACCTAGGTGAGTGGTCTGGCCTTGTGGACTTTTCAATTGTTCCTACAGATGATTAGCATTGTGCTTGATATGGAGTTCATGAATCGTGTCAAGGCCGTGTCGATTCCTTTTGCCGACACTATGTATATATTAGAAAAGGGTAATACGTGCATGATGTCTTTGTCACAAGAGGCAAATCTACGAACCAAACAACTCTCGGCCATGCAACTTGTCAAGGGTGTTAAAAAGGCGCAACCTACATTCTTGGTGGCACTTAAGGAGAAAGAGCAAGCCTTATCACAAGGTCTACCCAAGGAGGTAACCCATGTCCTTAAGGAGTTTAAAGATGTGATGCTTGCGGAATTGCCGAAGAGGCTTCTACCAAAGCGAGAGGTGGATCGCAAGGTCGAGTTGGTGCAAGCTGCAAATCCGGCGGTACCCTATCAAATGGCGCCTCCTGAGCTTGAGGAATTGAAGAGGCAACTTAAGGAGTTGTTGGATGCGGGATATATCCAACCATCGAAGGCTCCCTATGGTGTACCTGTGCTTTTTCAAAAGAAGCACGATGGGTCACTCCAATTGTGCTTTAATTATAAGGCGCTCAACAAAATCACCGTGAAGAACAAGTATCCCAACCCGTTGATTGCCAACTTGTTTGATCAACTTAAAGAAGCAAGGTAGTTTACCAAGCTTAATTTGGGATCGGGCTATTATCAAGTGAGGATTGCAGAGGGAGATGAGCTAAAGACGACATGTGTGACAAAGTATGGTTTTTTCAAATTTTTAGTTATACCCTTTAGACTCACAAATGCACCTGCCACATTCTGCACCCTTATGAATCAAGTTTTGCAGTCCTTCTTGGATAAATTTGTTGTGGTGTACTTGGATGATATTTTAGTGTATAGCAAAACATTGAAAGAACATCTTATGCACTTACGACAAGTTTTTCAAGTCTTAAGAAAAAAGGAGCTATATGTGAAGAAAGAGAAATGTTTTTTTGCTTAACATAAGGTGATGTTTTTGGGGCACATTGTGGGAGGAGGCAAATTGAGGATGGACAAGTCTAAGGTGCAAGTCATTCATGATTGGGAGCCACTAAGGAAAGTGTCCAAGCTATGTTCCTTTCTTGATCTTTTCAATTATTACCGTAAGTTCATCAAGGGATATTCCTCTCTCGCGTCTCCCCTCACCGATTTATTGAAAAAGAATAGAGCTTGGGTGTGGGATGTTAAATGTTAAGGAGCATTCGAAGAGCCTTGAAGTAAGCAGTGATAGAGGAACCAGTGTTGGCCCTTCCTGATCACACCAAGGCATATGAGGTAGACACTGACGCTTCTGATTTTGCAATTGGTGGTGTTTTGGTACAGGATGAACATCCGATAACTTATGAGAGTCGTAAGCTAAATGATAACGAGCGCCACTATACTGTCTAAGAGAAGAAGATGACCGCAGTGATACATTGCTTGTGAACTTGGAGGCATTATTTATTAGGGTCCAAGTTCGTAGTTAAGACCGACAACGTAGTTACAAGTTACTTCCTCAACTAAAAGAAGTTGACGCCAAAAGAAGTTAGGTGGCAAACTTTCTTAGCAGAGTTCGATTTTGTAATGAAGTACAAGTCGAGCAAGGCTAATATAGTGGCCGATGCACTTAGTAGAAAGACTGAGCTAGCTGCCATCACAAGTCCGAGTTTCCCTTTCGTGGATCGAGTTAAGGAGGGATTAGAGCATGACCCACAAGTTAATAGTTTGATGGAGTTGACAAGTCGGGGGAAGACATGCCAATTTTGGCTTAAGGATAGGGTGCTTACTACTAAAGGCGACCGTCAAAATGGTAAGGGTTGAGGAAAGAAATCATCAAGGAGTGTCATGACTCCAAATGGGCAGGACATTGTGGTGTACATCGCACATTGACACTTATATAGCGTGCTTATTATTGGCCCAAAATGCTTAATGATATTGACTTTTATGTGAAGACTTGTCTAGTGTGCCAGGAAGATAAGGTGGATCAACACAATCAAGCGGGTTTGTTAGAACTATTACCTATTCCAGAGAAGCTTTAGGAGAGTATCTCCATGAATTTCATCACATGTCTACCAAAATTCGATAAATGTAGCAATATTATGATGGTGGTAGATCGGTTTAACAAGTATGAAGTGTTCATCTCTGTGCCTGCAAAATTTATAGCCGAAGATGCAGCACGCCTATTCTTCCGTCATGTGGTGAAGTATTGGGACATACCGAAGACAATTGTGAATGATCGAGACATTCGCTTCACCGGGAGGTTTTAGATGGAGGTATTCAAGCTATTGGGGTCCAAGCTTAATTTCTCTATGAGCTTTCATCCTCAAACCGAGGGGGTTGAATGCATTGTTAGAGTTATTTTTGAGGCATTATGTGAGTGCCAACCAGCATGATTGGGCGAAGTTGCTTGATATTGCCCAATTCTCATACAATTTGCAAAAGTGCGAGTCAACGGGAGCTAGTCCATTTGAGATTGCCACAGAACAACAACCGATGACTCCTCACACTTTAGCGATTGGATACAAGGGTCCGAGTCTTGCCGCCTTCAAGTTTGCTAAAGGTTGGCATAAGAAAACTGATATGACACGAGCATACTTGACAAGGGCTACCAAACAAATGAAAAAATAGGCGAACATTAAGAGGAAACACTTGGAGTTTGAGGAAGGTGACTTAGTAATGATGAAGCTCCTTCCTCATCAAAGCTGACAGTTTGCTAAGGTGCACAAGGGGCTAGTAAGGCAATATAAGGGCTCTTTTTTCGTGAAAAAGAGGGTTGGTAAATTAGCCTACAGTTGGACGTTACTCTCACATTTGGAGATGCATCTGATTTTTCATGTGAGCTTATTGAAGCCGTATCATGTCGACAAGGAGGATCCGAGTAGGGGCGAGTCGAGGAGAGCACCCATAGCTATCACTACTTCTCACGAGCTTGAGATAGAGGAAATTCTAGCACATCGTCTCATTCCGAGTAAGAGTTCCCATCCAAGTTATGTGAAGTTCTTTGTCAAATGAAAGGGACTACCGATAGTGAGACAAGTTGGGAGCATGAGCTCATATTGTGAGACTATAAGGATGCGATCAAGGCATACAAAGACGCGACGAGGGCGTCGCTCAAATGAGTGGGGGGGAATGTCATGCACCGCTCAATTCCTCTCTAAATGGAGAGGTTATACTAGAGTTCTCTAGAAGATTCCACACAATTCTACCATAATTAAGATAAAGCTAGAGATGGGTAGAAGACTCTAGAACCTTGTAGATATTTGTAGAGTATTCTTGAATATGTAGATAATTATAGAAAATTCTAGAAAACCATTGTGAGTCATTATATCAAATAAATCCTAGCCGTCCATTGAAGAGGCGTAAGGCTATAAATAGCCAAGAGACTTCATTTGTAAGATGCTTAGAGGCATAGAGTATTCTTGCTTTGTAAATCTTTCTTGTTCAATATAAGCATTTTCCAAGTTTCCTCATTGTTGTTCTTGTTTTATCACACATCTTTGCTAACGTGTGCTAGCTTTGTTTCTAGCATCCGAGGGAGAAGGCTGACTTAGTTGCGAGAGATACGACTAAGTGTTACGTGGTTCGTTGGTTAAAGACCAAGTCTGTGACATTACGCAACGAGACCCTGTGTGAACAAACAAAGATAGACGTGAAATGACATGCAAAGAATAAGTATTCATCAACTGTATACTCGTTAATATACTAAGATTCAACCTGAGAGTTTATCCCTCCGATCTTTATATACTTCTGTTCTCCTTTCCAAAATCTCACCATTTCACTCCAAGATATGTGGAACTCGAACGTTAAGTTCTACCTCTGCTATAATAGATAGCAAACGTTAGATTAAGAATAGGTCATCTAAGAAGTGTATATGTATATAAATATGTATGTAATTATATATATTATGTATCTAGTATACTTTTATTTTATTGGTATTTATTTTATTTTATTGGTTTTTTATTACGTTAATGTCTTCATTTCAATTTTTATATATCCCTGCTCACATATTTACATTTTCATGTATTTATATATTTTCAGTTTCATGTGCATTCTATAGGTTATAGTCCCTATGCATATACATATATTGTTATACTTATACAGTGATGTACTTGCATTGGTCTGATCTGTTTTTGTTTTTGTTTTTTTTGGGTTTGTTCTTGTATTTGTTTTTGTTATTTGTGTGTATTGGTTTGTTTGTTGTTTTTTGTTTTTGCTCTTACCTTTGCCGAGGGTCTATAAGAAAACAGTTTCTGTATCTCCATCGAAGATGCGGACATGACTGCATACATCTTACCCTCCCCATACTCTGCTTAGGCAAGAATTTGGGTATATTTGGTTTGGTTTGGTTTATATGTGGAACTCGAACAGCTGGAAATCATTTGCAGATGTTGAGATAGGCAACTCATTTTGCAGTTTACTGTTGTCGTGAAATTCCAAGGCAAATAAATGAATAAAACATGGATCATGGCAAGCTAACGACGAAATGTGCCTTACAGGGTCCTCTGTTGGTCTTCATAACTCCAGCAGCTGAGCTCGAGTAAATACAAAAACAACACCACCTCCAACAGCACGCCCCAAAAGCATGTTCCTGTCCAGATAAGACAGGTAATATAGTCCTCCAACTGATCTCCTGAAATTCAAGATTGTTTTTACCATCCATGTGCAGTCTCTAAACAACATTGTAAACACTGCTATTCTAAACAAAACAGCAAAACTTACCTAGTTGGGTTTCCTGGGTTTGTTACAGGAAACTGGGCTTTGAAAACACGAATAAACTGCAACATCTGCACATAAAAGCAAGCACCAGTACAATTCTCATGAAGGATGTAAACTACTCAATTGTTTTTACAAACATGTACTGTACTTCAATTAGATATATTTTTACCAATTGTTTGTAGTAGCATTAGGCTCAATATTACCAAAATGACCTCTATTTAGTCCATGTACTAGATCTTTGCTATACTCAACACCACAAGTCTGGAGATTCATTCACCTGTAGACTTAAGAATGAGCGTGGTAAAATTGCTGGAGCTATGAGAGCTTGCAACTCTTCACTGATTTTAAGGTTTTGGAGGCTGATCTGCCAATTGCAAACATGCAGACCAAATCATTAAAGGAATGGAACATCTGCATCAAACATATAACAGGAAAAACTGACAGCGTAATGGTTCAAGTAAGGGCAGAGTTCAGCAGTTTCAGGCCTATCATTTTAGCTAGAACTCATGAACTTGTTGGCACAATAAAGGTTCACAAGAGGGCTTGCCTGGGAAGAGAAAGCTGCATAATATACCTTTACAGTTTTGGAAGTCATGTTTCATGAAGGGCAGAGAAGCTGACCTCTTCAAACTGAAGATGGATGTTACGAATGGAAACAACATCAAACTTAGCAGAAACGAGGAGAGTAACACCTTCTTGTTCCTGTGTAGCATAAGGACCCCAAAAAGAAACAAATAGAAACGATTAAGTTTCTTTAAGTTAATGGAAATTATGGCGCATAAACTAATTATTTCATGTTAAGAATTCCGAGTCAAGTAGTCTATTTTTCTTAGTTTTATAAACTATTTGCTCTCGATCAATTCCATGCATGAAGTATGTAGACCTCATTCCTTTTGGGCAGATCAAATTTTCGGAGTTACTGGGCAACGGAATATATTTGAAAGCTTATTTACATACCGTTAAAATTGCAGAGGGAAGGGAAAACAGACTGTACCTCGAACAATGTTGGAATACTCCATCTAACAACATTACGAACAATGCCACCATTAGAATGATCCCGGCACTCAAATTTCTGGAAGATCTGACCAATCTGTGTTTGAAAAGATGGAGAAAATATGGCATATGTTACAAAAGGAAATCGTATTGAAGCAAAAATAAAGCTCATAACTGAATGAGACTTTTTGCTGTTAGCATATTCGTTGATCAAGCTTCCTAACATAATCTGTGACTATAGCAAGGATGGGATCCATAGCAAAGAAGTCAGCTATTTGATATGGAACGAGCATAATAAACGGTAAGAAGTCCAAATTGGATTAACCGTGCGATTCTAAGGATTGAACAAAATTCGAAACAAAATCTTGATTCTTCCAACCTGCAAGAACGGAAGTCTTGCGGCAGCTTCGAAGAGGACAAGGACATCAGGTGCAGACGTATACTGAAGTCTCCACGTGCCATCCAACTGCACTAAGTCAACTGGAGCACCAATGCTGTATTTCTCCACGTTCACCTGTCGGAGTTCAAGTGAAACAAGATAAGCCCATATCTTACTTCTCTATTTAACTTATATCTAGAGACTCTCCTATCAAATGACAAGCAGTATTCTTATTTTTCTACATAAGCAGGGAAAAAGAAGACATCAGACGCTGATCAGAACTAGAATCAGGGAAAATAAGAGAAACAAACCAGAGCCTCCTCAATCAAAGATCGCTGATCAGCGCTGGTGGCAAGCCCCCGTTGTGTATCTTGCACTAGTCTTAACAAATCATGCTTCTTGTTCTCAACCTCAAACTCAGAAACCTGAATCCAATCAAGCATTTTACCAGTAAGCACGCACATTGACACCCATACTTGTCAGTAACAGTAAATAGAAGATAAAGGACACAACCTGAGATATGTCAGTAGCCAAAGTCGCAGAACAAGAAAACTTCTTCTTCTGAAAAGCAATTTTTCTGGTCTTGGAGCTAAGATATGAGCCCAAAGGTCTAATCTTGAAAATGGTTTTATTGTTGACATTATAAGGATGCACTGAGGAAATGAAACACAGATCCATCTCTCACTGACACTGAGATAGGAAAACTATTCGTTTGTATTTGAGCAAGTGTCATCCATGAAAAGGCGCCCAAGTTAAGAAGAAGAAGAGGGCAGACGATAGGAAGCAGAAGTGAACAGCGCACCTGTAGAAGGTGAGGAAGAGGATAAGAACATGTGCTTTAGGGGAGTCAAGAAGATAAGTGGAGTTTCCTCAAAGGCCCGAACGACAAGTCGCAGACCCAACCTCAAACAAACGACGACGTAGATAATTATAAAATCTTCATATTTCTTAACATTTTAAAATGAGGTAAGCAACGGAGCTAATAGAGACAAACAAGATTTCGGCTGGTTGGTAAGTTGCACCTCCACTCAATCTCTATCGACGAAGAGGTTAGTATTACTTCTCTGTTTATTCTTCGTGTTTATTAGCGTTTTTTGTTCTTGTTGTTTTCTACCTCATAAGCGTAGCTGCATTTTCCGGGTTTTTTTTTTCAATTACTACAATCTGTAGGGTTTAGGGTTTATCAAAGGTTTGACTTTATTTTCTCAATTGCTCTTTCTCTTGGAAATTTTCCTTCTAGGCATCGATGGGGTCGCTAATTCGTGAATGGGTAGGATTTCAACAGTTCCCTTCCGCCACGCAAACCAAACTTGTTGAATTGTTTGGAAGATTGAAGGAAGAGGTCTTAATTTCCATCTCATCACTGTTGTTCTTGGTTTTTTTTTTTAATTAGGGTTTGCGGGTTTGTCTATAACTTTTTTATCTTTGTGTTGTTGCAGGGTATGAGTACTTTGACTATCCTTGTTATGGGAAAAGGTGGTGTTGGAAAATCTTCAACTGTCAATTCACTCATTGGAGAGAGAGTGGTCAACGTGAGCTCCTTTCAGGTTAGCTTTTGGTTTCTCTAATATCTCTTCATTATTGGATTAGCTTTCTTTTGTACTTGTGGATTATTAGTAACATTGGTGTAAATCCAGTCAGAGGCCATGAGACCGGTAATGGTTTCACGTAGTCGGTCTGGATTCACCTTAAACATCATCGATACCCCAGGCCTTGTTGAAGGCGGTTATGTTAGTTACCAAGCACTTGACTTGATTAAACGGTAAGTAATTTCTGAAATTTTGGTTCATGTTATTTGTTCCTGCCTATTCTTCATGATTGAGCTACAAATTTTTTGAGCTGACTTGCTGACTCTGGCTAATGATGCAGGTTTCTTTTGAACAAGACTATAGATGTTCTGCTTTACGTTGACCGCTTAGATGCATATAGAGTGGATGACTTGGATAAGCAAATAATTAGTGCTATTTCTGATAGTTTTGGTAAAGAAATATGGAGGAAAAGTTTGGTTGTCCTCACTCATGCTCAGCTCAGCCCACCAGATGACCTGAGTTATGATGTCTTTACTGCTAGAAGATCAGATGCTGTTTTGAAGACACTTCGTACAGGAGCGCGAATTAGAAAGCAGGATCTTAAGGTACAATAATGTATTTGGGGGTGTTTTTCCATGTACTTTTGTGTGGAGAATGGGCTACAGAACATATGGAGGGAGGAGAGGGTAGCCTGGCAGTCAAGACTGCTAAAACTCTCTATTAGAGACCTCCAGGAAAGGATTAGTCATAATGGTCATTCTACAGGGACTCAAAATCATAGATAATCATTAATTGAGATCCTACCAAACTAGACGAGAGGTTACGTGGTTGGCTAAAAAGATCTAGTTTCAATTTCTGATTGAGTAACCAGACTAACAAAATTTGTCACAGTGATATATAATTGCTAAAAGATAAATTTGATTCTTTGCCTTAATAGGATTAATTGGGAAAGTTTGTATACATTTTAATTGTATATAGTTTATGACCGAGAAAAAGAAGGGTGAGTTTTTGCCGAATTCTGAATTTTCCAAGTGGGAAGATGACGATATTTTTTTGAGAGTGATTCCTATAATTGGTGATTTAGAAACACTAAAAATTATATTTGAGAACCTATTGCGTGATACTAATTTCTTTGTTTCGATTCTGGGAGTGATTCCTAATTGTTGTTATAAACTCCTAATTGTATGTGTTTTTGTTGAAGTGTTGGCCTATTCTCTGTTTGTCATACATCAGTAGCTCAATTGTGGGTGTTAAGTGGATTGATTAATATAATTGACAGGTTGTTATGGCACTTGAAAAATTAATTATTGCGAGGAGCATCCTCACTGTCGTATATTGTTGCGTGTGAATTTTACAGTAAGATATTTTCTACATTCTTTATCTCCTGCTTAATCACTATTTGTTTCTTTTAATGCTGTTAGGATTATTCTATTTCTGTTGGTTTGATTGAGAACAGTGGGAGATGCAATAAAAATGAGAATGATGAAAAGGTAAGTTAGCTAAGATCTGAATTTTGGATTACAAGTACATTAGTTATCAGTAAATAAGCATGTTTTGGATGCAGATTATTCCTAATGGTGATGCTTGGATTCCAACCTTGGTAAAAGAGATTGTTGATGTTGCAACGAATGGGAACAAAGGGATCATAGTTGACAAAAGGTTGGTAGACGGATCTGAGTCAAATGATAGGGGAAAAATGTTGATCCCTCTCCTTATTGGGGTTCAGGTAAGCATTTCTTGTGTTCCCTCATTTTGAGTTCCCCATTCACGATTGAAGTCATGGGTCTAATAACATAATCCATTTTGCAGTGGCTTATCGTGAAATGGATACAGCAAGCAATTAAGGATGATATTGCAAGGGGTGGGAGGTCTTTGTAAGTGTTGGCCACAGATCATTCTGTCCAGCTGCAAGTTCTGTTGATGTTGAACTTTTATCGTGTTTCTCAATCATATGTTCGTGGTACGAATATTTCGGTCAATCACAGCTGCTGCCTACATCTTTTATTCTTGTTAGTGATTGGATGCTAGGTGAAAGAGATTGGCGTCTGAAGTTGAGTTTAGTTTCTCTGCTGTATTTTTCTTTTTTTGCATAATTTCTCTATGATTATGCTTTAGTTCTTGTTCCACTTGTCTCAACCGGCTTGAGCTGAAAATTCCCACCATGCTACCCTTAGGGTGGCTGCTAATGAATCATGTAATTGTACACTTGCACTATAGATGTAATATTTAGCGGGCGAAGCTGGTGCATTTTGTGGTATACTGCTGTTATTTCCTCGGTAGTGTTGTTGGCTTCTACTGGTTCACTCGCATCTTTTGCACTTCTTTATTTGTATGAGGTGGTGATTGGTGCCGCGAGCATCACTGATTCCCATTCCAGTGTTTAAACTATGCACAAGAGGACCTACCTTTCAATCCTGGAAGAACCGATTCTGCCGACCTTTGCTATGCATGCTAAGTAAGAAAATTATTGCTGTTGCCTCTCTGTGGACCTGGTTCTTGAGCAGCCATTGGTTTGTGATGATGGTGCCTTCACTCCAGGCGTGGTAGCCGTACAGTAAAGCTGTTTCTGCTATCTTTCTGCGCAGATTGCGGGAATCTGCGTAGTTGAGGAGCGCAAGTGTTCTCGAGGTTGGAGGGTTGTGGGGGGGGGGCATTCACCTTAGCAATGACTGTCGAAGGTTTTTATAAACTCGTGTGCTGTGTGGGCAATCATTAAGCACTCCGCTTTAGGCTGCAAACATCATTACGGACACCACAATGTGTTAATGGCTTCATCATTGCATGTTTAGTAATGCATGGATTTGTATTAAACACGCATTATATGATATCCTTTTGGTCTGTTTAGACAAACATGTCTACAAAAAGGACAAACTGTTTATTTCAGCGCACAAGCGTTTCCATTTTCCGGTGCGTTTTCCTAACCAAAAACATGGCTTCTCCGCTGTTACCTCTCAGTATTTGGTTGTAATAGATACTTTCTTTTTTCCTCCCCTTTTTCTAATAAAGCAGAAAATTAAGGACATATTAAATCTCTTTGACACATATAATAGTTATAAGGGACTATATAACCAAGGCTTCCAATGTTCATAGGACCACATTGAAGAACACATACCAACATCGTCAAAAATGGGTAGAAATTTCAACAACGCTGTGATGGCTGTCTTGGTGCCACTTCCCTCAGTTCTCTTCTACCTCTCTTTTCTCAGCCATTACAATGAGTGTGTTGATAACAACACTTCTTTGTCTCCTCTGTGGTCATGGTGCGTTGATCACCCTTTTCTCTTGGTCAATTTCCTCTTCTTCTTCAACGTCAACGTCCTCTTCTGGATCATCAGCCACTTCCGATCCAGCCACTGGGTATGTGCGTTTTCCACTTTTTGCCCTTCTTGGATCTTCTTCGTTAGTTTTGACTTTTTAGTTGTTTGAATTTTGTGCGTGCAGATGATAGATTTATACTGGACTGTCATACCGGTGCTGCTTGTTTACTACTATGCGATGTACCCATTGGCACAATATAACTGGTGGAGGTCAAGAATTGTGATCGCAATGACATGGGTGTGGAGTCTGAGACTTACCCATAACTATTTTAGGCGGGAAAATTGGCAGTGGGGTGCCAGAGAAGACTGGAGGTTCACTGATATGCGTCGCCAATATGGCAAGCACTGGTGGTGGATTTCTTTTTTCTCTGTCTACCTCTCACAACAGGTTCTCTGTTTTGGCTTTTGATCAGTATTAACCACAGTTATTAGTAATCAACAAAATTTGTATTTGTTTTCAGTGTTTGTTAAAATGCCTGAATGAAGTTTCATCTACCATACATAAGATATTTGACATCCCACTTGAGCAATTAACCTGCCATGAATGATGCTGATAGTAGGAGTCCACGCAATGCAAAATTTACCTTTGTGGTGTTTTTCCTTATTCTGTGATGTAAAAATTGCAGGTGTTTTTGCTTGGTATATGTCTCCCTTTATACAGTATTCATTCCGTTCATATGCCGTTGAATATGTGGGATTTCGTAGCAGTTACTGTGTGCCTTATGGGCATCGTCATAGCGTACTTTGCTGATACACAGCTTCATGATTTTGTGACGAGAAACAACAAACTGAAAGAGCTTGGGAAGCCACTTGTCCCATATCTGGACAGGGGCTTGTGGTGCTACTCTCGGCATCCAAACTACTTTGGAGAGCAATTATGGTGGTGGGGTTTGGTGCTAGTTGCATGGAACGTGGGACAGGGGTGGACGTTTCTTGGGGCTCTTATCAATAGCTTGTGTTTGGCCTATGTCACTGTGCTAGTAGAACAGAGGATGCTAAAAGACGAGTACAGAGCTGAAGCCTATAAACTATATCAGAAGACAACTTGTGTGTGGATCCCTTGGTTCAAGTCATCCGCTACTGCCAGAAAAGATAAGGATACTTGATCTGATTTTATGTGCGTATTGTCCGCATTACTAATATGATCTGTTCTTCTGTAATTGTTCATGTAAACAATTGAGTTCTCTGTTGTGATTTGATCTGAATCGTTGAGAATATATTGTATATGAAAGATCTAGTTTTCATGGATCGACCAACTTGAGGAATGCTTTTCATGACCAGGAATATAACATTATGTAAATGTCTCCGATTCTTAAATGACCGGAGACTATTGGATCTTTGGAAGTGATGCGTAGATAGTTGAATTGCAAGTACAGTGAACTACGGATCCAGGATGATTAAAATATGTACCGGATCCGAGACATTGGATCTTGAACTTAAGTCTGAGACCCTCCGTCGAACTATCCTTTGTTCTCCGCAATTAATTTTTACTCTATTTTATTAAATTTTATCTGCTAATTTATATAAATATGTGAATAAAATTAAATGACACATAAATTTGAATAAAATTAAATTACACTAAAAAAAGTAAAACGTGTTTGTCTAATTTTTTACAATTTTTTATTTCTAAAAATAAAAAATCACAATAATTTTACGAAAACAAGAAAATTTCGTTTCTCTAAATTTTGTCATGTTTCTTAAGACAGAAACATAACATATTCCTATTTTCTTATCTCTATTATCGTTTCCAGCAAACTCATCTTAAATAATACTACTCATCCTTTTTACATGTAATTTGTCGTCTCAAACTCTCTTCCCTCTCATCTGTTTCTTTTTTCTTTGTAGACCCTTGCCTCAAAAGCGCTCCATCCAAGTTCACACGCAATATACCTTTATACCTAATACAACATTCCGCAAATTTTTTCCAGTCCCCAGCTCCGAGTCTCTCTGCCGCACATAGATGAGGTAGCAGAACTTCATTGGAGAGGAGGGAAGTAAAATCTGGTGCATGTAAGTTCGTGAAGTCGTCGTGGTTAGGACGCGAAGTTGGTGAAGTTGATGGAGTAGTATTGGTGAAAGTTCTTATATGCATCTTTTAACCCAACAAAAAAGAAACAAAAAACCTCAATAATTCAGAGGTCAATTGCAACTTCAAGCACTGGCACTTGGCCTTGAGTAGCAAAAAATGGGTTTTTGTTTTAATGGAGTTTGGTGACGTCGAAATAGGAGAGTCGGGTTTAGATTTATGGTGTTGGATAATTCGTGACCTTTATCACCATTTTCTTTGATATACATAATAAAACACCTTAGCTATATGGTGTTCGTATTCCATAACAATGTTTAATTTTTTTACATATTTTTTAATTTAATGTTAATTTTTTTAAAATTTCAAGTTAATTAATAAGTTTTTAAAATTTATATAAATCTTTATGTCAATAAAATTTTATAAAATATGTAATTTTATAAAATTTAAATAATATTTTCAAATTTTAAACAAATTTTAAAAACGGTACCTGATATTGATTGGTATCAATAATAGTAATGTATTATAGTCAAATTCAATACCAAATTCTTTGCAATTAGTGATGGCAATGCAAATATGAAATTTGGTTGAACTTGATTCATGTTACTTGAGTTTGGACCGGATTAAGAGAAATAAATGAATTAGAGTAAGAGACAATAAAGAAAAATAAGAAAAGTAGAAGACAAAAAAATTATATATATATATAGATAAAACTATAATGAGAATTCATTAATTTAAAAACACAATATATTATATTAAAGTTTATTAGTATAATACTATAATTACAAAAATAGAAATAGGAGGATAAAACTAAACATATTTTTATTTTAAGTTTTTATTACAAAACTCGACTAAATAAAATTTTGTTCTCAGTTTTTATATTAAAAATTTCAACCAAACATGTTTTTGTTTTTTAAATTTAAAAAACAGAAAACAAAAATTAAACACTGCAACATAAAAACATGAGTGAAACTAAATGATCCCTTTTATTTTTTTCACTTTTCACTTTGAAATTATTACATATATGATAATTTGGACTTTTTATGAAATGTTAATTTATAAATCACACATTTTATTAACATTTAAAAACTATTTTTAAAATTATGATAATGTTTGATAAATCTATATTATCTAATTGTACCACTATATAAATTAAGTCAACAGTCAAATTATTATGAACTAAAAAATTTCTAATTTTATTATAATTTAAGGTGCAATTAGTTATGTTAAAGTTCGATATGATACTATAAATAACGAAAAAACTCTGTTTGGCCTTTATTTGACTAAAGGATAGCACATAGCCCTTTGTTCCGTTTGCGAGCGTGCGAGGAAATTAAAGTATTTCCAAACTAGGAAAAAATACGAAAAAAGATTGTTGCGCCTTGTACACTGACTGAAAATCAAAACTACTGTGTATTGCTAGAAAAGGTACAAAAATCTAACAGAAAGTACTTTGCTTTTTTGATAAACAAATTGGCAAACACGCAATGACTAAGAAAGTTGAAGAAATAGCTAATGACAATTGGAAAGAAAAATGCTAGGTTAGGAAAAATAGAGGATTGCTGAAGAAGAAATAAACTAAAAAGTGCAAAGATTTGCTGGAGTACCAGGCTTTTGATTTGTCAAGGGTCGGATCCTTTTTTCTTCTTCAAAGCTCCTATTTATAGCCAAAGATGTCGAGTGTCCTACTCCAATTGAACTTGTAATCCTGATAAAATCGTATCCCTGCTAGATAAAGATAAAGTTCAAATAATCCTCATCATATCCGATAAAGATTAAGTTTGGCTGGTGTCTATCATCTCATCCTCTTATCCCTTCTTTAAATTTGGACGTCCAGTCTTCTACTCCCATTCAAACTCTACTACGTCCCCTTCTACTAGACACCAAACTCCAATGGGCCTAGGTCAGTGGGTCTCCTCCGGACTTCAAACCATGGGTTTTTCTTTGAGCTTTAGATTTTCAGCCTAAGATAGTAAAAATGGACCGAACCTATTTTTTCGGTGTAAACAATTGCCCCTGCACCATTAGGTTTAGAAGAATAAGCCCTATGGTGGTACTTAAATATCTGGCTACATCCACTGGACACTTTGTCTGCTTCGATTTCCCACAGGATAATACCCAAAGGTCATCTGCATGTGGCTGGAAATAACTCTAGTCACCCCCATATTGGCCATCCGGACATAAATTATGGACATCGAAATTTCAAAGGACTTTCTAACAAAAACGCGCCAAATAGCCTGCCCGAAGCAGCCTAATTTGGAAGGGTTTTTGTATTTGGCTTCGCAATATTTGAACTTAGATGAATGACTAATACTAAATTTTCATTCCATTCATTTTTGCTAAACCGGTTACAAAGTTGGGTAGCCCACTTCACAATAATTTTTCCAGTAGCCGACCCATTGATGCAAACATTTAAACCCTACTCGTTTTGAATGTTTTCCCACATAGTGGGATAGTATCTTTTCAAGTACTTGCCATTGATGCACTTGTTGTGAGCTTCTCCGGATAGGCTTGATAACCAGTAGGCATTCTGAGGCAATACTTTATGGACTCTAAATGGCCTTTCCCAGTTCGCTGATCATTTCCCGTACACCTGATCTTTGTTTCCAATGGGCAGTAACAACTTCCAGAACAAATCACCTTCGTCAAAATCTTTCCTTCTTACTTTCTTGTTGTAGGCTCTGGCCACCTTCTTTTTCTGTAGGACCATCTTATTGAGGGCATCTACCTCACATGGTCCAACTCCTCTAACTCCATCATCATGGCTTGCGAGTAGTCTTCTGGCATTAAATTGTTTTGCCATGTAACCCTTAAAGAGGGCACCACTACTTCCATAGGTAATACAGCATCATGTTCGAAGGTCAATGAAAATGAGGTCACCCCAGTCGTGCTCCATTTCGATATCTTATATGCCCATAGAGTCTCGGAGAGGAGGTTATGTCAGTCCCTTGGATTGTCTTCCATCATCTTCTATAGCATGTTAATTATAACTTTGTTTGAAGCCTCGGCTTGCCCATTTGCCTGAGGATAATAAGGATTTGATCTTAATAGTTTGATACTGTAATTCTCTGCGAATTCCCTGATTAATTCTCCAGTGAACATTGTCCCTTGGTCAGTGGTAATTGACTCAGGAATCCCAAACCTGTAGATCAAATTCTCTTTGATAAATTGAATGACTTCTTTTTGCTCAAGTTTCTTCATCGGTAGAGACTCCACCCACTTGGTGAAGAAATCCGTAGCCACTATGATGAAAGAATGGTCTTTGGATGATGCTGGATAAATTTTCTCAATCAGGTCAATGGCCCACCCACGAAAGGGCTAAGGCTTGATTATACCTATCAATTTCGCGGCTGGTAGTCTCTAGATTTTCCCGTGTCTCTGACATTGTTTACAACCCTTAGTATACCTGAAACAGTCATCGAATATCCAGGGCCAGTAATAACCGTGGCTACGAATCAACCAACGCATTTTCTCCCTGGATTGATGGGCGCCGCACACACCTTCATGTACTTGTTTCAAGACTTCCATTGACTCCACCGGGCCCAAACATCTAAGGAGGAGGCCATTGGTACTTTTCCAGTACAGAGTACCTTCCACCAGAAGGTAATTCAGTGCCTGCATTTTGATTCTATAGGGTGTCCTTCCTTTTGGATTTTCCAAGTATTCTCTGATAGAGCTTCTCCAGTCACCAGCACATTCTACATCGGTATTAAACACATCCACTGGCATCCCTCGGCCTTTGATGGCAGGATGATTTTTATTCTGAATAAGGACGAACTTATGCATCAACTCATCGGACATCTTTATTCCGGAAGCCACCCTAGCCATTGAGTCCGCCTCCTAGTTGTCTTCCTGTGGGATATAGAGTAGATCCACGCTCTCAAAATCATCTAACAACTGAACTGCAGCAGCAAAATACGGTGCCAAAGAAAAGCTACTACATTTGCATTTGCCGTTTAATTATCTGATGACCAGTTGTGAATTCCCATATATGGCTAGGTCTTTGGCACCGAATTCTTTGAGGATCTCTGACCCAATTATCAGAGCTTCATAATCGGCTTGATTGTTGGTGCATGAAAAATTGAGATTGAAAGAAAGCGTAGTTTTGATGCCTACTGGGGATATGATAATGACTCCTGCCCCTACGGCATCAGTGGTGCTAGACCCATCGAACTTTAAAACCCACGAGGCCTTTTCTAAGTAGAATACATTCAGATCTAGTTCCCCAGTATTGGGAACCTCTATAGTTGGACGGTCAGTCAGGAAGTTTGCGATGGCTTGCCCTTTCACTGACTTCTGAGGGAGGAACTGGAGAGAGAATTCGACTAACGCAATAGCCTATTTTCCTATTCTCCCAGTGATAATCGGCCTTGTCAACAGGTACTTAATCACATCGGTGTTAGATACCATGAACACCAAATTTCCCATCATATAATGTCTTAACGTCGTACATGCAAAATATAAGGCCAGACACACTTTTTCAATTGGAGAATACCTAACTTTAGCATCTTTAAGAGTCCTACTCAAATAGTAAATGGCCTGTTCATTACCGTTAGTGTTGTTCTGAGCTAAAACGCATCTGATTGAAGTTTCTGAAGCTGCTCTGTCCTCCCACAGAAAATCTTCTTCTTTCTTCAATTTGAGCAACTCTGAAAAGACCTTGGTCTTACCTGCCAAGTTAGAGATGAACCTCCTCAGGTAATTAACCTGACCCGGGAACCTTTGTAGTTCCTTTTTGTTTTTAGGTGGCGTTGCCTGTGCAATCGCTTTAGCCTTATTATCGTCCACCTCCATACCCCTTTGATGGACCAGGAATTCGAGAAAATTTCTGGCTCTAACTCCGAAGGCACACTTCAGTGGATTGAGCTTGAGCTAGTGTCTCCTTAGTCTCTTGAATCCTTGTCTAAGATGTTCTACATGGTCACCCTGTTTTTTGAACTTGATGACCACGTCATCAATGTAGACTTCGACAATTTTTCCAATAATATCATGGAAAATGAGATTCATGGCTCTTTGGTAAGTAGCTCTAGCGTTTTTCAGCCCGAAAGGCATCATAACCCACTTGAATGTACCAATTGCCCCTGGACACCGGAACGCTGTCTTATGAATATCATCCTCAGCGATTTTGATTTGATTATAGCCAGCAAAACAATCCCAGAATGTTTACATTTCATGGTTGGCCGTGGCATCAATGAGCATGTCACTGATCGGTATTGCATACACATCCTTAGGTGTGGTGGCATTTAATTCCCGAAAATTTACACACACCCTAATTTTTCGTTTTTCTTTACTACGGAAACTATATTTGCCAGCCTGATAAAACCTACTTTGAGGAGCCTCTCTATTTTTTCCTTCACCTTCATCTCGACTTCCTTGGACATCCTCCTGGGTGGCTGCTGAAAGGGACAAAATTCAGGTTTGATGGGCAGTTGGTGTTCCACTAAACTCCGACTTAATCCTAGCATATCCTTGTAATCCCATGCGAAACAATCTTTGTACTCATGAAGCAGCTCTATTATCTCCTCACGTAGTTCTTTACTAATAAGGCCACTGACGTACGTTACTTTAAGATCCTCGACAGTACTCAAGTTGACTTCCTCTAGAGGGTCCTTCACTTGGAGTCTCTCATCCTCCATTTTGGATAGCGCACCTTGTAGATCCTCTAGATTTATTTCGTCTCTTACTATTTCTGCCAAGAAGCAACTTGTAACTCGCGTTGGTGTTGATTACAACGAAAGCAGACATGCCCGTCTTGCTCCCAATCGTGATTTGTAGTGGGACTACTCCTAAAGTCCTTGCTACATCCCCGATCACCGCGGTCACCACTAAGTCTGTAGCAATGATGTCCTCTTCTCTTTTCCTGAGTCCTAACAGCACTTTCAGGGGGATCACGTTTACTGCTGCTTCCTTGTCCACTGGGATTTTGTTCAGTGGTTTTCCATTGACGTAAGCCTATATGTACAGTGGTTTAGTGTGATTTATAGTCAGCGGCTTATCGAACGTCAGAGCCTTACTCCCTTCGGTGTCCCGCATTTCTTTTGAGAACTTCTCCACTGGACTTTGTTCTTCTTATGCAGCCGACACCTTCCTTTCCTCTGCTGACCTGTCTGCTGTCTCGTTATCAAGATCGACTCGGCCGAAAATGGCTGGTAATAACACTGAAGTGGCTTCTAAGTAATACACGAGGACCTCACCAACATTGAAGTAGTCGCCTTCCTGGTCTTCGATATCACCGTCCTTGGTTGCCTTTCTCCTGAACTTGTTCCTTTGGTTCTGTTTTTCACAGTGCTCAACCATCTGCTCAGTCATGCTGACTAACTCCTTCCCTCTGGTAAGTATCTCTTGTTTTTCTGCCAAGTGAGCCATGGTTTGCGTCTGAAGTCTCGCCTCTAGTTCTTCTTTTTCTGGGAACAGTCTCTCGGTCAGCTTCTTGCGCTGCAACCTTCTTTTCCTTGTTCTAGCATTTTTCTGTGCAGTAGTAGGTATTTCCTTCTTATCCTTCCTTTTGCTTTCTACCCGAATCCACTCTCCAGTTGTGCTGGATATCGGTGGCTTGACAAATTTAGGGTGACTACCAGTACGGGCAGTTGGCTGGTCACCAGCTTCATTGCTACTTCCAGTGACCCGTCTACCGAGCCTTTCTAGTGCACTGATTCTTCTTTTAGATGCAAAGATGAGGCCGTCTCTCCTTTTCCACATGTTCGACTTTTTAGGCCTCCATACCTGGTTCGTATGCTCTTCCCTCCTCTTTTGATTGAGCCAACTTCTTATGTCGATACTTGCTACATTCACTGACCCCACCGGGAATAGGTTCTTGTCGATGAGCATTGCCTCCTCTGGAACTTGAGAATCTTTCTATTGATGCGATCTGGAATGACGTTCCTGAAGGCCCGACACATGTTGGTAGAATGAGTCCATGCATTGTGGTATTTGCAATAATTTTCGGCCTTCATCTCCTCCTTAGTGGGCAGAACAGGGTCTTCCGGTAAGGAAATAAAGTCAATCTTCATGAGATAATCGAAAATTTCCGAAGTCTTACTTACATCGAAAGTGCCCCTATTCCCCCTCTTGTCACTATTTGTTGTACTCCAGGAGGCATCTTTACTATGCGTGGGCATACTACGCTTCCAGTATCGGATACGGCATCTATAACAACCTCTACTTTAGCCTTGTGGACTTCCTTGAAATAGGTCCCCATAGCTTGCTTTTTGAGCTTATGGACTTCTTTAAGTAGCTCCTCGTATTCTGTCACCTTTATAGCCAACTCGAAAAAGTCTCTAAAGTCCATCCCTTGAAACTTTTTCCTCAACTCCAGGTCCAGACCCTTTTGCGCCATCTTCACAAACTCGGTCTCTGGGATATTAATGCTACACTTGTTTCTCATTCTCTTGAACCTGGCAATGAAGTCATCTCCTCTTTCTTCAGCATGCTGAGTGAGCCTGGACAAGTCCGCAATACTGACTTCGGGCTCACTTCTGTAAAACTGGGTGTGAAGATTTTTGTCATATCTGCCCAGCCGAACACGAAGTCCTTCGGTAGTGACACATACCATGAGAAGGCAACTCCAGTTAACGAATTCGGGAATAACTTCAAAAGCAGATACTGGTAGTTGTCATAACTAGAAAATTTCGAACATTGAGTAGCGAACCTTGCTATGTGCTCGATGGAAGATTGCCCGTCTTCCCCTAAAAATAACGTGAAATCCGAGATTTTTACACCCCTGGGAAAGGCTGCTCTGTCTACGAATTCAGGATAAGGTTTCTTAAATTCAGGTCGGACGATCTCATTGAACCCAGGGCCAAACAATTCTTGGACGATTTCACGAAGTGCATCCCTAGTAACAGGATCGATGGTCTGAGCGTTCTGCCCGTGCATTGCTTGGCTTATGGTCACCGGCTGCTGAACAGCCTGGTGACCTACACTTCTTGGGAGTACCTCCATCTGATTGGTCACCAGACTCCCATTGCCCCCTGAGCTCATGCCTTCTTCATAGAGGTGGGGCTGATTCGACGATCCAGTATGACTGTGGAACTGGTCAAAGATCTTGTGGTTGATGGATATCAGAGGCATGGCAGCATTCGGTGTCTCATCCCTTCTATGCGGTGGCTGGTACTTAGTTACTTGCTGTTTCTCCTTGTTTGGGTTGTCAATTCTAGTGGGTTGCCCCCCCAGCACCCTCACGGGAGAAGTTTCTCCCCACTTGGTCACCTTGGCTAGCGACCCTTTACCTCCAATTAGAGTGACTGTAGACGCCACTAGCTGATTTCCCGTGGCCATTGGTAACTTACTGGCCTGCGATTCAGCTTGGCGCAACGCCTCACTTGATTCTACCTTGCCTATGCCTTTGTCTTTCTCTGGCATGGCAGATCCAGTGACCGTAGCCAAAATCTCTTTTTGATTACTCCCTATGGTGCTCAAGAGAGTGTGTGTCTCAGCTGCTGATTTCTCTACAGCCTCCAGAATCTTTGTTAAAAGGATTTCGATGCTACTTGATTAAGTTCAAGAGGCTGATGTTAGTCTTCCAGCATTGTTGTTGCAACGTTTTCTATTTCTTCGCCTCTACCGGGGGAAACGTCAGTACTCTTACTAGATCTTGTTCTCGTCATTGCGTGGGTCCCACTGGGCGTGCCAAAAAATATGTTTGCCTTTATTTGACTAAAGGATAACACGTAGCCCTTTGTTCGGTTTGCGAGCGTGCCAGGAAATTAAAGTGTTTCCAAACTAAGAAAAAATACAAAAAAAGATTGTTGCGCCTTGTACACTGACTGAAAATCAAAACGACTGTGTATTGCTAGAAAAGGGACAAAAATCTA
>JANZXR010000009.1:22882013-22913074 GCA_027575705.1 Erythroxylum echinodendron
TTATTATTATTATTATTATTATTATTATTATTATTATTATTATTATTATTATTATTATTATTATTATTCTTATTATTTTCTTAATATTTGTATTCCTATTTGTCTTATTATTATTAGTATTTTCTTCTTATTATTATTTTGTTTTCTAAACTTGCATCACATACTTGAAGATTTTTTAAACTCTTCATATCACATTTGCATGTGGATATACCGAAAACAACCCCTCTACTTTGTAGGGGTAAGGTTGCGTACTATCAGACCTCCCTAGACTCCGCATTAGTGCGTGATTCAACTGAGTGTGATGATGATGATGATAATAAATAATTAAATATTAAATATCTTTTTATTTTTATGAATTAATTAACTAATTTATTTTAATTAAGAAAAATTTTATTTTTAAATCAATATTTGTTTATTAATATCTACCTTAGTTTTTAAAATCAATTTTATTATTTATAATTAAATATTTTATAATTAAAAATCATTTTTAAAATCTTGAAATTAATGAATTTTAAAGATATTTTTAAATGAATTGACTAATGACTAAATTCGCAGTAGTTTATTTTAAAAATTGAAAATTAAATAATTATAAAAATAAATTAAATATTGAAAGTATATCATTTATAATAATTATTAGTAAATAATATACACATTTAGATAATAATAATATAATATTCTGTGAAAAATAAAAAAGTTTATAATAAATTTTTATGAATTTATAAGATATTAAAATAAAACAAAGTTAAAATTTTAACTAAACAAGTTTTTTATTAAATTTAAGAAACGATGAACTAAAAAATAGAATTAGAAATCAAATAAGACTTAGTCTACCATGTTTTCTTGAGCCAAAATTAGCATAACCTATGTAGATTAGTAAGCAACAAAATAAGTAATTATGTACACACTCCATAGACAAAACAAGTACACTAAAGGATTGAGCTTTAAAATGTCAGAAGCATTTAGTTTCCGCTAGCCTTTTGACTTTGTTGAAAGATGAATAAAATTTTTTATTGACAATGGCTAACCTAATACACTGTTACAATATCAAGGAAATTGCACAACCCTAAAACATTTGTTTGTTACAAGCAGGTAGGAAGCCAGAAGTTAAAGATGTCATTCATTTTTCATGCCTGAAGTTATATTAAAGCATACATTTCTAGCTAGTAGGAGTTCTCTAATCTAATTTAGTGTGTTTTCTGCGGGAATTTATTTTTCTACAATTATCTCCTTATATAGATGAATGTTTCTTTCTCTCTGTATTGAATATATTGTGGAAATAAAGGCAATTTTGAAGACAATTTAATCCTTCTTTAGGTATTTGGCTTTATTGGTTGCTCATAATATGACCCTGCACCATTAATATGGGGGACAATACACCATTATAATGTGTAGCACCTTATTCCAGATAACTTTTAGAGTACCTACATTGAAAAAATAGGTGATTCCTATCCCCTGTCTCCTTGTATAGAAGACATATGGGATCATAATTCTCAAACCATCTATCCTTTATTCTAATCTTATTCTTGATCACTAGCCAACTGATCATAGATACTTTTAGGTTAATAGTTTACCTCTCGATTAGATCGTACTAGGGTGCTTCTTCTAAGTAAGGTATGTAGATTTTGTAGCATAATGCGTTGTTGTATGATCCAATGTTATTTGTTAGCCATATGATCCTATCTTCCATGTGTAAATGAGTAAGTTGAGGTAGGTAGTTTATCAGCCATGAGGAGCCTCTAAAATTGCAACACCAAACCCCATTTTGTATAATTAAGCAAACTTTGGCATTTAAAGGAATTATAGAGATTAGATGTGTCAGCTCATTCCTCTTGATTAGAGGGCAATGAACATTTCAGTTATCAAATCAGAACAAAAAATTTTCCACATCTCCCAAACTATGCTTGATCCAAGGGTAAATGTGTTCCCTCAACTTGAGCATTTGTGCAAAACTCCAGGATTGTTCTCTAATCAATTCTAACTGCCAGATATTCGAATCCTTTAAGTATAACTCATTAATCCATTAAGCCTAAAGTGTTTCTTTATTCATAATCAATTTCCATACTCTCTTAGTTAGCAACACTTTTTGCATAAAAGTTATGGGAACCATTCCAAGTCCTCCCTCTTTCTTTGGAATGGAAACTTCTTCCCATTTGACTTTAGCTCCCTAAGAGTTCTCTGCTTTTCCTAACCATAAGAAACCTTTGACATAGTTTTCAATGTCTTTTATGACTCTCTTTGGTAAGACTAAATGGGCACTCTAGAGTACATGTAAGCTTTTTAGTACAAAATTAAATGAGAGTTAGTTGAGTAGTAAACGATAAAAATATTTTTTGCTATAAATTAATTATTGCATTGAAAGACTTAATCAGAGGAATGCAATCAACATATTTTGGTTTGGATGTGGTAATGGGAATACCTAGATATTTGAAAGGAGGAGTTTGGATACTTAACCTAGCTATTCTACTAAATTAATTTTAATTCTGCACATCTGAAGAAACATACATGTCGCTTTTGCTAAAGTTAACTTCCACACCAAAATAATTAGAAAACACCTTCAAAATTCCTATAATTATTTCTATAAAGTGCCCCACATAACAACATCAAGTCATCAGCAAATGCTAGGTGAGTAATCTTTAGCTCTTTACCTTTATGGTGGAAGTTGAATCTGCCATTGTTACTCAAGAGTTTGGATAATGCTTTAATTACAAAGTGAATAACTAAAGTGAAAGAGGATCTAATCTTATTCCTTTGGTATTTCTAAAGCTTTTAGTTGGCACTCCATTGATAAGAATGTTGAATGTTGTTGTAGTTGTGCATTCTTTAATCTGATGTAAAAACTGTGATGGGAAACCAAAAGCTTGAAAGAAATTTTCAATAAAATCCCATTTGATGGTGTCAAAAGTTTTAAAGATATTAATCTTAAGAACATAGCTTTTCATAGATCTTCCTTAAGAGTAGTCCTTCATCAACTCCTAAACTAGAGGTATATTATCTCTAATAAGTCTTTCTAGAATGAAAGCACCTTGAGCCTGATTAATAAGACCTTTTAATGCATACTTTAGTTTGTTGACCATAAGTTAGGAGATGACCTTATAAACTGTGTTACAACAAGAAATGGGTTTGTAATCTAGCATTGAGGATCGATTATGCTTTTAGGGACTAAACATATATAAGAGTTGTTCATCTCTTTAAACATTTTTGAAGAAGTGAAGAATTACTGAATTGCTTCAGTAGTAAACCACCTGTAACATCATAAGTCTCTTAGAAGAAATATGCACTATACCCATCTGGACTAGGTGCTTTGGAAGGGTGTGAACTAAAAAAAAGCTTCTCTTATCTCCTGCTGAGTGAAATGTGAAACAATAGAGTCCCTCATTTCTTGGCTAATTCTATCCTTTATAACCCAACTGATGTCACTTCCTCTATATTTGTTATTGCATTTTGATCCCATCAACTTAATGAAGTGTTATGGTGCAATAGCTTCTATCTTAATGTGGTCTATATGTTTAACCCCATTCAAATCGTACAGCACTGAGATTTTGTTTTTGTTTCTTCTAGCTAAAATTAAAGAGTGAAAAATTTGGTGTTAGCATCTCCTTCTCTTGACTAATTTATTCTAGACTTTTGCTTGAGAAGTAAGTTATGCACTGAGAGAGCATCATTATAATCCCTCAATCTTTGTGTTTCTGAAGATCTTAAAGTATTATTATAGGGGTGCTTGTAGCAATTTTCCTGTACAATCCTCAGATTCTATATAGTATCAATAAAGCTCATAATATTTTCTTTGGCAAATCCCTTAATTGTAGATTTAACTTTTTAAAGTTTCCTCATGAGCTGATAAGCTTTGTAATCTTCAACTTCCTGTGGCTGATTTTTGTAAACCATCTCATGAAATCCCCTTTTTTTGTAAGACCATTAAAAAATGTCAAGGGAGCTGTGATTGGATTGTATTGACAAATCCTCATAATTTTAATCCATGATGATCAGAGAAAGCATTGTCTCCAAAATGAGCATATCAACTCGAAAATTGAGTGAGTCACTGTTGATTAACCATTGATCTACCTAAATTTTTTTAATGAGAAAAGCCCCTTGTTGCTTATTTTTCTAGGTAAATAGGTCACCTACATACCTCAAATCCACAAGGCCTACATACTGCATGAGTTCAATAAGTTCTGTGTAGGATCTTTTATTATTGATTTTACATTCCTTAGCTTTTAGAGAAGAGATTATGCAATTAAAGTCCCATGTCACTATCTAATGCTTGACTATACCTGCATTGATGGTTTTGATGTACTTCTATAATCTAGCTCCTCCATTGATGGTTTTGATGTCCTTCCATAATCTAGCTCTTTAGAACGTGAAATTAAAAGCACATATTATTAACATATAAAAATAGGCATTAGTACCTTGCATCTGGCAGTTCAGATGTATAAGTTGATCAGATTCCCTAGCTATTTGTATCAACATTTTATCTAGATTACATGCATAAATGATCCTTCCATTGTAATGTGTGAGTATAATTCGAGTATATCTTCCATTTAGTGCCCAAAAAACTAAGACACTTATGTAGATGAGGCATTTTATTTTGGTTTCAATTAGATTCATAATCAATGGTTTCTTATTTGAGATAACCTCTTTTACAGATTGCGATTTAAAAAGGTCATTTAACCCTCTTACATTCCATATTTTAACTATCATGTTATCAGACAAGAGGTTGAGAAGCCGTTAATATGCTTTTCCCTTTCTTCCTTCCTAATCTTCTTCTGTTATGGGTAGTAGGTTCCAGTTCCTCTTCTTTTTTATTCTCAAGTTCTTTAATATCTTCATCACTAAATATACTAGCAATACTAACATCTTTATCTCCCACCTATCTTTTATGCTCAATCATACTGTTCGTAGCAAGAGTTGATTATTATATTTTAGGATTCTCCACTTCATTCTCTTTTGTTTGTGATGAAGATACCTTGTTTCCTTGATCTGTATTCAGATCATTGCTTAAGGTGTTAATAGTAGGTGAGTTATCTAGTCCTATTAGCTCAGTGTAATTTCCTGTGTTGAAGGTTTTCCTTTTTGGATTCCATATCCTATTGGAAATTTTTTTGTTTCCAGGATACACAATGGCTATCTCCATTCTTACAAATTCCCATCTTCTCCTAGCTTAATGAAAGGAATAGTCTCTGGAAATTTAGGATTTTTTTAAACCTCTAAACACATTTTAACATAACAAATTCTCTACATGCGTGCAGTTTGAGTGTCCATACTAATTGGCTTACTTATGGAGCTTGTTAAGAAAATGAGCCCTTCAATAGTCTAGAATTGTAAAAATACATTGTGAAAATTCACCTAAATTAGGATGCTATTAATGTTACCTCTATCAATTAACTCCTGGCCTCCATTTCTGAAGGAACATAAGTTATCCCCTAATATGCCAAGGTCCTTCCAAGATCTCATTAAAGAAAGTCTCATTGTTGAATTTGAAAATAAAAGTGTCATCCTTCATAAGTATTATTCACTCCAGTCCCTTCTTACTCCATCTATCCATAACCCATGTTTGCATTAGTAAAAAGGTTGGTCTTTTACTTCAAAAGAAACTAAGTAATGTAGAGGACCAAACTAATATGCTTGCTCTAAGCAAATCTACAATTAGGGTTAGAACTAAATCCACCATAGCTCCTTCATAGTGTTTGAGCTTACATTTAGTTTGTTGAATAACTATTTTATCCTTCCATATACTGGTGAAATGACTAGAGAAATTAGCATGACTAGTCTTCTGCACTGATGTATCCCCAGTTGTTACTACTTAAGAGTCGCAAACTAGCTTAAAATATTCCTCCATACTGAGTTTTTTCTTTTTCCCTTGAAAGCTTAAGTCCTTCAGTTGAAGATGGTTGCAGAATCAAGTTCTGACTATCCACAGGTTTGAGACCCTCGCATATGATTTCCTCCACTTGGTTGTACCAAGATGACAAGGTATTTATAAAGCCCACAAAAAGATAAAAAGAGCCCAACTTTAACAAAACTAACCTAACCCATAAAAACTAAAACAAAGGAGAGTATAAATTAAGAAGAAAGTAGGTAGGTAATAAGAAACCTAACAAAAAGTTATCTTCTTCTTCTCCTCTTTTTTCTTTTTCCAATAGGTAAATGTATAAAAAAATACACCATCTTTCTCTTACATGTGAAGCTTTTCTCATGTATTCCCCTATTTTGTTTACTTTGCAGTAAATTAGTGAGGAAATTGTGGATATTAACAATCCAAAAATTCCTTAGAAAGGCATATAACTTTACATAGGTAGAACTTTTTCCAACAACAATCCTATTCTTTTTATTTGTTATTTTTAATTATCCTAATCTTGTTAATAATTAGGAAGTATATTGTGATTGTTTGGGACAATAATTTTGAAGTCATAGGAAAAATAAAAATAAAGAAAAGGTGGCTGAAAATGAGAAGAAGAGGAGGTACGAGAAGAGGAGAGGGTGAAGAAGAAAACAATTTAAGAAAATTTGAGATATATTAAGGTTCAAAATAGGAAATGTAAAAATTTGAGGGCAAATTTATAATTTTAATTCAAAAATGAGTATCTTTGTAACAATAAAAATGGGGATAAAATAGTACTTTAGTAGTTAAGGGTATTTTGATAATTAAGGTAGTTAGGTAAAGTAAGGATATTTTAATAATTAAGAATAAAGTGGAAAAGGAAATAATTTTGGATTATTAAGTGTAATTGGGTTGAAATTTTTTCTTAAATAAGTCTAATACAATTTTGTAATGTTTATGTTTGAAGGACGAACTAAGGAGTAGATTGTACTTATCAATTAGTTGAGCCTGAAAATTAGGTAATGATAACCTAAGACTATACTCTTGTAATAGTCTACGATTTTTATTAAACTTTGAATTTTGTTATTAATAAAATTATTTTATAGTAAATCATATTTTGAAATAGTCATTATTTAAATTAATGATTAATAATTACTTTTATAGATCTCTAAAATAAATGAATTGTGTTTATTACATAAATAAATAACAAAGTACAAAAACGTTCCGTATTTATATTTTGTTACATATTATAAGGTGCATCGCTCGACAATTCGGTAAAAAAATTGATAATTAAAATTTTCAATTTTGTATAAGTATAATTAAGAATATTACTGTAAATAAATCATTTTTATGAAATTAAATAAAGACTGAATTATAATAGGTTGAGAATAAATTGTGTAAATTGTGAATCTATGGCTTGCTTAAGATAAGCTATATTTGATGGTCATAGATTGATGGGTTGTTTAAATATGAGTGAGCGATGACTAGGTACCTGTCCGTGGAGTAGGTACCAGGGCATCTTACGTTTCGAAGATGTTTTGTGCTTATAGCTAGGCACCGAAGTGGTATCGGATATCTTAAGTCTTAGAAATATCCTATATTGATGGCTAGGTACTAGATTAGATTGAGGAATTGAGGTACCCTATGTCGATATTTATATATCTAATTACATTTCCACTTAGTAAGTGATTATGATGAGTAGAGATAAGTCAACAGACCATTGAGTGTAAGCTTACTAGGTTAAGCAAGACCCAGATAATTTAGTTAATAATGAGGTAAAATGTAAATGATAGCAATAAAGTAATATTAGTATTAATCACTAATAATGATAAAATTTTGGATGTTTATCAAGTGTTTGGATAGGCTGAGTATTGTTATGTATTTTAGTATTATGTTGGGTTTGCATGGATGCATGCGTCACATGTATGCAAATGCAGCAGAAGTGTCAGAATCTAGATTCTGACACCATGACAACCCGAAGAAACAGAATCATACATGCATGCATAGACATATATATAAGAACATGAAATATAAAAACTTTTTACCTTTTATTTCACCTCCTTTCTTGTTTCTTCTCCTTGTTTGGGTTGTTGTAAACACCAAACCTTTCCTTGATCACCCAAGAACATGTAAAGAAGATGAAGAAACAATGTATAAGGGTTATTTGAATACCAAACTAGATGAGTTCTAGTAGATGTTTAAAATTATGTAAGATATATCAAGAATCTTGTTGCATGCACTTTGATTCATGTAACAATTGCATAAATTGCAAGAACAAGGTTCTTGATACCTCTCTCTCACTCTAAAACTTTTTTAGAGCCCTTATGCTCTCACTGGAGTGTGTAAGAAGTGGTAAGACCTTTTGTACATAAGTGAAGAACTCACTTATGTACTCATTCGTGCCCTCTATCACGATCGTGGCCTACTTAAAAAAATAGGCTCGCCTTTGGTCACGATCATGGCCTACTTAAATTTAGCCATACACACTATGTTTTTCACCTGATCTTTTATGCGTGTGATCCTTAAGTTTCCGGTTATTTTAGGCACTTGAATTAACTCTTAATTCAATCAAATCATGAAGGATTTCATGTCGTCAATTTTCCAGAATATAAGTAGATTAACACAAACTCTTCGATAGTTAATTGTTCAACTTATGAACCTTTCTGTAGACAATTACTGTGTAATTTGTCCTTTCACTATCCTATACCCCACTTGGTTTGGAGTATGGGCTATGTGTTAAATCTCACTAGACTGACTACGTCACATTTGGTCCAAGTGATGTTAGTTCTTATCATAGGATCTCATTTCTCTTGTGTGTCATTGAAGACTCTCTTCATAACACATAACTGTTCTGGACAGAGACTCCTGAGTAATGACCCAGATAAGAGGTCATGGGTATCATCTCCTTCTATCAGGAGTGGTGAATCCTTTATTGACTACTCAATTACCTTCGAATACCAATAGCTGTACCCAATTATTACCCTAAGAGTGACCTCATCATGAGGTAACAAGGAATGATGTCAAAGAACAGGATTAGTATCCAAGATATCCTTGAGTACCTCAACTCTAAGGATATTTGCACCATTGCTATGATGAGATTAATCATTGACATTCGATAGATCATCAATATGATAATCTCATAGCAGGTCATCCAATGTATTTACTACCCTTAGTAAGAATCCACATATTAACTCTAAACATCTCATGCTTATAGTTTGTGAGATCTACTGCTTGATCAAATCAAGAAGTATAATATGTGCTAGTCTGTCTAGCTTAATATTGTCCTATCTTATTAATCCCATGAATAGGGATTATTTTAGATGCTAACATAATTACACATGATAAGAATCTCATTATCATGATCTCATCATGATTTCCTTCATACTATGTTTTGCATCATGGACTTCATTAATTCGATTTAAGATCAATATCAATTCATATATAAACAAATATCAAATTGATGAAAAATTCATTTCGCTTTATTAATCAAAATAAAGTTTGTACAAACGTGCTAAAGGTGATTGCCTTTAGAGTACTACTCTAACAATCTCCCACTTGCACTATAATTAATTGCCTTTGTATCTAATACCATAGACGAATATACAAGAATCAAATTTTCTTTGTGGAAGTGGCCTAGTCAAAGGATCAATGATGTTCTGATCTGTGGGCACTCTCTCAATCTTCACATCACCTCGATCAATTAAATTCCTAATCAGGTGATATCCCCTGAGTACGTGCTTGGACCTCTGATGAGACCTTGGTTCCTAAGCTTAAGCAATAGCCCCATTATCGTCACAGTACAACAATATTGGGTCTACTATGCTCGGAACCACTTCAAGTTTGATAACAAATTTCTTGATCCAAATAACTTCTTCCACCACTTCTGCAGCTACAGTGTACTCTGATTCGATCGTCGAATCTATAGTCATCTCTTGTTTGGAACTCTTCTAACTGATTGCTCCACTACTTAGTATGAAAACATAACCTGGATGGGATTTAGAGTCATCCTGGTCAGATTGAAAACTGGCATCCGTATGCCCGCTCACTACGAGATCTCCATTTCCATATATCAAGAATACATCCTCAGTCCTTCTCAAGTACTTTAGGATATTCTTGACAGTCACCCAGTGACACTCACCAGAGTCCGATTTATATCTGCTCGTAACACTTAGAGCATACGATATATCAGTTCTTGTACATAACATAGCATATATGATTAATCCTACCACAGAAGCATATGGGATCATACTTATATGAGTCCTCTCATCTTGCGTCTTGAGACATATAGATTTCGAGAGTTTTATCCTATGAGTTATCGAAAGAAACCCTCTCTTGGACTGCTCTATGCTAAACCTATTTAGAACTTTATCTATGTCGTATGTTGACTGTGAAAGACCTCGCAACTTTCGTGATCTATCTCTATATATCTTTATTCCTATTATATATGTTGCTTCTCCAAGGTATTTTATGGAAAAATTCTGGGACAACCAAATTTTGACTTATTGCATAGTTGAGACATCATTTCCTATTAGTAATATGTCATCCATATATAACAGGGAATATGATAACACTCCCACTAACCTTCTTGTACACACAAGGTTCATCAGGATATTGTGAGAAACTAAACTCTTTGATTGTCTCATCAAATCGGATGTTCTAACTCCTAGATGCTTGCTTCAATCCATAAATGGATTTCTGAAGCTTGCACACCTTTCTGCCATCTTTAGATACGAAGCCCTCAGGTTGTATCATATATACATCCTCTACTAGGTTTCCACTCAGGACAGTCATTTTCACATCTATTTGTCATATTTCATAATCATAATAAGCTGCAATTTCTAGGAGTATTCTAATGGATTTAAGCATGGCTATGGGGCTAAATGTCTCGTCATAGTAAACTCCTTGTCTTTGAAAATAACCTTTTGCAACTAGTCTCGCTTTATAGGTAATCATATTACCTTCCATGTCGATTTTCTTCTTGAAAATTCACTTGCACCTTACAGGTTTTAACCCTTCTAGTGGGTCAACCAAATCCATACTTAGTTTTCATACATGGAATTGACTTCATGGCTTGAAGTCACTTTTTATATTTTGAACTTTTCAGAGCCTCTTCATAGATTGTAGGCTCATCGTCTTCTATGAGCAATATGTTATTGTGTTTGCTTACTAGAAATCCATATCTCTCTGGAACATTACATATCCTACTTGACCTACGAATATTTTGTGTGTCAAAAGGTTCAACTATTGTCTCACCTTTTTGAGCAACAATTTCGGGTTCAGGCAATTGATTTGTGTCTATATGAGCTTTATGAACTTCATCAAGTTCAATTTTGCTCCCACTGTTTTCTCTTAGAAGAAACTCTTTCTCTAAAAAGACTACCTGCTTTGAGACAAACACCTTTTGCTCTAAAGCATTATAGAACTGATATCCAATTGATTCCTTAGGATATCCTATAAACAAAAATTTATCAGATTTCGCTTCAAGCTTGTCTGATTGAGTCAGCTTCACATAAACCGAATAACCCCAGACTTTCATGTGAGAAAGATAGAGCCTTTTGTTATTCTATATCTCATATGGAGCAACATCAACTGCCTTTGAAGGGACTCTGTTTGTCAGATAAAAAACATTCTCGAGTGCATAAACCCAAACAAATTTTGGTAGATCTGCTAAGCCCATCATTGACCGACTATTTTCAACAAGGTTCGGTTTCTCCTTTCAGCCACATCATTATGTTGTGGTGTGTAAGGTGGAGTTTACTGGGATACTATCCCATTATCTCCGAGATAAGTTAGAAATTCCTTATTTAAGGATTCACATCCTCGATTGGATCGAACTGTTTGAACATTTCAAATGCTTTAGACTTGTATCTCACTAGATACATATACCCATATTGTGAATAATCATCGATAAAAGTAATTGATGCTATCGCCTGCAACCAAATATAAAAGAAATCACTTCCGTTAAAACAAATTAATGCAGTAGCGGTAAGTAGATATCGTTCCCACGAGGAATTTTTAACGGTAAAGGAATTACGAATTCAAAGCAAAACAAAGTAATGAAGGGGGGTTGTTCACTCACAGCAATAACAATAGAAAGCACAAGGAAAAATCGCAAATCAAAATAATAATTAAATCTAAAAATTTAAGCGTAAAAATACCTTGGTTTCGGGTCACTGATATTATCACGCTATTATGGATCCTAGATATAAAATTGCAATTATTAATAAAAATTCATTGGGGGAAATTTCTCCTAAAGGTAATGACTAGGAAGATGTATCCTAGCATTCTTATTAAGCAACAACCTAGATACGATCATAGGTATAATCGAATAATAGCATTAAGAATCAAGAACCAATGAGTAAGTGAAATACATATATGATATGCAATCAATCAAGTGAATATCTTCTTAGAATTTTCCAACTCTAGCATAGAGAGGTTAATCCTAATTGGTACTTACGGTTACCGAAATTGAACGTCATATTCTGTTAACCTAGAGATTGAACCAATTAATCTCTAGTTGCGCACCTAGAAACTAACAAATCCAATTGAAAAGACAGATCTAAAGGTATTCAATGTTTATTAACAATCATGAAAGATATTCGAATTATCTCACCATGATAACATATAACATGGATCCCTTAACTAAGATAAGAAAATTAGCTACTCATAATTGAATTGAAATCAAAGAAAATAAGAAAGTATTAAGTCTCCATCCTTGGTTCTTTAATGAAAAATATGAAAATCTTATTAAAATTGTGCAGAAAACGTAAAGACAAGAAAGCAGAAAAGTGCAGCAGCAAAAAGATACCAAAAACCCTATTCTAAAACCTAGTCTACCTCTTGCGTGAATCCCCCGTCCTCTCTCCTTTTATACTTGTTTTCCATCATCTTCTCTTGATTCTGTCCAGATAAGGTGCTCTTTTATTTTCGGTAGGTAATTTCTTGGAAATATGGCAAGAGGATCTTTAAAGATTGTGTTTTAATTGGAATCAAATTCTGGAATTTTATCTGCAGACTCCAGATTCCATCCTTAGGCGTGCCCACGCTTAGTCTTTAAATTTCTGTCAAATTGGGGATTTCGGATTTCTTTCCTTCTTTTGCATCTTTTTTATCTTATTTCGTCCTTAGAGTGTTGAAAACCATCTGTAAACAATTATAAAGCAATTCCATCAATTTCGGATACCAATTTCAACACATCAACCAAAATTAAGTCCAAAATAAATGCAATTTAAATGACTTAACAGTAATGAAGTACACAAAACCATCTCTGGCATGAATGGACATCGGACCATATACATAAGAATGCATTAGGTCTAATAACCTATTCATTCGTTTACCCTTTCCTTTAAAAGGTAATTTAGTCATCTTGCCTAACAAGCAAGATTCACACGTGTTATATGATTCATAATTAAATGACCCTAGGCTACCATTCTTGTGTAGCTTAATCATACGTTTCTCACTTATATAGCCAAGTCGAAAATGCCATAAGTAAGATGATTTTAAGTTATCTAGCTTTTGTCTTTTATTGTCATTGATATTTAAAATTGGATTGGACATATCTAATATGTAAATTCTATTGCATAATGTAGTAGTACGACACAACATTTAATTTGACTTAATTAAACAACCATTGCTTGAAAAAGTTAAATGAAATCCCGCTTTATTTAGACATGAAATATATACAATGTTTTTAGTCACAACGGGTGCTTAATAGAAATATCCCAAAACTAATTCTAGCCTATTAGGAAGATACAAAAAATATGTCCCTACAACTAACACAACAACTCTTGCTCTATTTCCCACATATAGGTCCATCTCTCCCTTTTTGAGCAATCTACTATCCCTGAGCCCCTGCATATCAACACATATATGTGAGCCACATCTGGTATCTAATACCCAAATGTTATGATCAGAAATAGTATTAACCTCAATGACAAATAACATACCTAAAGTAGACGGAGGGGCATCTAATTCCATCTTCTACTTCAGTGACTTCAGATAAGCTTTGCAGTTCCTCTTCCAATGTCCTTCCTTGTTGCAATGAAAGATTATCCACTTTGAAGTTGTCTCCTTTTCCTTCATCTTGGCCACACCTCCCACTAGCTTCTTGGACTTCTTCTTCTTCTTTTAGCTCTTCTTCTGAGAACCAAGAGTAGAGTCCACCAGTATAAAAACCTTACTGTCTTTCTTGACAATTTGCTCATCCGTTTTGAGTAGATTAATCAGCTTAGGTATTGTTGTGGATATTTGGTTCATCCGATAGTTAAGCACAAACTATAAATAACTATTAGTCGAACCAGTTAGAATTAAGTCTACACTTAATTCATGTTCCAATACAAAACTCAAACTAGCTAACCTCTCAATGTAACCATTCATCTTCAGTGCATATTGTACTGGAGATGATCCCTCAGCCATCTTTGAGTGGAAAAGAAACCTTGAGATCTCGAACCTTTCAGACTGAGCTTGCTCATCAAACAGTTCTCTCAGATGGTAGACTATGGTATGAGAATCCATAGCCTCATGCTGCTTTTGCAGTTCTGGTGACATAGAGGCCAGCATTATACAACTATCCAACTTACTATCATCCAGTAGCTTCTTGTAAGCATTCTAATCTTCATCAGATGCATTAGTAGCAGGGGGATTAGGAAGTGGTTCATCTAGGACATATCTTAGTTTTTCATATTTGAGAGCAGTTCTCAAATTTCTTAGCCAATCCAAGAAGTTTAGTTATGTGAGTTTATTGGAATATAATAGGGAGCGTAGGTTCACACTAAATGAAGACATCGTGGCTATTCAATAACCTAGAAGAACGAAAGAAAGTGTTAGAATGTACATTAATGTATATCGATAAGGACTTTATTCAAATGCATTATAGGTCCCACAATTCTTATTCAAATCCATAGCCCTCACTATGAACTCGAGAAAACTTACAGTTTTCTTAATGGGTCGATACCCAATATCACCAAGAATGACCTTAGGTTTGCCCAACAAGCTACCTTAGGTCAATAAGTAGGTATCATTCATACCAATTGCATTCAATTATGCAACTATCGACTTATTCCATCAACTGTTGATTTAGCACACTCATTGGGTCATCAACTCTTAATTTGTATACATCCCATATATATAACCCAAATTTGTCTCTATTTATGTTGACCTTGGGTTTGCCCAACAAATCAACGCTTCTAATTAAGACCAACCCATTAGTCCAAAAATCTAATTTCCATGGTTTTAACATATTCATTTAGAGTGGGCTTGGGTTTGCCTAACAACCCAACTATAAAAGAACTCTGGTTCTTGCCATATTAATGGAAGGCGTAAGTCTTAATTTTTGGTTGAGGGATTTGTCCTTTGGTCTCATCAACATTTGGATGATCTTGATTATATATATCACATATATACATTCAGATTATGGACAACTCAATTAAATTGAGCCTATATCCATAACTACCCTTGAAATGCATCTAATGCATGTATCACACAAAGAAGGTTTAATTTAGGTTTTGACTTGACTATGCATCAAAAGTTCATGATTCGATTTAACTCTTGAACCTAATCGGGTATTAGTGTTAGTCTTGGCTAATCCAAATTATGAATGTGATTCGATTAAGGACCCTAAAATTTAATTATTTTGATATCTAAATTAAACACTTTATTCCTAGTTTATATGCCTTTATCTAGTTACACTAGAAATGCTATGCTCTACTTGGATTAATTCTAAATTAATTCCCAGGGTTTCCAAAATTTTCATACATCAATTAGTCATCTCAAATTTATCTAAACAATTTCAGCACATGCCAAAATTATCTTGACGGCCAAAATTGTCAAGATAAATAAGTTAACCTACTAGACAGTAAAGGGACCAATTCGATGTTCGAAAAATTTTTGAAACCCTAATTTCAAGAACATGCATTAAGCATGTTATTGTCATCAAAATAATACATTTCTTATCACATAAGAATCTTATTTAGGTCTCATGATCGAAATACATATATTATAAGGCATTAAGTAAGTCAACTCCATCAGCTTTCAAAAGTTGACCAATGTTGACGTTGACTTTATTTATTAATTGAATCAAATTAAATTAATTATGGAAAAATTCCATAGTCTTATACACATTCTAAATGTGTATAATAAAAAATTCCAAAGCCTAATTCTTAGGGATTATTTATTAATAAATTAGAATAAGCCAACATATCATATGTGTATGACACTTGTCATATTACTTCTAACACTAGTCAAACATTACATCCTGCATGCATAAGATAACCACTTTAACAACAAATGTTATGCATCTCATACATGTGGCAACATCTCATCTTACATGTGCATGTATAAAATTTATAAAAACAATTTTTACAAAAATTAGTATGGAATTTACAAGCATGTATGTTCATCACATTTCTAGAATTTCCCAGAACTTCATACATGCATCAAGATAAAACTAAATTCGTAATAAATAGAAAATGACATTAAATTGCATTTTCCTTTTACAAAAACACAACATAACACCTTATAAACATTTTTATGAAAGAAAACAAGAAAAAAAAATTTCTAGAGTTGTTACAAATTTTCAAAATCAGCACATGCATTCAGTTTTCTAAAAATTCCGAAAATCCAACATAGAACAGTCTAGATATTAAATCGAAATAAAATAACAAATGACATTAAATTGTAATTTTCTTTGATAGAAACATAATATAACATCTTACAAACATTTCTGCAAATAAAATTAGAAAAACATAATTTCTACATTTTACATTAATTATTCTAAATCAACATGAATGTCAGTCACAACACAGCAAACACTTTGTACATTTTCAATACATCATCTATTACATTCATAAACTTGCTCTGAAATCACTGTTTGTTTTGCCATAAATGCATGCATCACATATATGTGAATGCAGTGGAAGTGTCAGAATTTAAATCTATGACAACCTGAAAAAATGTAATCATACATGCATGCATAGACATATATATAAGAAAATGAATATAAAAACTTTTTACCTTTTGTTTCTCCTCCTTTCTTATTTCTTCTCCTTATTTGGGTTGTTGGAAACACCAAAACCTTCTTTGATCACCCAAGAACACACAAAGAAGATAAGAAATAATGTATAAGGGTGATTTGAGCACCAAACTAGATGAGTTCTAGTAGATGAGCAAAATGATGGAAGATAGATCAAGAATCTTATTGCATGCACTTTGATTCATACAACAATTGCATAAATTGCAAGAACAAGGTTCTTAACACCTCTCTCTCACTCTAGAACTCTTCTAGAACCCTTATGCCCTTATTTGAGTGTGTAAGAAGTTGTAAGACCTTATGTACATAAGTGAAGAACTCATTTATGTACTCATTCATGCTTTTTGTTATGATTGTGGCCAACAAGGCCACGATCATGGCCCATTTAAAAAAATAGCATCATTGCCACGATCGTGGCCTACTTAAATTCCATACACACTATGTTTTTCATCTAATCTTTTATGCGTATGACCCTTAAGTTCTCAGTTATTTTAGTCTCTTAATTTAATCAAATCATGAAGGGTTTCATTATGTCAATTTGTCGAAATATAAGTGGATTAACACACGAACTCTTCAATAGTTAATTGTCCAACTTATGAACCTTTCCATATACAATTACCGTGCAATTTATCCTTTCGCCATACTATACCACACTTGGTTCGGAGTATGGGTTATGTGTCAACTCTCACTAGACTGACTATGTCACATCTTTTCTAAGTGATGATAGTTCTTGCCCTAGGGTCTCATTACTCTTATGTGTCATTGAAGACTCTCTTCATGACATATAACTGCTTTGGCCAGAGACTCCCGAGTAATGACCCTAACAAGAGGCCATAGGATCATCTCCTTCTATCAAGAGTGGTGAATCCTTTATTGGCTACTCAATTACCTCGAATACCAATAGCTGTACCTAATCATCACCCTAAGAGCAACCTCATCGTGAAGTAACAAGGAATGATGTCAAAGAACAGGATTAGTATCCAAGATAGCCGTGACTACTTCACCTCTAAGGATATTTGCACCATTGCTATGATGAAATTAATCATTACATTCGATAGATCATCCATATGATAATCTCTTAGCGGGTCATCCGATGTACTTACTACCCTTAGTAAGCATCCACATGTTAACTTTAAACATCTCAAGCTTACAATTTGTGAGATCCACTACTTGATCAAATCAAGGATTATAACATGTGCTAGTCTGTCTAGATTAATAATTTCTTGTCTTATTAATCCTATAACTAGGGATAATTTAGATACTAACATAATTACTTATGATAGGAATCTCATTATCATGATCTCATTATAATTTCCTTCATGCTATGTTTTGTATCATGGACTTCATTAGCTCGACTTAAGATCAATATCGATTCATATATAAACGAATATCAAATTAATGAAAAATGTCTTTCGCTTAATTAATCAAAATAAAATTTGTACAAAATTGCTAAAGTTGACTGCCTTTAGAGCACTACTCTAACATATTATATGTATAATTTGACTAATTTCTATTTATATTGAGTTATTTGATTCTAAAGGTATTTACCCTTACTGAGTTAGCAACTCACCCCTTGGCACTATATTTTTTTAAAAGATAAAGAGATTGTTGATAACCCCAGTGTACATGATTGATAGAGTGGAGTTTAGGGGGCCAGCATATTAAATTGAGTAAAGTTATTTTATTGGTACCTAACTGTTCTGATAGTTGTTCTTGTATATATAATTTTTGTGACTGACGAACATCATTTTTTGGAACTAATGAGGATTTTGGTAATTAATGATATAATTGGGGAATAATTTTAATAAATTATGGTTTAATAATTATTGATGCGACACATTTTGGTGGTATCAAAGCCATGTTTATGTTTCTAGGGATAAATTAACTGAAAGAAACTAATGATATGCTTTTGTCTTATCTAGGATAGTTTCAAGAGATGATACAACTACCCATAGTCGATTAGAAAATAGAGTAATTTGATATGTGCTTTGAGTGTGCCCGATCAGGGGGATGCCCAAGCAAATCGAGTTAGTTTTGACCGTTTGCAGTGTACTTTGGAAAGAAGGTTACAATACATTGCTTTATTATTTCAAGGCAACACACTAACTTGGTAAAAATTAGTGAAGAGATCTTTATGAGGCATGAGAGATGACTTGGGAGGAACCTTAGAGAGAATTTAAAGACAAATACACTCAACGAATATATTATGATTAAAAGAAGATAGAGTTTATAAGTTTAGTTCAGATGGAGGAGATATCAATGGCAGAGTATAAGGCTCACTTTGTGGCTTTGTCTAAGTATTCACTGGAGGCTGTCACAAAGCTAGAGGGCAAATGTTATCGATTTGAGTAGGTTCAGAGGTTGGAGATTCATTTAGGTTTGGGAGCTACTACTTCTGATTTCAAGAAGTTAGTAGAGGCTACACTCAGAATAGAGGATGTGATAAAACAAGGTGGGAGAAGAGGATATATAAAAAGGTAACAAGAGAGTCATTTTTTAGAAGGGAGTTGGTTTGTTAGGAGGGGAGCTAGTTATTCAAGGTATACTGGTGCAAGGGGATCTAGGAAAGCCGATGCTACATCGAGAAGGAGTGGTAGTTTCTATAGGTTTGGCAGAGAATGAGGAGTTAGTAAGGATTTAGGACAGCATAACACTGTTAGTGCACCATCGGTTGGATCAGACAAAGGGGTTAGTCAGAGGCTCAGAGGACCTTTTAGTAAAAGAGTTTGAGGGTTACAGAGTTTTGCTATCTACGGGAGAGTTCATAGAGGATCATATTGGGGATTTACTAGATCAGTCAGGCATGCTATATTTGTGGAGAGTGGGGGCATAGGGAGGACCTCGAGAGTGAGGGTAGAGGAGATAGTACGGGGTCAGAGTGGTGCCTTTGGTTTATGTAGAAGTTCAGGTATAATTAGTAGTAAAAGTGGTGGTAGAGGAGTTGGACACTAACCAATGTTAGGTAAAGGTACTAGTGGGACATCCTCAATACAGGATCAAACTTAAGTGAAGGTATACCATATAACAAGGGAGGAGGCACCCACAACCAATGCTGTCATTTTTGGTACGATTTCATTATTTGGTATTAAGACTTATATGTTAGTAGACTCAGGATCTACTCATTCTGACATTTCTTTAAAGTTTGTCTCTTGAGTTCTTAGGAGGTTAGTCCATTAGTATATGACCTAAAAGCATGGTTGTCATTAAGAGACTATGTTGTTGTAAATAGTGTAAGGAGGGGGATGTTAGTGAGGATTGGTATAGGAGAGCTATCAGCTGACTTGATAGTGCTAAATTTAAGGGAATTTGTTGTAATTTTTTGGATGGATTGGTTGGCATAGCAGTAGGCTATAATAGATTGTTATGTGAAGGAGGTGATGATAGAGTCTTTAGGTAAATCGAAGGTGATGTTTATAAGGGATTGCAAAGTGGTTCTAGCATATGTGATCTTGACCATGACTGCTAGGCAACTGATACTGGAAGGATGTAAGGCATATTTAGCTCATAGTATAGATATGAGAAAGGTGAGTCCTGGTTAGAGGATATTCCTATGGTGAGGAAATTTCAAAGGTATTCTTAGATGATTTACTGAGTTTACCATCTCAATGGGAGATAAATTTCATCAGTGAGCCTGTATCTGAAGTTACACCAATTTCTATTGTATCTTACAGGATGTCTATTGTTGAGTTATATAAGTTAAAAAATGTAGTTAGAGGAATTTTTAGAAAAGAAATTTATTAGATCTAGCAAATCACCCTAGGAAGTTCCAGTATTGTTTGTGAAGAAAAGTATGGTAGTATGAGACTTTGTATAGATTACTAGTAGCTCAAAAGGTTAACAATGAATAACAATTACCCGTTACTGAGGATAAATGATCTTTTATATCAGCTAAGGGGAATTATCACATTTTCAAAGATTGACTTGAGATCGATATATTGACAATTGAGGATAGTTGAGTTCAATATTCCCAAGATAGTTTTTTGTACTCGGTATAGCCACTATAAGTTCCTATAATACCTTTCGGGTTGACTAATGCACTAGCTGCATTCATGGCATTAATGACTATGACTTTTTAAGAGTATTTAGATTGATTTGTGATAGTGATTATTAATGATATATTGGTGTATTCAAGGAGTAAAAAGGAACATGAGCAACATTGGAGGTTTATGCTTTAGATTCTGAAGGAGAGACAATTGTATGCCAAATTGAGTAAGTGAGAGTTCTAAATGGAGCGAGTAGTTTTCCTTGAATTTTTGGTGTCCTGAGAGGGAATAATGCTTAATCTTGCTAAGGTAAGCGCAATTATAGATTGGAAGCTTCAAAGAAATACATCAAACATAAGGAGTTTTCTGGGAGTTACTGGGTATCATTGGAGATTTGTAAAAGGATTTTCGATAATAACTAGCTCATTGACCAAGCTAGTGATGAAAGGAGTTCAATTTCAGTGGACCAATTAGTATTAGGAGAGTTTTGAGGAGCTTACGCAGAGATTGACTTCTAGCCCAATTTTGGTGCTACCATCTAGAGGTGGAAGTTTTGACGTATATATTGATGTTTCTATGGTAGGTTTGGGGTGTCTATTGATGGAGCATAAGAAAATGATAACTTATACTTCTCATCAAATGATATTGCATAAGTTGAATTATCATACCCATGATCTAGAGTTATTAGCTACTATACATGCTTTTAAGATTTGGAGACATTATTTATATAGGAAGACATTCCGAATCCTCAAAGATTATAAAACCTGAAAGTATATCTTGACTCAGAGGGAGATAAACTTAAGGTAGAGAAGATGGATCAAATTGTTGAAGGATTATGATTGTACTATTGATTACCATCTAAGGAAGGCTAATGTAATGGCAGATATTTTAATTAGGAAAAGCTCAAGCGTGATGGCTAGTTTGAGCGGACACAATATGAGACCATTGGTGGAGTTAAGAGCACTGGACGTGAGATTGAAGATTGATTACATGAGTGGTTTGTTAGTGACATTACATGTTCAACCAGATTTGGGGGATATGATCAGAGAGGCACAAGCTTAGGATTTTTATCTAATGCGAATGAAAGAGAGGGTGCAACAAAGTAGGGGGACTAACTTTTCAGTGAAAGCAGATGAAGTGTTGGTGATTGGGAGGTGATTTTATGTACTAGATACAAATGGGCTATGAGAGAATATTATAAAAGAAGCTCATAATGCACCATATGTTATGCATCCTTATATAAAAAAAAGTATCTGAACTCGAGATCTTATTACTAGTGGTCGAAGATGAAAAAAGATGTAGCAAAGTTTGTGTCTAGGTGTTTGACCTATAAGCTAGTCAAGGCAGAACATTAGGCACCAGCAGAGAAATTAATTAATACCCTTAGCCATTTGTAGAAGTGGGAGAAGATTAAGATGAATTTTTTGGTAGCGTTATTGAGGACTAGATGTAGAAATGATTTAGTTGGGTAATTGTGGATAGGTTTATTATATCAGCTTAGTTCTTACTGATATGACAGACAGACTCCTTGGACACGCTCGTTAAGTTATATGTTAATGACATTGTAAGGGTACACGAAGTTCTAATGTCCATTATATCATATCAAAATCCACGGTTTACTTCCCGATTTTGGATGAGTTTATAAAAAACTTTGACGACTAGGTTGAATTTGAGTACTATAATTCGCTCTCAGTTGAATGCACAATCAAATTGTACGATTCAAAAGTTGGAGGACATGATGAGGGCTTATATGTTGAATTTTGAGGGTGATAAGGATATATATCTATCTTTGATGAAGTTTACATATAACAATAGTTATCACTCTAACATCAATAGGACATCATTTGAGGCATTATATGATCGGTGGTGTAGAGATCCAATTTATTAGGATATAGAGGGTACCAAATTGTTAGAGGAATTGGAGTTGGTTCAGGAGACAATGGAAAAAATAAGGGTGGTAAGGTAATGCTTGAAGGCAACTTAGGGTCGACAAAAGAATTATGTCGATCAACATTATCGAGACATAGGGTAAAACGATAGAGATATGGCATTTTACGAGTATCACCTTATAGGGGAATTTTAAGGTTTGGTAGGAGAGGGAAGTTGAGCCCGAGATACACTGGGTTCTATGAAATCGTACAACGTGTATGGTCGTTAGCTTACAAACTAACCTTACATTCAGAGTTATCACAATTTGATGATGTGTTCTATGTGTTGATGTTGAGATGGTACTAATCGAGTCTTAGCCATATTATATCGAGGCCTGAGATCGATGATGTAAATGATATGAAATATAAAGAGAAGCCAATGGAGATGTTGGATAGAAAGATTAGGAAATTAAGGATATAGGAGATTCCGATAGTGCGAGTTTTATAGGGTCATCATCGTTCTCTAAGAGAGGCTACTTGTGAGGTAGAGGATAAGGTTCAACGTCAATATCCTCATTTATTTCGATCCTCAAGTATGTAATTTAATTTCAATGATGAAATTATTTTCAACGGGGAGAACTATAAAGCCCATAAAAAGAAAAAGAGAGACTAACTTTATCAAAATTAACCCAATCCATAAAAAATTAAAATAGAGGAGAGTATAAATTAAGAAGACAATAAATGGGTAATAAGAAATCCAACAAAAAGCTTTCTTCTTCTTCTTCTCCTTTTTACAACTGGTAAGTGTAAAAAGAAAATATATCATCTTTCTCCTTCACTTGAGACTTTTCTCATGTTTTCCCTCATTTTGTTTGTTTTGCACTAAATTAGAGAGAAAATTGTAGAGATTAATAACCCAAAAATCCCTTAGAAAGATATAAAACTTCACATGGTTAAAACTTTATCCAGCAACAATTCTATGCCTTTTATTTGTGATTTTTAATCATCGTAAACTAGTTTATAATTGACAAGTATATTATGATTGTTTGGGATAATAATTTTGAAGTCATGGGCAAATTAAAATTAAAACAAAGGTGGCTGGAAAATGAGAAAAAGAGGAGGTAGGAGAAAAAGAGAAGATGAAGAAGAAGACAAATTAGGAAAATTTAAGATATATTAAGGGGTAAAATGGAAAATGTAAAATTAAGGGTAAAATTGAAATTTGATTCCTAAAAGGGTATTTTTGTAATAATAGAAAATGAGGGTGAAATGGGACTTTTAATAATTAAGGGTATTTTAGTAATTGTTATCGTTTGATAAAGTAAGGATATTTTAATAATTAAGAATAAAGTGAAAAAGGGAATAATTTTGAAATATTAAGTGTAATTGAGTTAAAATTTTTCTTAAATAAGTCTAATAAAATTTTATAATGTCTACAGAAGGACGTATTAAGGAGTAGATTGGACTTATCAATTAGTTGAGTCCGAAAATCAGGTAAGGATAACTTTAGACTAATAGGTTGAGAATAAATTTTCTATATTGTGAATCTGTGGCTTGCTTAGGATAGACTATATTCGATGGTCATAAATTGCTGAGTTTTTTAAATATAAACGAGCGATGACACCTGTTCGTAAAGCAAATACCAGAGCATGTCTTGAGTCTTGAGGATGTCTTGTACCAATAGCTAGGTACGAGAGTACGAAATATCCTGAGTTATGGGAATATCCTGTGCCTATGGCTAGGCACTGGAGTAGCATCGAGACACCTTATTAGATTGAGGAATTGAGGTATCCTATGTCGATATTTATATATTAATTATAAGTCATGGGAATATCCTGTGCCTATGGCTAGGCACTGGAGTAGTATCGAGACACCATAATAGATTAAGGAATTGAGGTACCATATGTCGATATTTATATATTAATTATATTTCCACTTAGTCAGTGATATGATGAGTAAAGATGAGCCAACAGATCATTGAATATAAGCCTACTAGATTAAGAATTCTGGGTTTTTGATGTTTTTGTGTTCTTGTTGGTATATCTTTAGTTATTTGTGTTACGAGGTAGTTTGTATGCCTGAATTTGAAGTTTAGGGTAATTTAGGGTGGTATTTGGTGTTGGTAGAGATCTTTGGAAGTGGGTTTTTATGTTTTCATGTTTCCAGCATTCTCTCTCTCTCTCATTTCTTGGCAATGACCCATCAATCAAGCTAAAATCTTACTCTCTTCTTCTCCTTCTTTCTGTAACCAGAAGAGAGAATTGAAAATGAAAAGGTAAACCCAGATCTATTTTGTTTTCTTTTTTGGTTGTTGTAGTGAGGTATGTGATTGGGATTATATTCAGAAGTTGTTTTTAAGTATGCATTTTTAAGAGACTGCTCTGTCTGTCTCTTTCAAGTCTACTTGTTTGTAGGTTTGTGTGCTCTCTCTTGTGTGTTGGTACTAGTTTTTGTGTGTGTAAGTATTTGTGACATTGTCGGTAATGAATTTACGCTGTATAGGAGCATCTATGTTTTTCTTTTTGTTGATGTAATGGCAGATATGTGTTGACATGTGATGTAGATCTGAAGTTTTTGGATCATAGCCTAAGGAGGTCATAAAATTAATGTGTTTGCGTATTACAATGTGAATAAAACTGAAATCTTCGCAATTGTGCTGTGTTATCTTACTTCTATTCTGTGGATCTCCTAGCTTATGCTTTTGGTTTCCACTTCTTCGATTCAGTGGGATCCCTTTGGTTTCTAAGCGATGTAGTTTAATTTTTTGGTTAATTTGGATTAGATTTGTGCCTAACTTTTCTGTTTTTGCTGGATGAGATTCGGTTCTTTATTAGTTCTTATCCAGGTTTCTCTTTTTCTTTGAACTTTATTTATCTAGGACGACAATAGTGTAATGCTTCATGTTTTTATCGATCAATTTCCTCTTCATGTTTTTATCAATCAATTTCCCTTCTGCTATTTACTCTATCTCTAGGTTTCATTTAGGAACTTAACCCTAATTTTCTCTTGCTTTGCGAATTATGGCGATCTTTTCCTGTAGATTGGATTAGTGTTGCTTGTCAATGCTTGTTTAGATTGATACAGATTTTTCCTTGGGTTTAAAGAATAGATTGCATGTTTTCTTGATCTTATGTTTGTTGATTGTGTTACGGTTGTTTGGTTTTTGGCTCTTTTGGGGTTTTAGTTGTTTTGATAACTAGGCATGTTAGTTGTCCAGTTGGATAATAGTTTCTTCTCTTCTTTTTTTGTTGATTATTACTTTTCTACTGTCAAAATTGTGGGTGTGGATAAGTTTATGTCCTTGATATGTCATTACTGGGTTGCGACGGCTGTGTAAAGTCCTAAGCTTTTTGGAGTTATATGATGTCTCTCATCTCATGACAGCATTGTCGACGGCGAGAACGGCGATGGTGGCAGAAGTGTTAATTTCGGCGGCGTGGTGGATGGTAGTCAAGTGGTGGTTGAAGGTAGAGAAATAAGGGTGTGTCGTGAGAAGGTGGGTGATATCGTGTGCGTTGGACAGAGTGGTGGTCGTAAGGAAGAGGATAAGTAATAATAAGGAGGGGAGTGAAACTGTAGAGAGCTTAATTGTGCTAGACTTAGAGTGAAGGAAGAGAGTGTCTATTTAGGAGCTTATTAGTTTGTAGTTTGTAGTGTAGTCCGAGTTACACATATAGAAGCATGCAATTCAGGAAGTTTTTTTTACGTGTTAGAAGTGTCACACGATCGTCGTCCTAAGCAGGTATGTGTTTACACTTTTTCGCGTTAATTATGCATTGATGTAAGATAGGACAAGCTACATCTCTTTGGCCTTTAAGTGGGAATACATTCATCAGGTACACTTTTACCTTTCGCTTATCTATTTTTCGTGATACTTCAGTTACTAACCTTATGCCTCTACCAGTATAAGGCAAGTCCATTTGATTATTATTATTATTATTATTATTATTATTATTATTATTATTATTATTATTATTATTATTATTATTATTATTATTTATAACCTGATACATTAACCTTTTCTTTTATTCTTTTTTATTATATTTATTTAGTCAATTATTTTAATTTTATTTATATACTTTTTTAGAATATCAGTTTTACATATCTACTCTTTTAACCTGCATCATTTTTTTTCATTGTCACATTTACATGTGGGTCTACCGAAAACAGCCTCTCTACTCTATAGGAAGAAGGCTGCATACTATCGGACCTCTTCAGATCTCACTTTATTGCGAGATTTCAGACTGAGTGAGATGACGACGACGACTAATTTTTATCTATATTGAGTTATTTAATTCTAAGGATACACAATCAGTTACCCTTATTAGGTAGGCAGTTTGTCCCTTGCAACTTAATGTCACTTGAGTAAGGTAGTTTACCCTTACTAAGTAGGCCGTTTACCAATAAACTCAATGCACGTGATTGGTAGAGTATACTTTTGATAGGACCAACAATTTTAATTAAGTTATTTTATTGTATATACTTTTGAATGCGATAGTTTGGATAGCTGTGCTTGTACAGATAATTGACGAACACTATTTTGGAATAATGAGAAGTTTGGTAATTAATGGTATAACAAGGAAACAATTTGGATAAATTGTAGTTTAAAAATTATTGGAGCATGACAGCACCTGTTTCAGATGGCAACTTGGCCAAGGAAAGAAACAAGGGCAGTTTTGTAAAAATCTTACTGAGATGCTGGTGCCCCGCTCTCTAAAACTTTTTCTACTGGAACTGCTATTGGCAGCCTTTTGACTTTGCTTTCATTACGTTTACTTTCAACTACCTGTTGCTCTGTTCAACCATAATAATGTTATTCTAGTTAGGCCACCGTTCATAATTTGGAGATTGTAGTGTTCATATCTAACCTCCTTCCCATTTATAATTGAATTAGTTGTCTCTCCATCTCATAAGGAATCTTTTTCAATACCCATTTTGGTGCTTTGCCATGTGAACCGTCTCAGCCCCCATTACAATATTTGCTAACCACTACAAGCATAAAAAGAATAAAATTATTGGTCAAGAAAAGCGACTAATTAAGCTGGCTAGATCCAACCTTATCCGTTTGACCATGGAAACTTGCAGTCCCATTTCTGTGTTTCTTCACTTGACTTTCTCCTCTATATAAGTTCCTCTTTCTGATCATCGCTTATCCTTGGTTGCTTAACAATGGCTGCCTCCAAAAACTTTGCCACATTGTGTCTCCTCATGGTCCTGGCTGCAAGTCTCTGCATGACCAACGTGCATGCGCAACGCCGTGTGATTGATTTGTGTGCAGGGTTCAACCCAGGGCCGTGTAACGGCGTTATCAATTGCTTTGTGGCGGACCCAGTCTGTGGTGCTAACGGCGTCACCTACACCTGCGGCTGCCCTGAGGCCGCTTGTGCTCGTGTTCCAGTTGTCAAGCGAGGACCATGTTGAACGTCTGCATCCATCCTCCAAACACCAAGAAATAATTACCGTACACTAATTTTATTTGTATTTTGTAATATCAAAGTAATCGCTGTAAGTGGTCAACTTGTTATAAGCCATATTACGCATGTAGATGAATAAAGTGAAGATGGAAGGAATCCTCCCTTTCATGCTTCTTCGACATGTAACATTCTTGTGTTTGTCCAAGAAGATATATTTAAATAATATTAATTGATACATATACTTATTCAATATTAATTAATTAATTAATTATTACTTATAATAAGTCACGAACTATCACTTATTTTATTAGTTGTCAAAATTATATATAATTTTTTTATAAAGTTAATGATTTTTTTAAAAATTCAGACCACCAATTTATATGTTATTTATTCAGCCCACAAGCGTTTCACGATATGTGTGATAAGATTCTCAATAGAGATACTATTTTGTAGCTTTGAGTATCATTGTTATCCTACATTTATGCTGATCATTTACGTTATCAATTTGTCGTCACCTTTTCTGTGAATAATAACAGTGTCACTATTAAAACTCTAACTATTTTCAACTTTAAGAAATGGAGGCAAGATATGGAATTATGGTAGGAGATGACAGATATCATTATGGCCATGATTAAGGATACGTCATCTGCACTTACATCTCTCAACTTAGAGGCTGAGAAAACAACATATGCAACCTAGGAAAGATCAAACAGGATGTGTTGTTTAATCATAAATAGGTCTATTCCAAACCATCTACTTAAGGACTTCCAAAAACTATCATAGTAAGAGACTTCCTCAATAATGTCTCAAAGAGATATAAGGTATCTTATATTGTTGAAATAGGTACCTTATAGAAGGAATTATGCCCTATAAAATATATAGGAGTAGGGGAAGTGAGGGAGTATACCATTAAGATGGTCCACTTGCAGACTAAGTTGAAGGCGTTAAATATTTGTATTCTCAATGCAAGTATCATTCATCAAGCTCTGAATATAGTTCCATCAGCGTTTGCTATTCTGGTTACCACATACAACTCTCAGGATGAAGCTTGGGACATAAATGCATTTATTACCTAGTGTGTTGCTAAAGAGGAGAATTTGAAGAACATAGCTCATAAAACCTTAGTAGCAACCAAAGGGAAGACAAAGGTAAAGCCCCATAAATTCAAAGTTAAGAAATCTAAATTTCCTCCACATATGGATGTTGGTCAATCTAGTGTTACTAAAGCTCCTGAGGATGTAAAGAGTATGAGATGTTTCTTATATAAGAAGGGAGATAAGATGCTAGATTGCTAGAAGTAGAAACCTAGAAAGAAAAGTAAGAGCTATCAGGTAACTTTTTGGCTTGTATGATCCATGAGTCTAATCTTGTTATAGCCACATTAAGTTCTTGGTGGCTAGATAGTGGAGCCTCTAATCATATCGCTTCCACAATGCAAAGATCCATATATAAGAGAAAGCCAAATAGGGAGAAGCAAAAATTGATTATGGGAAATAACGAAGAAGTTAATGTAATCACTATAGGGGATGTTTGTTTAAATCTTGATACAGGGTTCACTCTTGTATTAAATGACATGTATTATATACCATATTTTAGACGAAATTTGGTCTTTATATCTGTTTTGGATAAAGAAGATTATAGTTTTGCCATTAAAAATTATATTGTAAAGTTATCTTTCAATGTAAAACATATTAGTACTACCTTCTTATCATATGGTTTGTATAGAATGTATCTTGATCCTAATGAGATGTATGCTTCTTCATATATTACTGAGAAGGTCACTAAAAAGAAAACCCTGATAAAGGATAAGTTATACATATTGTGGCATAAAAGGTTGGGTCACATTTTCATAGATAGAGTTGAGAGATTGGTTAAGGATAACATTCTCCCAACTTTAGATTTTGATGATCTGGAAACATATGTAGACTATTACAGGGGTAAGTTGATCAAAATAAAGAAAAAGGAGTCAACTCATGCTTTTAGCTTATTAGACCTCATACATACAAACATATATGGACCTTATAGAGTTACATTGTGTAATTCAAGATTTTTTGACATTTATTGATGACTATTCCCATTATGGATATATGCTATTCCTTAAAGAAAAGTTCTTGAGAAATTTTAGATCTTTAAGGCTAAAGTTAAGAACTAATTGGGAAGGTCCATTAAAATTGCCAGATCTGATTGTGGAAGTGAATATTATGACAAACATGGGGTTTCAAGACAAGAAAGGGCCTGTTTGTCAAATATGTATAATCATGCAGAATAATGGCTTAGTTCACTATGTCAAGAAGTCCTAAGTAAAATGATGTGGATGAAAGTCTTAATCGCACCTTAAAGGACATGATGAGGTCAATGTAGAGTAGGACTAATTTACCTGATTATCTTTGGGGTGGAGCCATAAAAACTACCTTGTATATACTTAATAGAGTTCTAAGCAAATCAGTTTTAAAGACGTCTTTTGAAATTTAAAAGGGGTGGAAGCCTAGCCTCACCCATAGTAGTGTATGAGGATACCCTGCTAAGGTATGTTTGCATAATCCTTACAAAGATAAGTTGCATTCTCATTCCAATCGTTGTTATTTTGTTGGATATCCTAATCACTTTAAGGGATATATATTTTAATGTAGATATAAAGGGTCTATAATAGTATAATCAGAAACAGTTAAGTTTCTAGAGCATACTATCCATGATGAGGGTGGTCCTTCTCACCCTTTAGATGATAGTAAGGTGTAACACCCCATTACCGTAGGGTACGCACCGGGATGCCCGTAGGTCATTCCGATACATATCCTATGATAAGGGAGAGCTACGTGTGATCTCTACAATACTCCACATGGCATCATATCAATTTGAATAATTAAAGCAGTAATTGTAAATCACAAGATTTTTAAAACCAAGGTCTTCCTCTTTTCATTACTCAAAATCAACAGTTTTATACATCAAATGTAC
>JANZXR010000009.1:22920198-22933965 GCA_027575705.1 Erythroxylum echinodendron
TGTAGGATTTTTTTAACCTATTCATTAATTAAAATATTATTATTCATTAATTAAAATATTGTAATTAATTAATTAATTAAAATTTCGTTATATCTCTGCATATTGAAGAAAGTAACCAAAGGCAGTGTTAAAGAATTTTAGCAGGGACAAGCTCAAAAAATAACTGAAAAAAAAACTAAAATTGATGTATATCTATTTGTTAAAAAGTGTTCTGAAAATATTAAACTGCAAAAAACTTTTTCGAAATGAGTTAAATTGCGGAAGGTTTTATGTTCTTTATACCGTTACTTATTCATCATCTGGTCTTTCCCAGGCTCCGTCACACCTATTCCCTAAGCACTAGTCCTTGGAGGTCTGCACCACAGCACGTAGGCTCAATAGTCATCGAGATATTGTTCCCATATCAACTCCCATTAAGCTAAATATGGAAAGTTCAGTATCTAATGCATTGGGATAGTGTTGCTTCAAGAATATCTATGTTGTTGCCAAAGAATACCGACTTGTCATCTCTCAGTGAAAAGCATGAAGACTTCACCACTAACTTTGTGAACTGTGCGTTACTATTTTGGTTTAACTTTGTTTTGTTCCTGATTGAACAATGAGGAACAATTATGTTTTGTTAGATATGACTTCAATCTTCAACTTATAATTAAGGGGTATTTTCGGTACTTTCAATATTTTGTATTGGAGAAATATATAAACTCTATTTGTTTTTGAGTTGAAGTGTAGTGTCAAGGCCTACGAATATGTTCCCTCGCTTGACTCATATGAAGATCTCCCAAGTAAGTCCCCAGAGCCAACATCTGGTATCAAAGATTTTGGTTTTGTCTGAATCTATTAATCAAGAATAAAGATGCCATCACACAACATTAAGATCGATAAATTTACTAGAAAGAACAACTTCAGTCTTTGACGCATCAAGATATGTTCTCTATTGAAGCAATAATCGATCTAGACACTGCTTTCAGAAAAAAGCTAGAATCAATGGACGAGTCCATTTTGTTGAACAAGAAGAGAAGGCGCACTCAACCATTTTGCTATGTCTGGTGGATGAGATAATTTATGAAGTGGCGAATAAAGATGCTGCAGTAGGTCTATGGATGAAGTTAGAAAGCTTATTTATGACGAAATCCTTAGCTAACAAGCTGTTACTAAAGCAACGTTTCTTTAGTCATTGTATAAAGGAAGGTATGCCTTTGAAAGAACATTTGGAAGAATTAAACTCTATTTTAATGGATCTTCAGAACATAGATGTTAAAATAGATGGCGAAGACGCTGCCCTAATTTTGTTAGTCTCTCTGCCTCCGTTATATGAAAATTTTGTGAATTTTTTTGTTGTTGGAAAAAATATATCACTTTAGAAGAAGTTAGGTCTAGTCTTCATACTTGAGAGCCTAGACATACGGCATCTGGAAATACTAGAGAAAGTTTTGCAGTTAGATTGGTGGCCGCAAATGTCATAAGAAGTTTGACATGTGACAAAATTAAAAAAGAGCTTGATTTTTTTGGGAGTTTTGAACTTAAAAGGTTTTAAGTATAGTTGTGAAGGTGGAGTATTTCAAATTATCAAATGTGCATTGGTAGTAATGAAGGGAGTCAAATAGAGTAACTTATATATTTTACAGGAACCAGTGACAGTTTCAGCTGCAACAACTTATCCTTCAAAGCAGTCAGAATCAGATCAGACTAAGTTGTGGCATATACGAGTGGGGCACATGAGCCAAAAGGGAATGACAATTCTATACAAATAGGGCTTACTTAGAGGACACATGACATCCAATTTTGGGTTCTGTGAGTACTGTATTTTCAGTAAACAATGTCGAGCTCATTTAAGAAGACTATGCATAGGACAAAGGCAATATTATATAGATTCATGCTAATTGTTGGTGTCCTCACATTTCATCTTTAGGTGGAGTGAGATATTTTTTATCTGTGATCGATGAATACTCTAGGATGACATGAGTATTCATGTTGAAACATAAAACTGAGGTTTTCAAAACTTTTAAGCAATGGAATATTCTAGTAGAGAATTAGACAAATAAGAAGATAAAACGTCTTAGCACGGATAATGGATTAGAGTTTTGTTCAGGTGAATTTGATGAATTCTGTAAGAATGAAGGCATTGCTAGACATCGCACAATTGAGATACTTCTTAACAAAATAGAGTAGTAGAAAGAATGAACAGACCATTATTAGAGAGAGCTTGATGTATGCTTTTTAATGCTGGATTGACGAGAAAGTTTTGGGCTAAGGCTATTAACACTGCTTGTTAGCTGATGAACCGTTCTCCAACAATTGCTATAGATTGCAAAACCCCTTTAAAGGTATGGTCTAGAAAACTTGCCGATTATTCTATTTTGAAAGTTTTTGGTTATCCTACTTACTATCATTTTAGTGAAGCTAGAACTGAGATTAAAGAAGGAAATATTCATAGGTTACGGCGTTGGAGTAAAAGGCTACAGAATCTGGTTTCCATTTGAGTGTAGAGTTATTATGAGTAGAAATGTAATTTTTGATGAAAATTCTATGCTTCACTCGATTGTTTGGTCTATTGTTTCAGAAAAAGCAGATGGTGTTGATAAGCAAAAGACGTTTGAAACAACTCTAAGTAATTGCCATTCAAAAGGTTCATCAGGTTTAAAGAACATTCCTATGTTGAATAAGAAACAGAGCATAAACAAGAACAAGAATGACCATATAACATTACTGCTGATTGTCCCCGTAGGCAGATTAAGGCAGATATGAAGACATGGTAGCTTATGCATTACAAGTGGTAGAAGAAGTGGAGTGCTTAGAGTCCTCCACATATTGCAAAGCAATTACAGTTTTAGGAGCAGCTCAATGGATTGCAGCTATGGGTGAGGAGATGAAATCTCTTCATAAGAATCAGACTTAGGAGCTTGTTAAGCTACCCAAGGGAAGAAAAGTAATTGGTTGTAAATGGGTCTTCAAGAAAAAAGCAGGAATTTCAAGTACTAAAGGTACAAGATACAAAGCATGTCTAGTTACTAAAGGGTAGAGTTAAAAAGAAGGAGTTGATTACAATGAAATTTCCTGTCCAATTGTCAAACACATTTCAATTCGAGTGCTATTTAGTAGCATATCAGGACTTGCAGTTAGAGCAACTTGACGTGAAAATAGCTTTCTTGCACGAAGAGCTTGAAGAAGAAATTTTTATGAGTCAGCTAGAGAGGGGTTTGTCATTCAAGGAAAGGAAGATCATGTTTGTCGACTTCAAAAACCTCTTTATAGGCTGAAACAATTTCCAAGACAATTGTACAAGAAGTTTGATGATTTTATGACAAATCATGGCTACAACAGAAGTCCAAATGATTGTTGTGTGTATCACAAAAAGCTCAGTGACGGCTCATACATTTACTTGGTATTGTATGTAGATAATATGCTCATTGTGACTCAAAACATGTCAGATATTTGGAAGCTAAAACAACTTATTGGTGTAGAATTTGATATAAAAGTTGTTGATGTAGCTCAGAAAATTTTGGAAATGGAGATTTACTGGGATCGAAAGCAACGAAAGCTTTTTTTTCATAAAAGAGCTACATTTAGAAAATTTTATTTAAATTTGGGATGAGTACAGCAAAGCCTTTAAATACTCCTAGAGCGGCAGATATCCATCTCTCTATGGATTTTGCACCGCAATCAAAAGCAAAGTTGGAGTACATGGCTGGAGTACCATATGCTAGTGCTATGGGAAGTCTGATGTATGCTATAGTATGTACTAGGCCTGATATTACACACGTGGTTAGTGTTGTCAGTAGATATATGAGTCAACCTAGGAAAGAGCATTGGCAAGTAGTGAAGCGCATGTTCCGATATCAAAGAGGAACAACTGATGTTGGTCTCATATATGGAGGTGATATAGATTGTTTGGTTATTGGTTATTCAGATTCTGATTATGTCGTAGATTTAGATAGTAGAAGATCTACGACTACGTGTTCACATTGCATGGTTCTATTCTGTCGTTAGTTAAAAGGCTACATTACAACCTTCAGTTGCCTTATCTATTACAGAACTAGAATATATGATTTTGACAGAAGCAGCTAAAGAAGGCATCTGGTTGAAGGGCTTAGTCAATGATCTTAGGCTAGATCAGGACCAAGCTATAATGTTTTGTGATAGTTTAAGTGCTATATGTTTAGCTAAAAATGAAGTGCATCATGATCGGACCAAGCACATTGACGTTATATATCACTTCATTCATTTAGACAAGAGAATAAATGTGAGAAAGGTTGGCATTGAACACAATCCAACATATATGTTCACCAAACCAGTTCCTAGTAGTAAGTTTAGGCATTGCTTAGGCTTGGTGAATGTTAATAGTTTCGTATAGTCCCAAGATGGGGTAGGCAACGGTAAAGTTTGAGAAGTAATTTTTTGGATTTGGGAGAAGATTCAATACAAGGTGGAGATTTGTTAGAAGTGCCTTGAATCTTCAACTTATTATTCAGGAGTATTTTTAATACTTTTAGTATTTTGTATTGGAATAATATATAAACTCCATCTGTTTTTCAGTAGTGTAATATCAAAGCTTACGAGTATATTCTCTCATTAAGCTTATGATGCTCATGGTAAAAATTTCCAAGTAAGTAGGCTCCTTAGAGCCAACATGTTTTCGGGGCTTTCCCAATTGTCTTCTTGTCTAGACTGCTAAAAATCTTAAGCAGGCTCCCCAAAAAGGAAAGTTTACTCCTGTAGAAAGAGAAGAAATTCCTCCAACCTCAAAAACGAGTTACAGGGTTTGCAGTAACTAGCATCTGATTGCTTCGTATTTAGAATTGTTTTCCTTTAGATTTGACATGTTGTTCTTACATTCACTTCTAAATTAAGAAATTGGTCAAATCTGTTGTTTAAAGAAGTAGTGGATGCTATACAGATGCTCGAGTCATATCTGCCTCCTACTTTAAGAAGATGCTTCTTGCTTCCTTCATATATTTTTGGAGGATGGAAAAGGAAGGAGAAGGCTTGAGAAGCATTAGGTCACTTCAACTTTCATAGGGTCATTACCCTAATTGAGGACTAAAAAAACTCGTGCTGAATATCTGAGGTATACAAACACTAGCTTAGCATTTGATTCTGCAACTTCTGAAAAAGTTCCAGAAAAAGATAGCAGAAGGAACAAATTTGATAATATAATATGGTAAGTTGATTGCCTAAAGTGATGATGTAACATGGGTATTTGATCTTGGTTTTCTACCATTTGCTGGGCTCTATATATAGAAGGGTTCAAATCAAGGTGGTTAAAGCAAGAAGCTAATACCTCTACTGCGTTCTATCTGGTACAGTCCACATGGGTGGCAATAACCTAATGAGGCCTGTTCTTGCTATGGTAGCTGTTAATTTTGGATTTTCGATTCTGAACGTGCTTACCAAGAAAGTTCTTGATGAAGGATTTAACCATATGGTTTTTATCACATATCGACAATCGATTGCTGCCATTTTCTTGGCTCCAATAGCCTATTACTGGGAAAGGTAACAACCACTAAACCTATGATCCAATAGCCTACGAGTTTCTTCATTTTCGTTCATTTCTAAGCTCTCCATAGTTTAGAAGTACTCTGGACCGGTTAATATTTCTTTAAGCAGATCTTTCAGCTTTACTTGGCCAATCATTTGATATTTCTTGCAGGAAAAGCAGGCCCAAGCTCACAGTTGGCATCTTATGCCAACTTTTCTTCAGTGCTTTAACAGGGTCAGTTGATGAATTACAATATTTCAGTAATGAATAATTGCAGTACTGTCCTGTCAGAACCTGTGAGAAGTAATTTGTTTTCCAGGTTAGCACTTACATTTTACCTCTTCCTTCTGGGACTCAAGTACACCTCTGCTACGTTCTCATGTGCATTCCTCAACATGGTTCCTGTAATTACCTTCTTATTAGCACTGCCAGTTGGGTAAGATTATAAGTCTAAAAATATTGTTTCCCGTCATCAAAATATTCGTCTTAGCGTATTGAAGACATATATCATTTTCTACACCACTTTTTAAGTCAGGAAACAGTGAACATGAAAAGCAAAACTGGAAGAGCAAAATTGTTAGGTGCTCTTATATGCATGAGTGGAGCTATCTTGCTGATCCTTTACAAAGGATTCCCTATAACCAATCCACATTCACGACCCAACACTATGACTGCAGAGAAGGGGACACAGAGATGGATCGCTGGCTCTATGCTTTTAATGGCAGGCAGCACTACATGGGCTTCATGGTTCCTAATGCAAGCCAAAATTGGCAAGAGCTATCCCTCTCAATATTCTAGTACTGCAATTTTGTCTTTCTTCAGCGCAATTCAATCTGCCTTGGTAACTTTGATCATGAGAAGGGACGTTGGTATGTGGATTCTGAATGACAAGTTAGAGATTTTAACCATCACTTATACTGTATGTAATCTCAACTCTATTAACATGTGATTTGTTCTTGAAATGAATGTCCCCGTGGCCTTGGTTTAGCATTTCGAATCAATCAGAAGCCCTGAAATGTTCCTATTTTGTGTAACAACAACAACAGGGCGTGGTGGGTTCGGGCTTTTCCTATGTGGTTATGTCATGGTGTGTAAAGCAAAAGGGTCCGGTGTTCACATCTGCATTCACCCCATTGACACAGATATTTGCCGCAGCGTTGGACTACTCTTTCCTGCATGAACAAATATACCTTGGAAGGTTGTGTCCTTTCATAATTTCAGTCCTGTATAAGATCCTGAGTTTCAGACTACTGAGGTCTACTAGAGACCGTAAAATGCGTCCCTAACATCTTTTATTTTGTGTGAACAGTGTTCTGGGATCAATCCTAGTCATACTTGGACTGTATATTCTCCTTTGGGGAAAGAGCATTGAAGCTGAGGAATGCCCGCTGAAGGAAGCTGAAGTTGCGAAGCAAGATGAACATGGCAACGCAGAGTTTCAAGTATCACTAACCATCAATTCAACGAGCCATTAGAACCGTTTTGGGAACTGGTCAACCGATTCTATCATGAAGTAAAACTTTACAGTTCCAACCGAGAACAAGAAGAAAAGATGAAGCACTACTGACGCTTTTAACTGCTGATGTCTACCACTGATTTGGAGCATATTCTAAGCGTTTGTTTTTTGAACTCTTGTGTAGTGGCAGTGTTTTTTATATTTATACAGAACGTATCTTAACAGGGTTTGATTATATAATGCTGATAAAGAAGAAGAAGCATTCTTCTTTGTGGAGTTGCTTTACTTTCAGGTCACTAGAGTGCTCTTACGGTCTATAATTGTCCTCGTAATGTTTTTAATTGGTACTGGGTCACTACAATATCAAGATTAAGTATAAAAAATTCCTATCATATAAAAATCAAATTAAGGTTTGATAAAAGACATGACTTCTTCTAATTTAAATAACTTTTTGCTTACCAAAATTTAAAAAATATTCTTACAATTTTTTCAAAAAATAACAATAAAGACTAATTAAATATTATTAACATAAAATTAGGATTTGCACATCATCTGAGTCTTTCTCTCTCTAGGATTTTTCTTTAACTTCTCACTAAGTCTTTGATCCACCAATTGACTTCTATTATTTGATTTAATGAGCAAGTAATTTTACACTCCGATGTAAGGGAGTTTACACTCTGCTCCTTCCTTTACTTAACAATAATTTTGAGAAATAAAAATCAAAATGGAGAAAATTCATAGTATTGCAGTCCTCTTACGATATTAATTACTTGAAATTTTCTTTTTTAAAACAATAAAATTAAATCAAATTCGAAAGATTAATTTATTTGATTTTACTTACGTATATTATTGGATTAGGACTCTCCAACTAACTCTATCACCTATTCCTAAATTTTATTGGATTAGGACTCTATAGTTGCCACCAACTCTATATTAGTTATACATATAAGTGCACATATCCTGCATATATTTTGTTGTATATAGTATATTTGTTTTCACCGTTGTAATAAGTTATATATATTTGGGTTTTGTGAATAGAAAAAATAGAACAACCTTTCTCACTTTAATATGGTATTAGAGCCACTTTAAACTTTTGTTCCACTCATTATAGCTTGCCTAGTTGTCGTCTTTATAATAGCTCGTGTTCGATGATTATTGTTGTGGTCTTGTTTATCCTTTCTTTTGGCTTTTCCAGCTACAATGCAAAGTTCTTGCACTTCCCATTAATTACTCAATTGTTCAATCCATCTATTTCACTCAGTTACTGAGAAAAGCTCTTGTTTCTTTATCGTCACTCAATTTACCTAAATAGCTTAGTCTTACCACCAAATTAGGTCCCTACTTCTTCAATCTTTGGCAATATAGATTCTTCATTCTGCAAAGAGAGTAGTTCTTGAGATACACTCCACTTTGGAGTCACTCATCTCTCCTCCGTATCGCTCTGTCACCCATCTGTTTTTTTTCCCTTATAACGGGCTATCCTCTTGAATTATTTCTCCATCTTAACCATGAACAATTCAAAAAATTCTACGTCTTCTGTCATCAACAATGTTACCTCTGACATATCCATTACGACCGAACTTGATCCCTCCTCACTGTACTACATACATCATTCTGACAATCCAGGAGCTATGTTGGTTACCCAGCAATTGAACGGGGATAATTATCCCACCTGGTGTAGAGCAAGCACTCTTGCTTTAGAAGTAAAGAATAAACTTGGGTTTGTCAATGGCACAATTAGCAAACCACTTGCCAACTCTCACCTTTTTCTCATTGGAATCGCTGCAACAACATAATACTTTCATACATTCTCAATACTGTAATCAGAGAAATAGCTAATAGCGTCATCTATATGAAGACGACTTATGAAGTTTAGATTGATCTCCATGAAAGATTTTCACAAGAAAATGCTCCACAAATCTTTGAAATACATAGAACCATAACCAATCATGTGTAAAATAATGACTCCATTGCTACATACTACACTACTTTTAAGGGCTTATGGGATGAACTCTTACAACAATTATCCATCTTGCACTTGTGGTAGTATACATGAGATTAATAATCTCCAACAAAGAGACCACTTGATTCAATTTCTTATGGGTCTTACTAAATCTTATAATGTTGTTAAGAGTCAAATAGTTATCATGAATTCATTACCTTACATTTCCAAAACTTACTCTCTCTTATTGCAGCAAGAAAGACAACGATCTGTTTTCACAACAAATTCAGTTAACCATCAAGAATAATCTACTCTAGCCCCCTTCCACAATCAACAAAGCAAAACACGCAACAAGCCAAAATATAATTGTGATTATTGTGTACTTGATGGTAATTCATAATCAAGATGTCAAAAGAAGCCTGGAAATCCAAATTATTGTCCAGATAGGATACAATACTATTGTGATTACTGTGTACTTGATGGGCACTCTTAATCAAGATGTCGAAAGAAGCATGGAAACCCAAAATATCAACAAAATAGAGCTTCAACTAAACGAGATGTTATTAATAAACCAATCGTTGTCATTGCTAATAAAACTGCAAATAATTCAACAACCTTACCATTCACTCAATAATAGGTTCAACAACTACTTACGCTAATTCAACCGACCAACTTTAATCCCTTAGTCAACTTTGCAAGTATGGCTTCAAATATTTCATCTCAAACTAATAATTGGGTTATAGATTCTAGTTGCACAGATCATATGACTTATGATTTAAATTTTTTAAATACTACAAAGCTTTATTATGGCCCACCGATAAAACTACCAAATGGTGATAATGTTTATATTATCTTAAATTGGATTTTATAAGCTCACCAAGGACATAATATTAAAAGATATTTTATATGTTCCTTCCTTTAAATTTAATTTGTATCTATCAATAAAATCACTAAGGATCTTAATTGTAGTGTTCAGTGTTTTCCTAACTATTGCATGTTTCAGGACCTACAAACGAAGAAAGTGATTGATACAGGTAAAGAATATAAGGGACTCTATTATCTTGATAATAAGCCTACCATTTTCACTTCTTTTGCCTTAAATTCTTATGATATGGATCAGTGGAATTAGCAACTTGGTCATCCAAGTGCCAATATTTCATCAAAATTTGTTAAATTAGACTCTAAAATTTCATTTTCAAACACAGGGGTGTCCACTCTCTCCGATTCTAACGAATATCTTTACTTTATTCACCAACTTGATCTTAAGATTCAAACACTTATGAATCAAGAGGATAACCTATGCTATCTATGATATGCGGATGATATGAACATTGCTATAAAAAACCAATGCGATTCAGAAGTGGTCTACCTTTGTTTTAAAAAGTTATTAAAAAGTGATTTTGGAATAACTTCAGCTTGAGGCAACTTCTCTAGACATGATCAGACTACGAGGAAAGCCTTCCCCTCCTTTCTTTATTTATAGTAGTTCTATGCCTTCCCCAGCTTGAAATAAACTTAACTCAACTCTCTTCTTCGATATGTCATTTAGCAAAACACACTCATTTACCATTTAATCATAGTGCTACTAAATCTATTTCTTGTTTTGATTTAATTCATGTTGATGTTTGGGGATCGTACAATACTCTTTCCATAGTATTCCATTACTGGTGCACGTTATTTCTTAACTATTGTAGATGATTATTTTCGCATTATATGGGTATATTTAACACAACAAAATCTCTGTCCAAAGTTTTTTCACTATGATTAAAAAACAATTCAATGTCTCTATTAAACAAATTAGAACTAACAACAATTCAAAATTTTTCAATCGCATTAGTATTGATTTTTTTACCTGTATTGGTGTTATACATCAATATAGTTATACCTATACACTCAGTAAAACGATGTAGTTGAGTGCAAGCATCTTCATTTACTCATTATTGCTCGTGCACTTCATTTTCAAGCAAATTTACCCTTAAAAATTTTAGGGTTAATACATCCTTACTGCAACTTATTCAATTAACATCGACCTGTGGTGCTTAATAGTAAAACTCCTTTCGAATTATTTAACAAATTGCTTGTTTATATGCATTTATTAATTTTTGGTTATTTATGCTTCAGACGCAATACTCATACCCAACATAAATTTGATAAACATGCTCATCCTGGCATTTTTATTAGATATCCCTTTGCTCAAAAGGGCTGCAAAATTTTTGATGTTCAAACTCAAAAGATTTATTTTAGTCATGATGTCACCTTCTATGAAAGAGTTTTTCCTTGCAAATCTTGCATACAATATCATCTTTACCCTTTGCAAAACCTATTCATGATCTTAGTATACCCACCTATAATAACCAAACAACCATATCCATAAGACCACGTCAAAAACCATACTCCTATCACCCCCATTATAACACCTAAAAACATACCTCACATTGATGCGCTTACTCTTGAAACAACCCATATCGGTCCTTTTCTACGTCATTCCTCTCGAGAAACTCACCCACCAAATAAATTTAAAGACTACCATTGTTGTAATGTTCAAAACTCTTCATCCACAGGTACAGTATTCCCTTTACATAGTTTTTTATCTTTTGAAAAATTTTATAATGCACATTTTTCATTTCTCAGTTCTCCATCTTCTCTTGTAGAGCCTACCACCTTTTCACAAGCTATGCAGGTTATTGAATGGGTAAATGTAATGAATGTTGGACTTGATGCACTAGAAAATGCTAACACTTGGTCTTTTGTTCCTTTACCATCTTATCAAAAACCTATCGGCTGCAAATGGATCTACAAGATAAAGCGATAGTTTGATTGAAGCATTGAATGCTATAAAGCGCGATTAGTTGCAAAAGGATACACCCAAACTTAAGGCATCGATTACCACAAACCTTTTTACCTATTGCCAAATTAGTAACTATTTGAACCTTGTCAGTCATTGCCGCGATCAAGAATTGGCCATTACATCATTTTGACGTACAAAATGCCTTTTTACATGGTGATTTACAAAAGGATGTATAAATGCTCTTACCACTTGACCATCCTCTAAAGGAAAAGAAAGATCTAGTTTGTAAACTCAACAAATCCCTCTATGGCTTAAAGCAAGCATCTCGCAACTAGTTTACAAAATTCTCTTTTGCATTATTATCTATTGGCTGTATCTAATCTCATGGTGATCATTACCTTTTTATCTTACGAAATGGTTCTTAATGGGCTTTTATTTTAGTCTATGTTAGCGATATTGTGATTACAGGTAATTCATTATAATGATATTCTTAATGTTAAGAATTTCCTTTCTAGCAAGTTCTCTGTCAAATATTTATGACCTTTCAAGTATTTCCTTAGCATTAAAGTCGACTGCTCATGTGAAGGAATTTATCTAAGCCAACGAACATATGTGCTAGACCTACTTCATGAAGCTGGTCTTATTGGTTCTCGAATAGCTAAAACTCCTTTGGAGCAACACCTCAAACTTGATAACAACAACGTTGCCTTACTTCCCAATCCTTCTCTTTATCGACGACTTGTTGATACTCATTTATCTCATTATTACAAGACTAGACATTACTTTCACTGTCAATATTATAAGTCAATTTATACACCAACCTCTCAAGCCTCACCTTAACATTGCTCATCGATTATTACGATATATGAAGAAAAGTCTAGGCCAAGGGATTTTATTATCATCCAAAAGTTCATTACAACTATTAGCTTATAGTTATTTAGATTGGGCTAGTTGTCTAATGACGAGACGTTCCACTACAAGCTTTTGTATTTTTCTCAAGTTTAGTCCAATCTTATGGAGAAGTAAAAAGCAACCACTATTTCTCACTCCTTTTCTGAAGCTAAATATCGCTCTATGGTTATGACCACTCGTGAAATTGTATGGCTTAACACATTGCTTCAAGATCTTAGTCTTACTTCCTTTACTCGTAATATTCTTTACTGTGATAACCAAGTTGCTCGCCACATCGCTGCCAACCCTGTATTCCACAAACAGACAATAAATTTTGAAATAAATGTTAAGTCAGGAGGACTTTAAGATAATTAATTTTGATGTTAATCAAATAATAATGATGTTAGAAATAAATGAACTAGTTTGATGAGTGTGTTAAGTGTGCAGAAGAAAAAACACAGAAGAAAAATATAGAAGAAGTGGAGAATACAGAAGAAACGAATCACAGAAGAAGCGAAACACAAAAGAAACAAAGTACAAAAGAAGTAGAAACATAGAAGAAATAAAACACAAAAGAAGCGAAACACATAACAAACAAAGCACAGAAGAAGCGAAACACAGAACAAACAAAGCACAGAAGAAGCGAAACATAGAAGAAACAAAGCACAGAAGAAGTAGAAGCACAGAAGAAGTAAGATACAGAAGAAGTAAAAGTACAGAAGAAACAAAATGCAGAAGAAAAAAAACACAGAAGAAGTAAAAATACAAAAGAAATGAAATACAAAAGAATCGAAACATAGAAGAAACAAAGCACAGAAGAAGCGAAACACAGAAGAAACAAAGCACGGAAGAAGTAGAAACACAGAAGAAGTAAAGACACAGAAGAAAACATAGATGATACAAAGCAGAAGATACACTAGAATGTCGAGTAGTTAGTTAGTTGGACATTGTGACATTGGGGCTAATCAAGAAGGTCAGCGGATGTCCTTGTGTTTGAGCAGAGGTGTATAAGAACACTAGATGGATGACTGAAAGCCTTGTAGAGAAGGAACATGTCAATCGACAGTTATATGGATGTAGTGACCCAAAGGACAAGAAGGCGTCAAATCTTGTTCTGATGGCTAGGGTTCTACATTCGATACTCTTTCACTGTATTCTACCAAGAACAGGATCGAAGAATGTTGTGACAAACATAGATGAACAATGCCTGTTCT
>JANZXR010000009.1:22951005-22977538 GCA_027575705.1 Erythroxylum echinodendron
GTTCGCAAAACTCACCCAAAATTTGCAATTATTTTTCAGGATTCAGAAGAATACCCCGTTAGGCAACGGGAGTATACTTACTTCATGCAAGTCAAGGATAGAGGTCGGGATCAGTTCGCGTCTGCATTGTGTCTTCTTATTTTTGTACTGAATTTTATTTTCCACAAAAGCTTGTTTTATTTGAAATTGAATATTACAATTTGTAATAATTTTTCGAATTTGGAAATGATTGTACCTTGTAATTTGAAATAGGCAGTTCTGTTGATTTCATTGTGTTATTACAAATAATTATACAACAAAGTGGAACAGTTTGGTTATTGATGTTATGTAATTCATTGTGCGGTTTAAAAAAAAATTTATACCGACTTTCGATTGTTTAGTGATGTGGCACACCACCCTCGCGGGGCACGAATTCAAATATCACTATTGATATCGAGTTCGGGTCTAGCGGGGTGTTACATTGTTCACCAATTCCATGGCCATACTATTTTGCAAATTCTATGTTCCTCTTTTTGCTTGGAGTCAACAACCGCATACAACTATACATCTTCGAGTATGAGAATTACTAGTAACCTTCATTATTTTATATACCGATTGTCGTTCCATTTTGTTTTATATTATTTACTTAATTTCTGCGTATAAACTGGAACAACGTTGTTGACTGCATGTAATATTAAACATAGGTTTTTTAAACCTAATATAAAATGAAAAATGCATGTTATAACTCTGTTGTCTTCTTGTATTTTATAGCTAAATGGATAAGAGTTGGATGTCTTATCGAAAATGGTCAGTTGTTAAGAGTTTCACGCAATTTGCAAAGGATCAAATGGGTGAAGATTGTAATATTCATTGTCCATGCATTGATTACTTATAAGTGGAAATCCAAAGTCAAGATGTGGTATATAATCACTTGCTTATCTGAGGCATAGACAAATGCTATAGTCCATGGCTTTATTGTGGTGAACGTAAGGAAGCAAGTTGTAGTAGAAGTGTCGGTACATATTATGATGGGAGTTACAAATGATTGTGATGTGAATGACGACTATGATGATGGGATTGATGAGATCTTAGATGATTGTCAGAATTATATGGAGACTATGAATGAAACAAGAATGCCTAACATAATTGGTAATATGACCAAAGATAATTTTAGGAAGTTATTGAAAGTTGCTTAAGAACAATTATATCTGGAGTGCTCTAATTTTTCTCAACTCTCATTTTTTGTGAAGTTGTTGCATTGGAAGGTTTATAATAAATGGACATATTAATTGACTTATTAAACGATGCATTACCTAAGGGATATAACTTACCGAAATCTTACAATGATGCGAAGAAACTATTAAGGGACCTTGGATTGGGATATATTTCAATTCATGCTTGCAATTATAACTGTGTTCTTTATTGGAAGGAAAGTAAAAAACTTCAGGAGTGTCTTATTTGTGGTACATCAAGGTGACAGGTAGATGATGAGAGAGGGAAAAAGATACCGATGAAAATCCTTCGATACTTTCCTATTAAGCTATAATTACAAAGGCCATTTATGTCAACAAAAATAGCCATAGATATGAGGTGGCGTAAAGAGAAACACATTGATGATAACATTATGCGTCATCCAGCTGACTCAATGGCATGGAAAGAGCTTGATAGAAAGTTCTCATGGTCTGGACAAGATTGTTGTAATGTTAGACTTGGATTGACCTCAGATGGATTTAATCCTTTTGGAATATGAGTAATTTATATAGGATGTAGCCGGTGATTTTAGTCCTATATAATTTACCTCCATGGAAGTGTATGAAGGAGCGTTTTATATTGTTGTCTTTGCTTATTCCAGGACCTATTGCTCCTAGTAAGGACATCGATGTTTACTTGCAACCTTTATTTGATGACTTAAATGATCTATGGGAATATGGATTAGAAACTTTTGATGTTGTTGAAGGCAATACATTTACAATGCGTGCTACTATATTGTGGACTATCGATGATTTCCCAGCTTATGGAAATTTGTCTGGATGGAGCACTAAAGGATATATGGCTTATCTTGTCTGTAGTCATCAAACATATTCAACAAGGATACGAAGTAAAATATATTATACGGGTCATCGTCGTTATTTGGAACATAGGCATAGATGACAAAGAAGTAAACAGTTTAATGGCACAGTTGAGTTGAGTGAAGCTCCGATGTAGTTGTCTAGTGATGATATTAAACTGATTTGGACTAAAAAAATCATATTTTTCAACTTGCTATATTGGAAGGAGTTACTATTGAGGCATAATCTTGATGTCATGCATATTGAGAAGAATGTTTGTGAGGCCATTTTCGGGACTGTTATGGGAATTGATGGAAAATCTAAAGACACTGTTAAACCTAGACTAGACTTGGAAGACATGAATATTAGAAAAGATTTGCATTTGAGAAGAAGAGATGATGGATCATACTTTATTCCCCATGTTTGTTACAACATGTCAAAAAGTGAGAAACAAATATTCTATCAGTTCCTTCAATCAGTCAAATTTCTTGATGGGTATGCATGTAATATAGGTCATTGTGTGAATGTTAAAGAGGAAAAAGTGTCAGGGTTGAAAAGTTATGATTGTCATATACTTTTACAACAACTACTTCCTGTTGGAATACGTGGGTATTTGTCAAAGGATGTGTCCCTTACTTTAGGTCAACTCGGAGAGTTTTTTAAGTAATTATGTTACAAGACACTTAAAGTTCAACAACTTGATAATTTGGAAAAAGACATAGCATTGATCTTTTGTAAGCTTGAACTATTATTCCCCCATCGTTTTTTGATGTTATGGTCTATTTGACAATTCACTTACCATATGAAGCAAAACTTGGTGGACCAGTTCAATTTCGATAGATGTTTCCGATTGAAGGGTAGTTGATATTAAATTGAGCAAGTTTTCCTATGTTATTTGTTTGTAACAATTCCTAAGTTATTAACTATTTATGTTCAGGTTTTTATGCTCTCTTAAGCATTATGTATGTAATAGAGCTCGACCAGAGAGGTCTATTGAATGCTTGACTTTTTGTTCTATGTACTTAACTAATGTGTAGACGAGATTTAATAGACCGGAACATAACTTTGATTTCAATGACGATGGTGAGTTGTCTATTTTCTCCCAAAAAATTAGGCTACTTAATGTGGGTAAATATGTCGAGTTAAGTAAGGACGAATTCAAAATTTCCTATTAGTATATTTTGAACAATTGTAAGAACGTCAATACATACATGGAGTACATATATTCTTTTTCATTCAAGCAATCATATTACAATTTTCTTCATTAACTCTGAGATGTTACTATGTTTTTTTTTTCCAATAGAGAGCAAAAGGCTACAATTCGAAGCAAAGGGATAGTTAATGTTGAAGAAAGAAATAGGCAGAAGTTTGTATCAAGGTTTAGAAATCGAGTAAGTTGTTATATTAATTACAAATTATGAAAACATGAGAATTTGATGAGATCCTCATATTTATTTTCAATTTATCATACAGATGATACGATTACATAACCGTAATGTGCAAGAAGCAACAATAGCGTTGTATAGTTTGGCATGTGGGCCTCATATCTGTGGGAAGAAATACTCAGGTTGCATTGTTAATAGGATGCGATATCACATAAAAGATCGAGATAGTCGAGTTAGAAGTTAAAATAGTGGGATTTTCGTTGAAGGATGTCATGACGACAAAATCATTGACTTCTACGGTGTCATATATGAAATTATAGAGTTGCACTACATCAAGTATAAGAAGGATGTTCTATTTAAATGCAAATGGTTTGATCTAACTGACATGAGAGTGAATGGGCATATTAATAGCATAAATGTTAGTAAGACATGGTATGATAATGATCCTTTTGTCCTTGTAACTCAAGTCAAACAAGTTTTCTATATCAATGATACTGTGTTGGGTCGCAATTGGAAGGTTGTTCAAAAGTTTCAACAAAGGAATGTCTTTGATTTTTGTGAAAAGGACATTGGTGAATTGGATAAAATGTTGATGAAGTCTATTAAGATATTGGATTGGAGATCGATAATGAAGGTATTCTAGTAGAAGATACAGATATATCATCATTCCATAGGAGAGATGTCGAGCCCAACATAGTTCAACTGAATAAAGTCCAACCCTATCTTATCTTACAAATAGATGAAGACTATACTCAGGGTGACTTCAATGACAATGACGATACTTTGCTATAATATATTAGTAACGAAGAATCTCCTGATAATGTACTTAATGATGATGATTTTCTTCATCTTGATCATGATGATTGAATGTAAGTTTCATTGTTTCTATTGTTTCAAATGTTAATAAGATAATTGCTTTATGTTGTTGATATTTAAGTTATGTTAATTAAGCATAGTTTTAATGTTTCATAAAATATTAATTTTATTTTTCAATTACAATTATACGTTATGTTCTTAATTCATTTTACATAGGTTCATTATAATGGGACCTAGGCGAAACAAAGGAAAGAGGGTGGTCACGGCAGATGAAATTTCTCCCATAGAACAACCAGCAATTCCGTCAACAGATGAGGGAAGTCAACAATAACAACCTTTACCAACATCGTCTAGTAGTCATGAGGGATCTTCAGGTATATTTTTTTATAACCAAACATATTAACATTTATGCTCTGATTACATGTTTAGTGTGTTTTTATCATTATGCATTTTTTTTAGGTTCCAATACTGGCTTAAGAAAATGAGATAGAGGTAAGACAAAAGGAGTTGAGTTGCAACGAATGAATGTTGCAATGAATTCTAAGTTGTTAGTGACAATTGACCCGACACAAAGGCACCCAATGGATAAGATCCAAGCTGCAAAGTTGGCCAGTGAGTTGGGCTTCCATGTTTGGAATGAGTTGCCTTGCCTTGGCTTCAACATGTTAGGCAACTTGTTGCAAAATACTTTGGATAAAGTTTCAGTAATATTTCTATTCATTTCATTATAAGTATTGCAATTTTACTTAATTAAATTAATAACTTATCTAATATGTGTTTTTACATATGAAGCTCAATATCGTTGATATCGAAACACCCGAGGTTTCAAGCAGTGTTAGTTCACTGTTGAAACAAAAGGTGAAGGATCACCGATATCGACTTCATAAATATTATCAGTCTTTTCCTTCCGATAAAGAGGCAAGGAGACATGTGCCGGAACGGGAGACTAAAGAAAATTAGAATAAATTGTGTGATTATTGGGCTTTAGCGAAAGCTCAGGTTTTTTTTGTCTTCTTCATATTTCCTTCCATTAATTATGTTTATAGATCTCATAACTACTTCTCTTAATTTAGGAAAAGTGTTCTAAAGCCAAGGTCAACAGAGCCTTAATGAAGACTCCTCATAAAACTGGTTTCAGATCATTTGTCATTGTCTGACAAGAATTAGTAAGTCTAACGTTTTCAATTTATTATTCTATTTTTTAATACAATAAATTCTAATTGGTTATTATTTTTTAAATTCATATTATAGAGTCAAACAGAACTCTAAGGGCAAGAGGGTGGTAGGATCACACTGTACAAGCACAGACACTACAAGGAAGGTCAAGGCTGGACGTTTGAAGAGGCACAAAGTAATTATGTAAGTACAAATAAATTAATATTACAATTTATTTTTCTATATAATATTAACTAATAATTTTTTAGTTAACTCGATTTTCTGCTTGACATTGTAGGACAAGATGTAGGAGTTGTTGCAAACGTTATTGGCTGAGAGAAATCAGCCCAATGTCGATGACATTTGCAACAATGTCTTTGGTACACGATCGAGCCATATCAAAGATCTTAGATATGACCCTAAGCCTATTGGTGCCTTTTCGTCACAACCAGCATATGTGACCGCGCTTTAAGAGGAGAATCAGGCATTGAAGACAAAATTACAATGTACAGAAGACAAGTTAAATCGTGGACTATAAGAAGTTAGAAAGCTTAAAAAATTGGTTAAACAAATGCTTGGTTTTGCATATGTTAGTAGTAGTGACTCAGATGCAGACTCTTAGTTTGTAAATAATGTGTAAATATTATTTTATAGACAACGCATTCTATTTTATAAGTTTATTTTATTTCAATTTATTATTATTTACAAAATATGTCATTACCATTAATTATAAAGAAATAATTTAAATATTTCAAAAAGTTTAAAATTTTGTAATAGATTAAAATAAATTCATTTTTAACAATTATAATAATTATTAATTTCAAAATTAAATTTTGTTACTAAATAATATTAGCTATAAAAAAATTTGTCACGAAAAGACTTTAAAATTGTAATAAATTAAAATAAACTTGTTTTTAACAATTATAATAATTATTAAATTAAAAGTTAAAATTTGTCACTAAATACTATTAGCTACCAAATAAATTCGTCACAAAAACTAATTAACTACGTATAAATAACGTTGGTAATAAGGTTTTGCTACAACCACGTTTTCGTAGCTAAAACTTTTTTGCTACCAAAACACAATCGTCACAAATTCCTATTACCAACCAAAGTCTAATTCGTCACAAAATGTTTTTACCTACGTTTATAGAAACGTCTCTAAAAATATTTCCCTAAATTAAAAACTTAGTAGGTAAAAGGATTCCGCTACTAAAATAAAATCGTCACTAAGCATAAATACCTACGAATACGATTTCGTGGGATTTTGTCTACGAAACAGAAATGTCACACAAAACCTTGTACGACGTTCCTCCTTATTGTCGATAATAATTTTTACCGACGAATTATGTTTTTGTCGCAAACAAGTTTTCACGACGAATTACGCAAAATGTCGCGGATGCTATTTTGCCACCGAAATTTACCGACGATTTCTCTCTTTTTAGTGATTTTTATTTTGATCGCGAAAGCACTTCTTTGTTTTAGTTTGAGGCCTATTGTTACCATAGCATATTACTGGTAAAGATAACAACTGCTAACCTATGATCCAATCACCTACGAGTTTCTTCATTTTCGTTCATTTGTAAGCTCTCTATAGTTTAGAAGTACTCTGGACAGGTTATTAGTTCTTTAAGCAGTTCTCAGCTTTACTAGGCAAATCATTTAATATTTCTTGCAAAAAGAGTAGGTCAAGCTCACAATTAGCATTTGATGCCAACTTTTTTTCGGTGCTTTGGCAGGGTTAGTTGACGAATTGCGTTGCTTCAATAATGATCAATTGCAGTACTGCACTTGGAGAATGCTCGCCACTAACTGCTAAACTCTGGGGTACATTCTAGGCTCAGTTTGGCATAAGAATTTGGATATCGACGTGTTATCGTAGTAGTAGATTCGTTAGCAGTTATCAATATTCTTTCTTCCCTCAAACTAATATTAATTGAGGGTCATTTTTTTGGTGCAAGGTATGAATGCTTTACTCCGTCAGGATTGAGATATTTAGATTCAACACATCTATTGCAAAGGAAATCAGAGTGTCAACAAACTAACTAATTTAGTTTTACTATCGAAGTCCAGGATTACATGTTCTCCGGGAACCTCCATTTGTAATTAGAGAGCTGGTCCAAAAGGACATACAAGGAGATCTATATCATAGAGTACTGCGATAGTTTTTGTATTTGTTTTCTTTCCTCTATAATCCAAAAAAAAAAAGAAAAAAGTGAGAAGTAATTTGTTTTCCAGGTTAGCACTTATTCCTTCTGGGACTCAAGTGCACCTCTGCTACGTTCTCATGTACAATCCTCAACATGGTTCCTGTTTTGACCTTCTTATTAGCACTGCGAGTTTGGGTAAGATCGTATGTCTTTTTTTTTTTCCCCCATCATATACCAATTCTTTAAAGTATTTTTCTCTGTCCAAATTCGATTTTTACTTGCATGTATGTATGTGTACTTGTTGAAATATAAACTTTTGAATGGTTAAATTAAAGAAATTGCATGCACATGTAATGTAAAATTGTCAAATATTTGATGGGTATTCATTTACATTTTGTATTGATCTAATGTATGGAATATAAAATATTGTTTTTTTTTCATTAATCATATAGTGCCCTTTTACTATTTTTAGCTTCAATCATGCAGAAGGTAGTACACACAACCATTAGGTACCTTACTCCAAAGCGGTTTTAACATAACTTTTTCGATCGGTCGGACGGTAGGTCGGTACGACCTATCTGACCGAAAGATTCAGGAGGGGAGATGCTACATAACGCCTTGAATCAATTAGCTTCTGCCACCTGGGGCAACACGATTTAGCATAATAATCACTTTTCCACCCACTACACTCACCTGTGAACTTTGAGGCACGAAGGTTGGCGTCTCAATTCCTCCCACCCGCACGTTGTATTATATAATTATTTTAATTCAATAACAACATTTTTTGTTTTTTGTTAAAAATAATTTATTATTAATTATTAAAAAATATTTTAAAATAATAAATACAATTTTAGATTGAATAAAATTAAAGTAAATGACCTGTATCTTTCTTTTTGGTGTAAACCTAAGAAGTATGGAATACATTGGAAGAAGTCTTACGAGGGAGCTTACCCAAAAGCTAAATGACAATCACGGGCTAGATGTGCCTACGCCTTTTCTAACTTGACTAAAACCAAGTTTAATACTTCATCCTTAATTACATTCAAATATGTTGTTTTATTAAAAAAATTATTACTGAACAATATAAATGTTGTGACTGAATATTTTGATCTTTCTGTAATTTACCGCACACAGAATTGCTCGGACAAGCAGAAAAAAGTTGGCACAAAAAGAACAGGGGCCCATATTTGGTATCATAATCACAGAGATGGTAACTCCAATTAAAGAGTCTATAAAGCCGAACCCTCTGTCCTTGGACTCGCGCACACGGATATCTATTACGGTCTATAATCCTATTATTTTCAGACTTCTCTTTCCGTTCTCCGTTACTGTTCTGCCACTTCTTCTTCTTCTCGGGCGACTACAGCCTTTAATATGGTATGTCTATTGTGTTCTCTGTTCTATTTCAGGCCTATGCCTAAGACTAGTATGTTTAGTTCTTTATTTTCTAAGTTCTCTCTGAGAAAGAAGATTCTTTTGATTGAATCAGGTGGCGATGGTGGAGTCCAACGTGAATTCGAATGTTGGAGAGGTGCTTTCAGGTGGGAATGAAGCCGATTTTCGGACTGAAGCCGACGCCGGTGACCATGTCCCGGCGACAAAGTCAGAGGAGCCTTGTGTTTCTTGCACCACTTTCAATATCCTCGCTCCCATCTACAAACGACTAGATCAGGAGGTAATTGTGTTCTTGCAGCATCGCTGTTTTTGTCTCAAAGTGTTGATTTTTATGATTGAATTTCAGCGGTTTACTTATGTGATTAACTGGGGAATGTGGAATAGAACCAAAATGTTCGTGAAAGCGATTTCAGAGCATTCTGGCTCTCCAGGAATCAGAAAATTTTGGATTGGCTGCTTCATGAAAAATCTTCCATTATATGCCTACAGGTGATTAGTTTCTCTTTGTTTCCTGATAGATCTGATTTTCATGTATGAGTTTCGATGTTTAGTAAAGATGGAATATTTTGTCGAACTATTAGGAGTTCTGGGTTGGAAATGAAGAACTTGTGCATCTGTACCAGAGCAGCCTTGGTGACGCAGGTTACATCACCTTCCAGCTTGCACGAACCAATAATCGTGGGGATGGTAGGTGCTTCTAAGGCCTCCCTTTTTTTTTTCCTCTCTCTTTTTTGTTAATCATAACACAGTCAACGCCTGTTTTGTCTTTGTCAATCAGAATTTTCACTGCTGTTGCTTTGTTTATTGCTTATTGTCAATCAGATTCTGTATGTTACTATTACTTGACTAAGGAATCTTGTATTTTACTTTACAGGTCTGCTAACTGCCATCCATAAGGACTACTTTAGGGTTCTGAGATATCAGGAGTTGCTCTTCAATGACTTTGGAGACCGTGTTGCTCAGCTATTACACGTACAGTCCGCCATACCGTACTTGCCAAGTCAGACAGGCAACAGTCAGCAAGAACTTCTAATTGTGAACACTCATTTACTATTTCCTCACAAATCGATTCTGTCCATAGTGAGACTGCGTCAGGTATGTCAATCTTTCTCTATCAATTGTTAGGTTTAGAGTTTCTTCTTAATGTTTCACTTTCTAGCTAGTTCAGTGCTAATATTCACTGTCAGGCTTCTTTTTATTCTTTCCACAGGTATATAAAATACTAAATTATGTTGAAACGTGCCAGCGAGAGAACAAACTTAGTCATATTCCAATCATACTCTGTGGGTGAGCTCCTTGTCCTGGATTTGTGTCAAGTTGGTTACTTTCTGTCATAAATGGCTGGAACATCCTGAGTTTTCTTTCCTTTTCCGTATGGTTTGTAGTGATTGGAATGGAAGCAAACGTGGGCACGTTTATAAATTCCTGAGGTCTCAGGGGTTTGTGTCATCTTTTGACATTGCTCATCAATATACTGATAGTGATGCAGATGCTCACAAGGTCAGTTTTTATACCCTACCTCTTTTATACATTTGATCTCGGATCACGGCGATTCAATAGCATTTTACTTATTATTTTCATTTTACCTTCTTTATGCATAGTGGGTGAGCCACAGAAATCATAGGGGTAACATCTGTGGTGTAGATTTTATATGGCTTCGGAACCCGAATCAATCAAAGAAAACATTGAAGAAAAGCTGGGCTGAAGCGGTCTTTGGAATAATCAAGGTGAGTACAGCCATTTCTGCCTCTTTCGAATTATTCGATCATATATTTATGAAGGATATTTTCTCAAGGCTGGGCTTGCTTTGGTTAATGTGTAGTATCTGCAAGTTTACCACCTGGGGACTGCTTTAATTGGTAATCGAAAGTGTCAAGCTTCACTAGTAATTGATATGACAAGCATTGGTGTATTTAATCTAAATGGTACGGTTTTCGCATTTTTCTTCTCTTTAGTATCAGCTGCGAAAGGCTTCATTGGATGGAAAGGATGCGTTTGCATTTCTGAAGTCTGAGCAGCACAATGATTTTATAACGTATTCATCATTTTGCGAAGCACTTCGTCAGGTTTGTTCCGGTTAGCCGCTATAATATGAAACTGAAAATTTGTCAGGAAGAAAGACTGATAAAGCTTTTATCTTGTGCAGGTTGATTTACTTGGTATTCCATATGGACTGAGTTTCCAGGAAACAAGGGACCTTTGGAGCCAAGCAGACGTAGATGGAAATGGAGTTGTCGATTACGAAGAGTTCAAGGTAACAAGCATAGCCTTCTTCCCCTAAACACTCCAGATTGTGTTCACATTTTTCTTAAGCCGTTGGTAAACATGTGATATTAATAACTTGTAAGTTTTAACAGAGAATATGGGATTCAGCATGTTTGGACCAAATGGAAGGGAATTGCATCGAGAAGAATGGGGAATTTGGGGCAGACATAAAGGAAGAAGCAATCGGTTTTACCGTAAAGAATGCAGTTCTGTTCCCACGCGAGGCTGAGAGAGGATTGTGGCCGGAAAATTACTCTTTATCAGACCATGCTCAACTCACCGTCGTGTTTTCACCTGTAAGGATTCAGGGGAGTTAGCCCTCCGATCTATTGGATCATGCCCAAATTGTCAACCTTATAATAGCCACGAGCATGTGTAAATGATACATCATGCAATTGTAGCATGTCCTGAAAGGTGTATAAATTTTGTAACTATGCACTTCAATGCTTTAATCCCGACAAATTTTGCAAAGGCCAGTTGATTGATTTTCTTGAGATCCCCTTCATGGGAATTTTGTGAATTGAAATAGTTTTTTAACGACAGAAACTCGCAACTTTTAAGATGGATGTTGAATAGTAAATTGCAAATTGATTGTCGTGGTGCCATCTAAGGATGACAAATTGATTGATTTAAGATATGCCGATCTGATTATTGCGTTAAGTTTGTTTAATAAAGATTTTAAATTTAATTAATTATAATCAATTAGTTTAATTAAATTGATTAAACTTAAACTTGCCAAACTTAGTGTCATCAATTTTAAGTCAACTGCTATAAGTTTGAGTACATCCGTTGACGAAAGGTTATAAAATGCCGCTCCTGATGAACTAATTGTTTTACACTATCTTACTGGGAGGCTATAGGTAAAATTATACTAAAATCTGGGTTTCACGGCAAATGCGTGGCCATTTTCAGGCATCTGCTGGATCTGGACCTCGTGTAAGAGAGACAACCTAGTTGGTTTGAATCCGAAGTGTAACACTTCTGTCAACTAATAACTATATCATGTTCTTAACAGATTTAATTGAGTAAGCGATCAAGAATGTTCTAGATTATTGGAGAACATACATTTAGGCAGGGTGAGGGTGGGTTCCACTAAAGATTGGGGGCCAAGCAATTTTAGATGAGTTTCAAGTATCAACTGTCGAACTTCCAAAACTATCCTACTTCGTCACAGTGAACAGTAGGGATGAAAATGGAAAGACAAAAGTTACTCACAAGCGATTTTGCCCGTGTGGGTCCACTCGGGTTCAGCAGACCAATAGGCGTCGTTTAAGTGAACACTTAACAACCAAGTTGTTCTAACGATTTAGCTGTATAAACACTTCACTTGGACTGCCGACCAGGTCTATTTCTCTGTCAGAGACACTCTCTCAATTTCTTAACCTCTAACTTTTCATTGGACGAAGGGGAATGAATACAACCTCTTAAATGGTTAGTTTCCCTCAATCTCTTTGTCAACTCCTTCGCTGTTAGTTTCTTTCAATCTCTTCGTCCACTACTTCGCTGTTCTGTTTCTTCAGCTTGTTATTTGTAATCTCTGCTCTGGTTAGGTATGACAACTGTACGCAAGAAACCGGTGGGATTCCGATTTCATCCTACTGACAAAGAACTTCTGAGTCATTTTCTCAGATTGAAGAATCAGAGACTTGACTACAAAGTCCAAGACATCAACGTGGTTAATCTCTGCAAGTTCGAGCCTTGGGACTTACCTGGTATGATAATGATCCCCATGTTTATAATTGTTTCCTCTGGGATGTTTGATTAATTGGGTAACCTTGTTATTATAGACCAATCCAATATAAGATCCGACAACGGGCTATGGTATTTCTTTTGTCCTCGTGATTTCAAGTCCTCGACGAGTAAGCTACGTAAAAGAACAACGGAGAAAGGATACTGGAAACCCACTGGCAATCCTCGTCGTATTAATTCTAACAAAAAGCATATTGGTTCGAAGAAGACTCTGGTTTTCCACCACGGTCGCCCAAAAGGGAAGAGGACCGATTGGGTCATTCATGAATATGATTTTTGTGCTTCAGCATCGGATTTGCAGGTAAATTTTCATATTCATTAACAATTTAGGGCCGATAAGAATTATTGGTTATAGTAAACTTGGAACCTTGATTTTGATTCAGCAATTATCTATCCTTGTCAGAAGATGTGACATGTTGGGTTTTGTAAGTTGCTCGAATGGGCATTCATTTGTCCAGATGGTACTTTATTGATAACTGTTTGTGCTCTATGTGTCTATGTTTTGGCAATTTAACTCATCAGAAAGTTGTTTTTGCTTTTTCAGAGCGGCACAGCGTACTCATTGTCTTTGCTGCTTCTGTTACAGGGAGATTTTGTTCTTTGCAAGTTGAAAAGAAACTCATGGAATATTGGGCTGAATCAGACTTCGTCTGTTGAGGATGAATGTCAAATTGAAGTGAATACATCTGTGACCGCACCTCCTCCAGTGACACCATCCAATTTTGAACCTTCCATTCTTGAAAATCAAAATTTGGTATCACCTTCTAATCTTGAAAATCAAACTCCGATAGCACCTTCTAATGTTGAAGGTATTTCCAATCTTGAAAATCAAATTTCGAGAGCACCTTCTATTCTTCAAAGTCAAATATGCGAGGCTATACCTCCAGCTAATCTTGCAAATCGCATAGAGGTAGTTGGAGAGAGTACTCATCCAACTGTAGTACCTCCTTATTTACAAAATCTATCGTCTCACGGAAAAGATGATTTCATTTTAATGTCTGATATGGAAAATGTCCCTTCACCTTGTGGAGAGGTTCAATTTTCTCTGTTGCCATCACCTGAAAAAGGTGAATGTGTAATGACTTCAAATTCTGATAATCAGAATTTCGCCTATGGAGATGGACTTTCTCCCATGGCAACCCCTTTTATTTTCGGATATGAATCGTCTTATGAGATGGGTGATTGTATATTCATTTCTGATCTGCAAATACCGAACTTTGCTTGGGAAGGAGGTGATCCTTTAAGTTTTCGTGAATCAGAGCTTGATAAAGTTGAAGTGAATTGCCCGATGGGGGACGATTCTGGAAAGTTAAGTTCAGAAGAAAAAACTGAAATAGCCGTCATACAAGATGGTGCATCACGTAAACCAACACTTTCAGATTTTGAAAGTAAGAATACAGATGAGACGGAAGAAGATTTTTGGAATTCCCCCATGTCATCTTTCATTTAGAAAGTGGAGTAAGGGCAGGCTGCGATTTCAGAGGTGAGAACTGAAGTTTCCTTAGTGATGTTTCATCCCGTTTAAGGTATTTGTTCACAAGTAAATTTGACGTTTTATACCGGTAGAGGTAAATTACCGGAGTACAACTTTGGCCCGGAAGACCTCAACGGCCTATGTTCTCTACAAGTAGACCCCTGGAGACTCTTGAGTATAAACAAAGTTACTTTTAGTGACGAGCTATGTTTATGAGATTTCTGCTGTAATGTATAAAGAAAGTTACTTTTAGTGACGAGCTATGTTTATGAGATTTCTGCCGTAATGTATAAAGAAAGTTACTTTTAGTGACGAGCTATGTTTATGAGATTTCTGCTGTAATATACGGAGTCTTAAACTGTTATACGTACCAAAATTATCGGTTGATATTTGTAAAAGGTCAATATATATATATATAAAATATTGATGGTTTTTGTATTTTAAGATTATCTGTACTGTCCTGCTTCTCAGAAAAGATAACTTATCCTAATACAGTAGGTCATATACAAATTAAAAGCAATGCACCTAACGATTTAATGATTATTTTCTTGGAGAGAAAATGCCAGACATCATGTGCACTTAAGACATTATGAATGTTCTAGAAAGCTCTAGGGTAGCACTGGTCCAGCCCAAGACTTCAATTGGATCCATTTTTTTAAAGTTTTCATTTAATTAGGTTATAATATTCGAATTTTATTTAAATTATTTAAGTTTGATTTAAATTCAATTAAATTATCATAATTTTTAATTTTATTAATTTTAGTAAATACTAAGCCATTGCTTTGACTTCTTATTTTTCCTTAATTACTCTAGAATAAACCAAGATTTTTAAAATTCTCATTTATTTTTCAATTTTTTATTGATAAGAAGTTTTAAGTTTTGATTTTTATTTATGTCCTCTTTATCAACATTAGTCTCATATTGACAATGAAAAGAAGAACGGAGAAAAATGTTCTGCTGATGTGATTTTTGTTAAGACATAAACACATATACATATTAGAAGGAATATCTGTCATGGGCGTATTTTTTTGCTCCTATAATTTAACTATTCTGATATGGACAATTACAACATTCACTCTAGAAATTTTCCTATACAGTTGATGTTCTTAACACTCTCCTCGAATTGGAGAGTGAAGATCAAGAACTCCTAACTTGCATTTTATTGCAGAAAAACCTTCTTTCCTTTAGTGAACAACAAGTAAGACTTGCTGAGGTGACATATAAGATTCTTCTCCTGTCAGTGAAATCTAGGAGTAATAGACATATAAATTTCTTCAAAGAGCTCACAATGAAGAAAAGTATTATAGATATCAAGTCGAAGAAGAGACCAATTTTGGGTTGCTGCCAAAGTCAATAAGCAACATGCTGCGACCATTTTAGGAGTTGGTGAAAAAGTGTTATGATAATTGGTACCTTCAAGTTGTGTGAAACATTTTAACTAAAAGTGTTTTATAACATTCAAGAGAACCATTTGATTTGCGATTGATTTTGTACACCCAAGCGCAACCAATAGTCTGCTTTTTAGGAGGAAAAGATGCGAGAGACCAAGTGTCGTTGGCCTTCAAAATAGCCAACACAGATTACATCTCTTGCCAGTAGGGTTAAGAGGAAGGTCGATCATAACATATGGGCTCAACAATACATCATTAATGATAATTGCAATGACATAGCGATGCTGTGGTGAGTAACGATCATAAGAGATAAAATTGCAAAGAGGGTACCATGTACATTTATGTGGAAAAGATGAAGAGGATGACGGTGAATTAGGAGATGTTTCTTAGTTGTAAATATGGACACGCAAAGCTGCAGGTGAAACATGAGGTCATTGAGAACGACACAAGGGATTTGCCAATGGTGAGGTAACAATAGGGGGAACATGTTCCATAGATGATAGCTGAATTGATGGAGTTTTTGAAGCAAGAGGATTTGAAATAACAATAAGTATGATGGAATCGGTATGAGGTAGGGAAGGTGTACTAGTTTCATAGGAGAAAACATTTGTAATATGTATGCACGAACTTTAGTTACGACCTAAGATTAACCATGAACAAGAGAACGACTCAAGGTTGCACTATATGCAATCCTTGGTTAAATTTTGAAATAACCCCAAGGTGACATCGAACTTAGGTTGTTTCAAGTGACGCCGTTGCCGGGGAGTTAAGAAATTGGTTCCCTAGTAACTAAGTGTCAAGTAACGTTGACTAGGGTTTGTTTGTTGAGCCTCATACTTGCATTGACATTGCATAGTCCATCTCCATTTGCATTTTGCATTTTCTTGGCTAGATAGAAGTTTTAGTTTGCTCTTTGACTTGGTTGCGGTTTAGTGGATTACATTGCTCTTGTTTGCTTGATTATAGCCTACTTGGTTGCTTTCTTGAGTGTATGGGTCTATTCTCCAAGTCAAGTTTTGAGAAAATTGCTTCTTTTTACATATTGGTGAAGTTTTGACATTCTTTGATTATTTATGCATATTACATATTTTTACACTCTTTCATACACTATTAAGTGTATAATCATCCATACTCATACACACACACTTGCACTCATCAGATTCTTCCTTTTTTTTTACTTGAATCTTGTTGTACAAGTTAGTTTTGCACCTCTTCTTTTTGTATTTGTTACTGTTTATGCCCAGGAGTGATAGAGCTTTTCCTTTGATTCCCTTAAATCTTAAACATGGGAGGTCCACGAAAACCATTAGAAGAGAGAGGAGAGAGAGGAGACTAATGGGTATAAGTCAAGTTCTTGTTGAGGAGGAGCATATTTCACAAGAGTCAAGTTTGTCATCTAGTGAATAAGAACCTAGTGTGAGAGCTGCCTCTAGTGAACACTTGTCTGTTAGTGATTCTTAATTAGAGCAAGAAACCATGGATGGTGTTAATGGTACTAATGGACATAATGGGCCTAATGGGAACAACGGACATGATGAGAACAACCTAGGGAAAAATGGTGAGGATAATAGAAGCATGCAGGAGATTAATAATTCCAATATTGGTTATGAACTTTATGGCTTTTATATTGATGACGTAAACTTTGAAATTAAAGGAGCATTAATTTCTTCCTTACCTAGATTCCATGGCTTTGTAGGTGACGATCCACACAGGCATTTGAAGACTATGCACATGGTGTATTTGTAGCACCCCACTCCTATCCGACGCATACACATACGCCTGTTAGACATCTGTACATGTGCCTGATGGAAATGGCGTGCTAACTTCATCACTTTCACATATCGCATGGCATCATAAATTAAAACATAAATATCACAATTTCTAAAACCTAAAAATTCCTCATTTCGTTTCATAAACAATATATACATTGTAGCTTTACATTAACATCCATATGTATACATCCTCAAAACTAATCAGAGTTCACATCTCTGTATACGGAATATGCTACATACATAAGGAAATATACAAAAATTTATTAAAAACCCTAGGTCCCAGCTGACCAACCTCTGAGCCATGTTTTCTATCAAAAATTTGTACTAGATTCCTTCTATGGGGTATTAGTAGCTAAGTCGACACTCTCGTACCTGAAAAGTGAACGTGCAATTTTGGTAAGTTTTGCGAACTCAGTTGAGTAACCATCATCGATGGTTCACTCATATCACATCAATACATACAATACATAATTCACAACATTTAATTTCTCATGTATCATCATAAGACACTTTGTACATATATGTTCACATTTTTCAATCAATTTGATTTCACATTTCAATTGCAATCATTCAAATCATATAATCATGTGCGTATGCAATGTTCATGAGACTTGCAATTGTTTATATTATTTTTGTGAATGAGTGCCTTTTCACTATCCCGTATCTATTGTGGATACCGGGCTCATTAATACTGTCTCTTATCCGTTTGGAATACAGGGCTCATTATACATAGTAAGCCTTTGGCTCTTACCACAGTTTGAGCTTTAAGCTCTTTTTCACTGGCAACTATGGTCACAACTGCCTTTATGTTTCATGCAGTTGTGTAATGAAGTGCATCATGCATATTTAATGATTACACTCATTCAGTCACATTCACTCTCTTTCTTATTCACATTTGTCATCGGACTTTTAGTCTGGCATTCAACATTGAAGTTGAGAACAAATAGTTAGTCATATTCACATTCAAGTAGTACTTCTAATATAGTCCCCAATATAGAACTCCTCGGACAATTAATTGTCCGGAATCAACACAATCAAATTTACATAATAATTCAATACAAAATGTAAAAAACAATAATTCAATGTGAGACCGTCTTAGGTTACTCACAGTTTACTCCAGATAGTTTATTTCCTAGACGTCCCAGTAATGTCTAGATGTGCTAGATCTAGTTGTTCCCCTATAATAGGCAATCACACATTTACACATTAATTCATTGCACCTATCACAAAAGTACTCACTTATACACATATGTATGTGTTATGATTGATGTATTCAATGACAATTCTAGATATATTTACTAAATTCACATCTCAAGATCATTCAAATTTCATAACTCAAATATGTCTAAATTGAACTTAGGTTTACACCTCAATTGTACAAAATTACTCTAAGTTCATCATTCAATTGTTTCTCAAGGTTATTCAACCATTAAAGATCACAAAACATCCAATTCATCATTCATATTTACTTAATACTCATTATTCATCTTAATTGAATCACCTTAGCCATCATAGGTTCACTTTCATTCCCATAACATCTCAAAATTTCAGATTTAAACATTTAATACATAACAATTCATTCTTAAGTTTTATCCTCAATCATCACCATAAACATAACACTCATTTTATCACTTGTTCAAGCATCATTTTAAGCTCAATTCAAGCTTCATTCAAGAATAATTGCATCATACGAAATTACCTAACCAATTGCTACTTCAACCCACACATAAAAGAAGCATATTTGATGTTTAACCAAATCCCATTTTCCAATTTTTCCAATTCTATTTTCAGGTCAGTTTTGTATGACAATTATGACCTAGAAAATAAGGTATTTAGGCAATATGTTCTTATAAAAAAATGTTTCTATATGTCTTAAGTTTCAAATGAAACAAAAATTAATCAATTTGGTTCATTTTTCCATGAGTTATACACAAAAAACCACAAACTATGCACGTTCAAAATTTTGGCTAGTGCATGATTGAAGAATTAGTGCACTCCAACTTATAAAAATCATATCTCTCAATTATGATATCCAAAAATTACAAAATTTATACCAAGAGAAATCTAAGAGAATAAGCTAAAACTTTTGTGAAGAAAACTTTATTTTATTCGGCCTAAATCAATATATTTTATTGGATAAAAATAGGACACGATTTCAGTTAAAGGTAGTGCTGCAGCCTATTCCAGAACTCAACTTAAAGCTAAATTTCAAGACCCATAAGGACAGAATTCAAATTCAATTCCTTTATGAAAATTGTATCCATATGTTTCTAGTTTACTCTAAATCAAAATCCATATAATTTGTATATTCATAGATGAAGTTATAGTCAAAATACTAATGTCTATCCAGTAAAAATACTCCATCCAACAATTTCCAGCACACTTCATCATCATGTTCTTAGTCTATCTTTTCTAGCTTAATACGCCATCATTTACTCTTCATTAATAACTCCATTTTAGCTTAATATTATACGAACAAAAATTAAAATCCAAGATTGATCAAAAACATCAAAACATAACATATCGATTATTCTTCCATCATCAATTTTCTGCATATTTTTCTACTTCTTTTACACCTTCTTTTCAACCCTAACTATCACTTTAACTTATCTCAATTCAAGACACCCTAATACCCCTTATTATAAGCTCCAAACTCATGTTAGTTCATATCCAAAACAATCAAAGCAATCCACATTAACATAAGAAAAAAATAGCTTAAAACCATCCATTCACTAATCATTTTTTTTCCTGCACTTCTTCATTATCATAATTGATTCATCTCCCAAACAATTCATGAATAACATTGACTCACTACAATATAGAGCATGATCCCTTTTTTTATTACACTATACCTACGTTAATACCTAAAGAATTTCATATTCAAAACAAAACCTCAAATTACTCATCATTATGTCCCATTTACACTAACCCATGAAGATCAACATGTAACTTACTTGATTTAGCTTTAAATCCTTCAAGAGTACACCAACCCTAGCTTTGTTGACAACCCACATTCATCACCATTCCAAGGTGGGAGGTTGGTTTATTTTGTGAAAATGAAAGAGAGAACAAGTTAACAGTAGTAAATGAAAGCTGAGAGGGTTATGTTCAGCGTGTATAGAGGTTGGAGAAGCAAAAAATCTTGAAGAAGAGAAGAAATGGAGAAGGTTATGAAAATAGAAGACGAAAACAAGAACCAAGACAATTAATTGATCTTTCAAGGTTAAAAGAATCGTGAGTTATAAGATAAAGGTATGGCTTGGCAAGTGACACATGTCACTTGCCACATGTCCTATTCCTATAGGTTCAAACTAGGTTTTTTCATTTAATTAGTCCAATTAACGTCAATTTCTACTCCAATTGTCTCCAAATTTCAATGACATATGTCATTAAATTAGATTAGCATTCATAAAAATTTACGCTGCTATCTTACATTTAATTCTACTGCTATTTATCGATTGTCCTGCCACTTGACATTTTTTCTAGTATTAAAAAAAACCCAAAATTTCAAAAATTTTCTAAATTTCACCAGAATTTCAAAATCAATACCTATACACACCAATTCAATTTTCAATACAAAAAAAACCACAATTCAGATCAAAATTCACATCATAAATCAATTATACCTAAAAAATGTCAATGAATGCATGCACAATCATTTTACTGTGCAAAAATTAATATTCACATTGTGTGTATGCTATATTATGCATGAGCATGAAATGTACTTTCTAACTTCTTAATAATCTCTCATGCACCATATTCTGGGGTCTTAACCATTAACATGGGATAACAGGATGTTACAGTGTTCTTCTATGAAACCACCCACGATAAATCTTGAAGATGTATTGACGAGAGCATTCCACTTCACTTTAGAAGGCAAGGACAAGGAGTGGCTTTACATACTACCTCAACATTTCACCACATTGACTTAGGATCAACTGAAAGGAGCATTCTTGGATGAATATTTCCCTGTCTCTAAAACTTCAAGGCTAAAAAAGGAGATAACTAGTTTTGTACAACAAGATAATGAATCCATGCACGAATATTGGATAAGGTTCATCACACTTCTAGCCTATTGCCCTCACCACAATATTTCAAAGAATGATTTAGTCAACTCTTTTTATGAAGGGCTCTTTCCATATCGTAAGCCCTCAATTCATGCCGTTACAAATGGTTCGCTCAGAGAATTGAGTCCCAATGCTGCATGGGACCTACTTTAAAAGATAGCTACTAATGACCCTCAATCTGGAGATACAAGAAGGGTGTATAATACCTCTTCGGTTTCTTCATAAGATATTCTTGTTGAAATTGCTGCTTAGGAAAACTGAGTGGAGAAAAGACTCAATATTTTGGAGAATAATGTGAAAGCCAATCAAGTTAATTCATTGGGTCATTCTCAAGCTATAGTAGCCGGTTGTGAGTACTATGGGTCCATGATGCATGCTTCCAATAGTTGTGCTCAATATGAAGAAGTTTTTGCCCTCTACCAAAATAGGAATGGTCAATAGCAAAAGAGGGATTCCTACTCCAACACCTCTAATCTGGGTTGGAGAGATCACCCTAACTTTAGATGGGGGTAGGGATCAAGGCAAAACTCAAGAAAATTTTTCCAATCAAATGGCGTCTAATCAAGGGACATCATCTTCTTTTTCTAAGGGTGATGAATTTGCTATGATAATGAAGGGCATTGTTGGGATTAATTCAATATTAGATCACGAGAAGACACAAACCGATGCTAAGTTGAATGTTATAGGGAATAAGATGGACTCATATATACAAAATGTGTTCTTTAAGTTGGAGCAAATAGAGACTAACCATGAGAACTTGAATACTTTTGTTACTCAAATCTCCAATAATTTGAGTGAACAACAAGCAAAGAGTAGTGGTTCTATACCCTTTAACACAGTGATAAATCCTAAATCTTTCAATGCAATCATACTGAGAAGTGGTATGGAAATTGGTGCTAAGGAAGTGCAATTCAAAGAGAATGAAGAGGATGAACCGATTAATAAGGAAATAGAAGTTGAGTCTCCTCCTGCTAACACTACTCAAGAAACTTCCAAGCTGAGAAAGAAGCTTCTATTCAATTTGAAAGCCTACAAGAAAAGAAGCTCTTAGAGAAGTCTCAGAAATAACCAGTGGTGCCAAATGATGAAGAGGCAACAATAACTATCATGAAGAGACCAATGGAGAAAGGATCACCTTCCAACTCAAAAGGTGATGAGGTAAACATTCGTGACTTGCCTTTTCCAAATTCTTACTTGGTTAGTAAAAAGATTGTTAACCAGAAAGACAATGATGATTGTTTGAAATGTTTAGCAAACTTGAGGTGAATGTGACATTGCTTGAATTGATTAAAAAGATGCTTAAGTGTGCTAAATTCTTGAAAGACCTATGTAAAAATAAGAGAAATTATAGGCATAGTGAGAGAATCCAACTGGGGTTAAGTGTTAGTGCCTTATTTAAGCCACAGTTGCCCATTAAATGCAAAGACCTGGGTTCTTACACTATTCCCTGTACCATAGGTAAAACTACTATTTCTCATGCCCAACTTGATCTAGGTCCAACAATTAAGGTCATGCCGGCCTCTGTTTATAAGACCTTGGGTATTAAAGCTTTGAAAGACACTAGTGTAGTGCTTGGTCTAACTGATAGGACGGTGAGATACCCTAAAGGTATTCCTGAGGATATCCTTGTGCAAGTCAAAGGTCTTGTTTTCCTAGTTGACTTTTACGTCCTAGATATGACTAATGAGCTCCCTGCTGAGAGTACCTTGACTCTAGGTAGGTCGTTCCTTTTGACTGCTGAGACCATAATTAACATAAAGAAGGGTCTTATTATTATAGGAATTGGGGATCAAGAAGTGCAGTTTAATCTTTAAGAAGCTATGGGCCATGGTTATGAAGATTGTTCTTAGTTGGATATTAGTTTGATTGAATGTCATGATAATGATGTGGATGACTTGCATGAGACTGATGTGCATGAGCCTGACTGGTATGACATGGTTGTGAATCATGATGATGCACTTACTTATTTATCCTCCTCCTATTCTTCTGATTTTTGTGCATATGAGGGTGACGTATCATGCATCTATTGTTTAGAGATAGATTGCTAGCTTTCCATTCCGTATGATTTTGATGTATCCTCTTGTTTTGGTTATGATGTTACTGCTGATTCTGCACTTGTTATCCTTGAGGAAGGTGTGTTTCTTGATTTTGGTGCTCGAATATTAGAAAAGGTTAGCAATGATCCTGCTACTGCTCTAACCCCTTCTAATCCCACTCTCACTTCTGATTTACTTTCTTTTTCTATTGATCATATTGACCCTAATTTTGCTATTTCCAGGTCATCTAATGGTGGCACTAAGTCGGGAAATGGAGGACATATACACCACACTAAGTTTATATCTCCTTCCCCAAGCCACATGGACATACCACTCCCATTGAATGCACTTAATATACTAAATTTGGTTCCTTCTATTTTGCAAACCCCTGATTTAGAATTGAAACCCCTTCCCCCTAACTTGAAATATGTCTTTCTTGCTGATGATTGCAAATTACCTGTTATTATTTCCAATTCTCTGAGTAGTTCTGAAGAAGAGAGATTAGTTTCTATGTTAAAAAGGTATAGGATGGCTATCGGTTGGTCTTTAGGGGACATATTAGGGATTGATTCCTTGGTTTTCACACACAAGATCCTTTTGGCTGAAGGGTCTAGGACAATTAAGCAGCCACCAAGGAGGTCAAATCCTCTTATTCATGATGTGGTTAAGAAGGAGATGTCTAAGTTGTTCAGTGCGGGGATCATATATGCCATATCAGACAGTGAGTGGGTGAGCCCGGTACAGGTAGTACCAAAGAAGAGCAGTATCACAGTAGTAAGAAATGAGAGTAAAGAACTTATTCCATCAAGAGTTCAAAATGCTTGGCGAATGTGTATAGACTATAAGAAGTTGAATGAAGCGACTAGGAAGGAATGTTGGAAAGAATATCTGGTAAATCTCACTATTATTTCTTCAATAGCTTTTCAGGTTACTTCTAGGTTCCGATTGCACCTACAGACCAAGACAAGACTATTTTTACATGATCTTTTGGTACCTAAACTTATCGAAGGATGACATTTGGGTTGTGTAAAGCTCCAGGTACCTTTCAAAGGTGTATGATGGTGATCTTCAACGATTTATTGGAGCGAAATATGGAGGTTTTTATGGGTGACTTCACCGTTTATGGTGATAGCCTTAATGATTGCTTGCTTAGTCTTGAACATGTTCTTGGTAGATGTATTAAGAAAAAATTGGTTTTGAATTATGAAAAATGTCATTTCATGGTAGATAGTGGCATAGTGTTAGGTCATCGCATCTTCCAAAAGGAGATTGAGGTTGATAGAGGCAAGGTTGAAATCATTTCTTCACTACCTTATCCTACTTGTCTTAAGATTTGAGGTCTTTCTTGGGGCAGGTTTTATCGATGCTTTGTAAAATATTTTAGTACAATTGCTTTCTCCCTTTCTACATTGTTGAAAAAAGATATTGATTTTCACTTTGATGATAAATGTAGACATGCCTTTGATACTTTGAAATCCTTGCTTGTTTCACCTCCTATTCTGACTGCACCTAACTAGGATTTACCCTTTGAACTGTCTTGTGATGTTTCTAACTTTATAGTTGGTGCTATGCCTGGTAAGATGGAGGAAAAGCGATCTAGAGTGATAGACTATGCCTCCAAGACACTTGACTTTGCTTAAGTGAATTATACCACTATCGAGAAGGAATTTTTTGCTATAATCTTTGCTTTAGATAAGTTTAGATAGTATCTGATAAACTTTCGAGTGGTTGTTTCTATAGATCATTTAGCAGTGCGGTACTTGTTCAATAAGCCCTAGTCTAAACCAAGACTGTTGAGATGGGCTTTATTGTTGTAGGAGTTTGATATTAAAATCAGAGACAGAGCTGGAGTAAACAATCATGTGGCTGACCACCTTAGTCGGTTACCTAAAGGCACTGAGGGAGTTGACTCTTCTGATCTTACTGTTGATTCCTTTCTTGATTCTACACTTTTTGGCTTGGCGGTTCAGGAGCCTTGGTACTCTAATATTGTTAATTATATTGTTGCTGATCTTGTGCCTCCTTTTATATCTAAGTTTCAGGTTGATAAGCTGAAGAGGGAGGCAAGATACTATATCTAGGATGCTCTAATTCTTTGGAAGCAATGCAGTGACCAAATCATCAGAAGATTGTGTTCCTAACAATGAGATCCACTCTATCCTTACCTTTGCACATTCTTTATCTTGTAGGGGGCATTTTAGTGCTAATAGGACTGCTAGGAAGGTTTTAAAGTGTGGATTTTACTGGCTTACCTTATTTAAAGATGCTTATGCTTTTTATAAGTCTTGTGATAAGTGCCAGAGGTTTGAGAGTCTAGGTAAAAGCATGAAATGCCTTTAAGACCTATGCATTTTTGTGAAATTTTTTTATGTCTGTGGCATGGATTTTATGGGTCCCTTTCCTCTGTCATTTGTGTTCTCATATATATTGCTTGCAGTAGATTAAGTGTCTAGCTGGGTAGAGGCAGTGCCAACTAGGAAAGATGATGCTTCTACTATTGCCAAGTTTTTACGTTCTCATATCTTTTGTAGGTATGGCATTCCAAGAACAATCGTTAGTGACCAAGGAACACATTTCTGCAATAGGACCATCAAGTCTGTACTTGCTAAATATAGAGTTAATCACAAGCTCGCCACTCCTTACCACCCTAAAACAAATGAGTTGGCTGAAGTCTCCATGTAATACCCCCTTACCGTAGGGTACGCACCGGGACGCCCGTAGGTTATTCCGATACATATCCTATGATAAGGGAGCGCTACGTGCGATCACTACAATACTCCTCATGGCATCATATCAATTTGAATAATTAAAGCAGTAATTGTAAATCACAAGATTTTTAAAACCAAATTCT
>JANZXR010000009.1:22977638-23011366 GCA_027575705.1 Erythroxylum echinodendron
ATTTATCGGTTAATTAATATCTCTATAAAATAATAAAATATCATGATCCCAACAATATTAATTTATAGAGGTTTTACTGTAGTTATAAGTAGTATCAAAACATAGCAATCCCTATATAAGATAACTTTGGTGACCTCAAGTCAAAGGATCACTTATACAATCATCACAATGAGAATTCCATAAACATACAAGTAATGTTTTAAATGGATTTCTCATATCGGATCTATTCAGTGAACTTGTTCTCTAACAAGCACTCACACATTTGTTTAAGTATCTTCATACTTTAGCCTATGAGATTGACTACTTCCTTCCTAAAGAAAAACATAACGTGTGCTAGTCTTTCCTTCCTAAAGATAAACATAACGTGTGCTAGTCTTTTTGCGTTTATTAATGTTAAAGCCTAATAGAACAATGACTAGGAACAATTTAAGGATAATACATAAATGCAATATGAATCTCATAATTATAATCTCATTATAATTTTATTTGCAATGTACAATTATCCCATAGACTTTATCATATACATCTAAACATGTACAAGAAAAAGAATGCCTTTAAATAATTTGTCACTAAACTACAATCAAGGCAATTGGCTGTAGGGCATAAACTAACATATTTGTCTTACATAGTTGGCTAAAGAATAAAAATAACTTTAGAATAAGGAAAGTTTCTGTTAGGACTCAGGACACTGTTTAGATGAAGTCTCTGATCAATTGAAGATAGGGATAGCACTGGGCAGTAAGACTTAGATTTAGGTATTTATTTAGGTCCAGACCAAATTAAAACAAATATTTTATACTTTCAACTTTAAAAATTTTTTGACAAGGATTGTCCTATGGATCGATCTATTGTCATCCCTAATTGAAGACTAGATATGATATGCTAGCGAATTATTCAAACCTAGGTTTATTTTATATTGTCTCCCTTAGAATCATTGGGAAAGTAAGTTAGGAAGTTAATATGTGATCAACTATATAGGCTGTTAGTAGCAATGTATATATTTCAAATTAAGGAATGATTACGTGTAATCAATTATTTATAGACGATAGCTTCTATTTAATTCATTCTTCACAATATTTTTCCATTTTCTTTTCATCCACTTCTTTAATTTTGAATAAGTGAATTGTCTTATTTTTAGGTGATTTCTCTCTCTCTTTCTTCATCTATAGATACGCTTATAAATTCTCATAAACATTTTTAACTCTTTTGGGGATTTACTTAAATAGATAAATAAATAAATTAGTTTTCAATATTTTTTTCATTTTTTGAGACTTAAAGCTTAAAGCTTCATTATGTATACAATGTGTTATGTGGAAACAAACTTTTTCATTCAAATTCCATATCAAGATGATTCTAGATTTTGTAAAAAGTTTAGAAAGTTTTAAAAACTTCTGTGTTTTGAGGATTTTATTTGTGAAAATGTGAAGAACATGACCATTTTTTTGAGTGTATTTGTTAAATAAAGGATATGTCCTAAGTTACCAACATATTTTAGATTGTATTGTTCCAACGTTTAATTTGGACAATACTCATTAAATTGGATTTAACTTTTCCATCCAAAATTTATTTAAGATGATCAAGATTTCGCAAAAGGTATAAGCAAAGGCCTAAAGCTTTGATATTTTGATCTTTTGTAAAATTATAAAGATCATAGTCATAAATACGATCATATTTTATAGTGTACTTCTTAAATAAACAACTTTATAAAAGACTCGTCCTAGAATACCAGTATGTCCCTTATCAAATTCTATACCTTTTAAAAAGATTGAAGAATTTTTTTATAGAATTGTCCAAACTTTTTATAGCGTTTTGAAATATGATCATATCTTAGAGTGTGTTTATTAAATAAATAACTTCACAAATAACATATCATGTGACACCAACATGTTCCATATTCTTAAAAAAAGCATCGAAGATATAAAAGTTTTAGATAATTTTCTAAACTTTTCATAATATCTTGAATCATTTCAATTGGAGTTTAGATGAGAAAATTACGCTTAGTCTAAATTAGATATTGGATAAGTAAGATAATGCGTCTTAAATTAGGTATCAATTTTTTATCCGAATTCCAATTAAGATAATTTTAAGATTCTATGAAAAATGTTAGGAAGACTTCTAAAAATTTTATCTTTTTAATCTTTTGAAAAAAGTGAAAAATACGGTCAAAAGTACAATTATGTCTTAGAGTATGTTCATTAAATGCGAAGAACACTACGAAGGACACCAATGTGTTCTAGACCGTGTCCTCTACCTTTTTATAAAAAATTCAAGGACACAAAAGTTTTATAAACTTTTTAAACTTTTCATAACATCCTGAATCATCTTAACTGAAGTTCGGATGAGAAATTTATTCCAAATTTAAGAAGTATTGTCTAACCAATATTCAATTTAGACAATGCTTCTTAAATTGATAAAATTTTATCATTTGAATTCCAATTAAGATGATTCAATATCTATGAAAATATTAAGAATAGTTATAAAAAAGATTCTATTTTGAGATTTTTATGAAAATATGAAAAATATGGTTAGAAATATAGTCATATCTTAGAATGTGTTCATTAAATAAACAACTCTATAAAAGACTCGTCTTACAATACCAGTGTGTCATATACCATGTTCTATAAAAAATTTTAAAACATTTAAGACATAAAAATTTTAAAGAATTTCCTAATTGTTCCTTAACATTAGCATCTTAAACCATTTAAATCGGAGTATGGATGAGAAATTTACGTCTAATTTCAAAATCATTGTTTAAATCATATATTACAAAGGTTAGACTTAATATAGTTTTGTATATAATTAATATTATATTGGCTAAGATTATGCAATATTATCATTTTGAAATTATTGTATAATTCAAGTGGAATAGTGATACAATCCTAAAATATTTAGCCAGAGCAAGGTGACATTGCCTTTACTTTGTTGTATATACCTAGGTTATATGGTTTGATATAGATTTAGGTGTTACTTGAGTGTTATTTCAGGGTCATTCTTATAGGTTGCTACAATAGTTATTTCATATATGCAACCGAAACTAACGAATTGCTTGCTCATAAGAGATGTTCTGCATTGTCTCATCCCATTTATTCTATTTGTCAAATTTGTCACTAACAGAAAATAGAAACACATAGAGGAAAAGAACTCTTGATACTTCCTTGATTTAAAACATCTACAAGTTTTTTTTAATATTGATGGCACTTTGAAAGTTTTAAAAGCTCCAACTCTTGTCAATCTTGTTGAATTTTTTACAGTCTTGGATAAGAACAACTTGGCTAAGGGATTGAAGGGCATTAATTTTGATTACGTTTGTACATTTAAGATTTATTAGAAAATGATATAACATAAAAAAGTCATTGTAAAAGTCAAATTGATTTCAATAAAATTATCATTCCTCAAAAAAATAAAAAGAACTATGAAAAGAAATATTAAATCAATAAAAGTTTAGAGATACAACTAGAAAAATGAAACTATTTAAAGCAACAAACTCATATTGTATTTTTTGGACAATTGATTCATACACACAATACCACCACTCAGTAGGTATTAACAATATGATTGTTTAGAAGAAACCACCATTACATATAAATAACATCATCACTTTTTGTAAATAATATCATGTCTTAATACAAAAAATAGTATCACGATATACAAGTAAGTACCACGTTTACCTTAATATGTAAATACCAAATTTAAGTATAAATAATTCTATGACCGTATATAAAAAACATACCATGTTTATAAATTAAAAAAATACAATGATAAAATACAAATAAGTTTCACTTTTACTTTAATATTTAAATATAAATGAGACCATGATTCCGTAAAAAAAATATCACACTTTACAAATAGTACCAAGCCTCTATATAAAAGACATCATCGCAATAGATAAATAAGTACTACTTTCACTTTAATATGTTAATATTCCATCTAAGTACAATCAATAATATGATTGTACATAGAAAAAAACTATCACCTGTTAGAAACAATACAATGTTATATAAAAAACCATCACATTTAATAAATAAATATTTAAATAATGCATTTGAGTGCAATCAATACCATAATCAATATAAAAATTACCATTACTCTTTACTAATAATACTATATCTATATAAAAGCAATGAGAGAGAAGCTTCAACTACTCTTTAGCGTCTGCATGCATGTATGGTGAATCATAGCTATTGCTTCTATATTGCTTAACTCTTTGTTCTCTATTATTGCAAATTGTTTTCTCGAGCTTCTTCCTTTTTATTTTTAGCTATTGTTTCACTTTCACTCCTACTATTTTCCAAACTCTCTAACCTCCATTTCCTCCTTCAGATTTACCTTCTTCCCCCTCCAAGTAATTCCTGATTATCCTCTCATTTGTTCAAACCTTGGTATTTTCCTATTAGTTTATATATAATGTCAGTCCTCTTTTCACAGAATGATCCCCTGGTTTGGTTAAATATAAAGTGTAGTTTCCAGCTTCCTCCCAATCCTTTTCACCTAACAAATCTGCCTCACCTATTCTGACAACCTTAAACCTTGCACCTATCAATCTCAACCAAGCCCTGGAAAACTAATAATCCTTAACCAAAAAAAATACCTAAAAGTAAGTCCTAAATAATTCATAAAGTTGTCATCAGCTCCTCTTCTTCCCTTTAAAGATGGAAAATATCATGGCCCCAGATGTGAGTATTATCAAAGTGGGGATGAAAAAATGGGAAGCCACTCTCATTGGGTTCTTCATGGACAGAAAGCCATCTTTCTAAACTATTAACTCTTGGGCTGCAAAATTGTGGAAGAATTATGGGTTAGAAGAGATACTTCTCAATGATCAAAACATTTTCCTCTTTAAATTTAGTTCCAAAGCTCTAACTGTAAAAATCTTAGAGTCGAGACCTTGATTTCCAATTCCCAACCCCACTCCTCTAAGCTTGGAAACCAGGTATGAGAATGGAAGATCTAAGGCAAAAAATGATACCCATATAAACTAATCTACATAATATTCCATTGGAATACTGAACTAGTATAGGTTTAAGTCATTTAAGCATCAATATTGGAAAGATTATATGCATTGATGAGCCTACAACCACTTATAAAAGGTTAATTTTGCCATAGGTATCCTAGTGGACTTTGCTCAAGGTAGTAGTATGTTCCTATCTTAAGAATAAAAAAGGATGGAAAAATTTTTGAAGATTAGGTGTAACTCACTTACAACTGGAAACTAGTGGCTCCTATACATAAAAAGGAATGGAGACATATAGGCAAGAATATAGGCTCTCAAGAAACTAAGGAGATAAGCAAATCACGTGGTACATAAGAAGAAACTGATGTATCCAAAAAGACAAGACAGGCAAAGGAATAGGCCCTCAATACAGATCATGAAGAAGTTATCTTAGGAAATCAATCAGTAACATAGAGGAAACTAAGGGCATAAGTCAAGAAGAAGACTATACAGGCTCAGAACCTATCCCCCTAAAATATAACCCTTAAATGTTAATAAAACAAATGAAGACTGACAGGCCCCTTTCCTAATGACTAGGAGAACTACCCGACACCCCACGAAAGCCCTCCAGTCGATATCCAATCTAACTAGAAGTTCCCCTGGAGTTAAGTCTCTTCCCTTTTCTTCAAAATATTTGAACTTAATAAAAAAAGATAGCAGTGAAAGTTTTTAAAAGTAACCTTCATTAAAAATTTCGACAGCATACCAATTGTTATTTAATAAAACCAAAATTTTTAGGTTTATGGAAAGCAATTCAAAACACTTCTATCCACTTAACCAAAGCACCACTGCTACTTTTGGACTTCAAGTCCATTCAGAAACAATATCAAAGGTTCAAACATACTCATGCATTTAGTTAAAGAAAATAACATTTATAAATAACCACTTTTTTATAAAATAGGATCAAGACATATTTACAAAGATGATGAACTATGCGTAGGAAAACATTTACAATCTATCTTTACACAAAGATGTTCAAAACATGTTCATTATTTTGCAATACATGTAAAATAAATGCACAAGTAAAATTGCCTATATAGCCGTACTTGACGAAGGTAGCTACTCAAATGGTGGAGTCCCGGCTATTGAAATCCCCGAGCGTGCACTTAGGAGGTTAAAATTTAAAAAAAGAACATAAAATAAAGGGTAAGCTAAACGAGCTCAATGAGTGTTATGGTTTCCATTCAAAACATTTATACAAACATTAACCTCCACAAAGAACAAAGATAATTTCCTGCTTTTTAAGCAATAACTAATGTTTTGGCATAACAAATTCATATAATCAATGCACATGTAAAAGATAATCAAGTTCCTCTTTTCTTTTTAGGTAAACAGAAATGGCAATCGATAGTTTTATAAACTTTCTCTTTTAAATTTTCTTTGTCATTTGGTTTCGTTAGGTGTAAGGCCACAGGGCTGGTTCTGCATTGCTTATCCGTGCCTGGCTAACCTCTAGTAATGGAGATAGTTCTGCATCGCTTACCTGTACTAGGTTAACCACTATATACCGATTGTTATGGAGCTCGTTTTGGATCGCTTACCCATAACGGTGCTGACATTACATATAAATCAGTGGTTACGAAGTTGCGCATTGCTTACCCGTAACAGTGCTAGCCTAATATTATACTCCACACGTGTAAAAGGCAACTCACAAGACATACTGACAGACATGATACCACCCATCGTTAATGACAGACCCCCCTTCAGACACTGCCATGCATGTTAGGACGTACTCTGATCGGTATAGTCATAAGGAAACCTAACGACATACCACAGACTAAACAACAATTAATACATAGGTGCACCACATTTTTATACCAAATCAGTTCATGTTCAAATTCCATTGTCTTGCTAAGTCAGTGCATATGCAATTTCAATTCGATGCCATCTCAAAGCATATATATATATCTTATAAAAATTAGCTATCAAATTCAAGTAGCAACACCAATGAACTTATTCATAAACATACTTTTCATGGTAAAATAGAAACCATTTTTCTTTCATAAAATCAATTTAAAGATACACTCACAATTTTGTCGTTTATCGCCAAGTACACTCATGTGTTGAGTGTTTGTTCTTGACCTACATAATTTACAAGTTGTTTAATCATTTATTTCTACTATAAGAAATAAAGCATTACAACTATCAATTCAGTTTTAACTACCATAAGTTATTTCATTGGTTTCCATTTCATAATCTAACTCCGAAATTTTCTTAAATTTTTTTAACATCATTCCATCCACTTAAATCATAATATGGCTGAGTAGGTCACGCTAACTTTTTTTCCATTTGATTTTTCATAAAAATAACCTTAAGATTTCGAGTTATTTACACCTTAACCATAATTAAACTTCAACGAATCACAACGTCAGTTACTTTCCTCTTTAGGGTCAAATTGACTTCACTACACACACACACACATATATATATACTATTTCACTTTCTTTCAAACTTTTCAACACATTTCACTTAAGGTCCATACCAAGCATCATTTAAACTCATCAAACCAAAAATTACAATTTTCTCCATTATTTCCTAACTTGGCTGAATAAACCACTCTTCCACTATCTTTCCATTTTTCTTAACACATCTTCTCTTCATTACGCATAATTGAACTCAAACCAATTCCAATTCAATCCTTTTTCATTTCTTTACTTCATTGACATCAAATCCATATCATGAACATCATAACCCTAACCTTGGTTTCTTGATTCATTTTTGTTGTTTTCAACCTTTACATGCTTTCAAGTTTATTATCTACTCCATAATAAGTCAAAAACAACCTTTGATCTTAAATAACTACATTCCATATGAAATCCACAAAATAAACAACTTAAACTAAGAAAAACTTACCACCTTTTCTCCCAATTCACCAAAAATGGCACCTCTCTTCTTCCTCTTCTCCTTGGCCAAATTCTCCCTCTTTGTCCATTCTTCCTTTCTTTTTGGTTCTCACGAATCCTTCTTTCAAATGAACCAAATTTATTCTTATTTTGCCTTTTTATACTACTTTAATACTTTACATGTGTCATTTTCTTATTAAACATCTTAAATGACTCATCTTCATCTAATTTAATGTTTCTTAAAACATATGGAGTCTTATAATTGGTCAATAAATGTGAGTAATTTAAAATTTATTAATTAACTTCATTTATATAAAAAGACTAATTCGCCTTTTCATGGATTACTACACCTATAAACCATATTAAATCCCGAAAATTTTCCATAACTGTCTCACCATCAAATTGAACATGGATACTTGAATTAGGATAAATATTTAGTAATTAGGTGCCTCAAAAAATTTGAATGGGTTTAAAATCATTAATACCCATTATTTTTCAAAATGGGCATTTTTATCCTAAACTTATGAAATTCCCGAAATTCATCCAATTAGACTTGTTTTCGATCCGTTTCAATGTCATTTGACTCTAATACCTATTCTGGTTATTTTCAAATTTTTCAAAAAAAATTCAAGGTTAGGTCCTAAAAATCCCTATTCAAGTGAAAATACTGTTTACTCGGGTTCATTATTCATCCAAAAATACTATGCACCTAAAATAAAATCTATAAACTGATAGAAGGGAAAGTTATGGGTTTTAAAAAGACTTTCATCTAGCTTCATCTACTACAAATTCTATTTTCCAAGATTCAATGGAGGCATTGAAATTTCATAGAGTGACCAAAAAGCACGCCAAAAAAGAGAGGGGCTTTTCGACCTTTGTTTCCTCCTAATGTTAATTCTATGTTAGAAAACTAGAGGGCTCAATAGTTCTCATAAACAAAAAATGATTGCTTTAAAAATGTTTTCTAAAATCTCTAACCTTGAAGCCAATCCTACTAAGAGTGCTTTCTACATCTCACATAATGCTATAGACCAAGAGTAAGGTATTGCCACAATCATTGGATTTCTGCTTTGAAAATGTTCTCTAAAATCTCTAAGCTTAAAGCCAATCCTACTAAGAGTGCTTTCTACATCTCATATAATGCTATAGACCAAGAGCAAAGGTATTGCCACAATCATTGGATTTTTTGAAAATTTACTTCCACTTACTTATCTTAGTATCCCACTTATCTTGGTATCCCAATCTTAAGATCTGGAATCTCTTATAGTGATTTGAAAACGTTAGTCGATAAAATCTTGGTCAAAATCGCAAATTGGAGCACTAAAACTCTTTCTTTACCTGGAAAAACCTAACTACTTAAAATTGCTCTTAGCTCCATCAAAGTGCATTAGCTATCTCATACGGCCTTTCCTTTCCCCAAGTAGTAATTAAATCCATTGATAAATTAGTTTGGAATTTTTATGGTCTGGAAACAACATAGATGGAGCAATGCTTCTAACAAATGGGCTAATATATGTATTGTTAAGAAATATAGAGGGCTTAATATGATACCTGTGAAAATCCTAAATATGTTGATGCTTACCAAAAGATTATGGAGATTATTAGAGGAAAAATAATTCTTATGGAGTAAATGGGTACATACATCAAAGGTACGAATTTGTGGCACTTCAAACTTACAAATTCTGCTTCCATAACCATGAAAAAAATTCTATGATCAAAAGCATGATAAGGCTGAATATTAATAAACATATTAGAAATTATAATAACACCTCATTTTCGACTGATAATTGGAGCAGTGTTGGGCCATTGGAGAACATTAAGGGACTTGCTCCCCTAAAAAATCTCATACAGAAAAATGACACAGTTACTACTGCTTTGAAAATTAAGGATGCGATGTTAAATGTCATTCTACATCCTATTCTCTTTAGTCATATTAATAACATCAAAATAAATGTAAACATGGATGACAGAACCATTTGGAGACCTTTTTATAATGGCAATTTCTCTAATCTATCATGTAGAAGAATATATCAAGGCATAACTACAAAGGTATATTGGTAAAATGTAGTATGTTCTAAATATATCCTACCTCGTGCATCCATTGTTAGAATCTAACCGTGATCGAATCACGGACGCAGCGAAAAAACAAAAAATTTTTGCAAATCCCGATAATTGTAAAACTTGAATAAAACAAAAACGATTTAGAAATTGTACCTTGTTCACTTTCCTGTTGAAAAATCTTTGAAAAAATTTTTCAATCGATCAATCACGAGCTGTTCAAGCTTCCAGCCTTTGATGGTATCCACAAAACAATTCTCAGCTGCTTTAAGAGGAAAAAGACAGAAGTGCTAGCTTCTAAAAGTTTTTCCGTATTTATAAAAAAATCATAAGAGTCTTTTATTAAAATTAAATATCTTTAATTATAATTAAAAATAAATTCTAATTCTAATTAATTTAATTTTAGAAAAATCAAATATCTCATATTTGATCCCTAAAGTTTATCAAACTTTATAATTAAGTTCAACTTAATTAAATTGATTTTTCTTTTACAAATTGCTCTTTGATGTGTGACCCATTAGGTTCCTAATAAATTGGCAATGATTATAAATTATAATTCTAATTCACAATTAGAATTAGATAAATTAAAACTTCTTTCAATTTATCTTTAATTCTCCGATTAAATAATTCATAATCATAAATCATAATTGACGTCTAGCAACATGTCATGATTACCAAAATATCAGGAATGTCATAGTGATTAACTTAACCTGTCCATACATGGCTATAATGTATAATTTAATACTTTCGTCATTCAGTATTCTAATTGGACAGAGTATGGATACAGTGTCTACTCTTCTCATCCAATCATGTTCGTTATTGCTAATTAGTAATTGATTTATAATTGAAATTTGAAAACACTTTTTCAAATGTCAATTCACTCTGGCCAGAGAATTCGATAAATTATTACTAATTAAGAATAGTAGAATATTCTCTCTAATTACTTTAGAGTGACGAATCCTATATTGACTTACTCAACTATCTACATATGGTTCATACTGTATCCAATTACTACCGACTGAATTATCTTAGGATGATTTATAAGTAACATCAAAGCACAGTAATTCTTATATTAGATACATTGGTAATCTCAAGTTTGAGGATCAATTATACAACCATCACTATGAGATAATCCATAGACACACAAGTAATGTTCCATTCGAGATTCTCATAATCGGGTTAGTTAAGTGAACTTATTCTCTAATAAGTACTCACATGTTTATTTAAGTGTCTCCACATTTTAATTTATGAGATCAATTGCTTTCTTCATAAGAAAGAAACAAACATGTGCTAGTCTAACTATTTCATCAATACCCCGTCTTGATGAAACTATGACTAGGAACATTTTAGGAATAATATAAAAACATGCAATTCGAATCTCATAATTATAATCGCATTATAATTTCTAATTGCATAATAATTATTCCATGGATTTTATCTTTATGATTAATAATTAAATAATTAACAAATACACAAAGATAAAAAATGCCTTTTATTGAAAAATAATAATATCATACAAATAAATTTACAACCAAAATAAATTGGCTGCAAGGGCATAAACCAACATCCACAACCTTATGGAAGGCGATAAAAGTAGACTTCCAACTATTGATAGACTTACTATTGATAGACTTAGCAAGTACATAGCTATGCCAACTGGTGTGCATTGTGCATAAATGCATATGAAAGCATAACACACTTATTTTTCAACGTCACTACACCAACATACCATGCAGATTGATGCTTCACAAATGCAACCTATGCAATCCTCCATCTGGCTGGTAACACATTATTCAATGGAGTTTGGTAATAAAGCATGAAAGTGAAGCTAAGTATATGGTGTTACAATGTAGTCCTTTCCTATTTAGTCCTAGTTAATTGGGATGAAAGAAACAACCAAATTTTCATAAACACGAGCAAGAGCAATAAGCAATTATGTAGGGAAGTTATTCACAAGATCCATGTCCACATTTAAAGCTTCAGCAACAAATTCCAAATGAATGCATCAGTTACAAATTCCTAGAACATTTATTAGTCATAGCTATTTTTAGTTTTAGTCTCTAATATTGTTCCTAGTTCAAAAGCATGCTTTACGACTAATTGCTGAATTTGCGCTTACACAACCTATTTGGCTTTGTGTAGAACCTTGTCTTTATCTTGTTTGCCTTCAAAGCTTAATTCAATTATGATTTTTTTTTTAAAGTAAAACTTTTACTTTAATATGTAAATGTTGCATATGAGTACAAACAATACCGTAAGACCATACAAAATTTTCCATTATTCTTTGCAAATAATATCATGCCTTTATACAAAAACTATCATCACACCAAATAAATAAGTACTGTCTATACTTTATATGTAACTATCGTATCTCAAAACAAAGTACACTATGATTTCATATAGAAACATGCCGTCACCTTTTACATATAATACCACATCTCTATACAAAAAATACTATCACAATAGACAAATAAGTATAATTTTTACTTTAATATGTATACATTGTATCTAAGTACAAACAATGCCATGATTTATACGAAAATACCATCGTTGTTTATAAATAGTATCACGCCTTAATACAAAAAAAATACTATCATGATAAACAAATGAGTACCACATATACTTTAATATGTAAATACTATTAAGCGACCTTTTCACCACAATAGCTTAAGTTGTTGTGTGAGGTCAACTTAATTAGTTTTATATATTCTCTAACACACCCCTTCAAGTCAAAGCCCTTTGGGCTTAAAACTTGCATAGGCCTATTTTACCTTGTGCTTAATTTTATAGGTGGGTGGTAGGATTCAAACTCACGACCAATTGGTCACAGAAGCTCTGATACCATATTAAGTGACCGTTTCACTACAATAGTTTAAGCTGTTGTGTGAGGTCAACTTAATTGATTTTATACATTCTCTGAGAAATACTACATTGGACAACAAGCAATACCATGATTTTATATAAAAAATTCCATCACTCTTTCAAAATAATGTCATGCCTCTTTACAAAAAATATTATCAAAGTTCGTTCATTTTTATTGCCATTAAAAAATCATTCTTATTCATCTTTATAAAAGGTTTTTCACAGGGTACGATTGAGTACACACTTGTATCATACATCATGCCCATCTAATTGTTTCTTAAAGAACAGACTTTGGTAAATCTGCATTTGCCAAACTGTGTTTATAAGAAAACATCAGTATGTAAACATCTTTTTGGTTAAATGTATTCGTGGTAACTTAATATGATGGGACAAAATAATAGCGGAATAAATTCTTAAATAAAATGAATATTATTAATTACATATTAAATTAATTTAAATCTAATTTGTCTATAGAATATTGAACCATCTTAATTAGAGATTGAATGAGAAAATTATATAATGTATATAATTAATAATATTTTGATTTAATTTAACAAATTTGACCACCATAATTTAAATCTGTTAACTTTTAAATGAATATTTTACATCAAACCAAAATATTATTAATTATATACAAAACTAAATTAATTATAATTTGTCCATTATCTAATGTAGACAATGCTTCTTAAATTGGGCATAACTTTCTCTTCCAAAGTCCAATTGAGATGATTCAAGATGCTAATGACAGCTTACAAAATTCTTCAAAATTTATGTTTTTATATTTTTTAAAAAATTAAAGAATATGATTTGGTTTGTAAATTTTTTTACTTAACAAATACACTCTTAAGACATAATTGTATTTTCAATTATAATTTTCACATTTTCTTAAAATAGTCGATAAAATAGTCGAAATACAAAAGTTTTAGAATCCTTTTAAAGCTTTTCGTAAAATTTTGAACCATCTAAATTAAAGTTTCCATTGGAAACTTATACCCAATTTAGTAAACATTGTCAAATTTAAGAAGTATTGTCCAAATTTGGTATTCGATAATAATTAAACTTAATGTAATTTTGTACATAATTAATAATACTTTAGTTTATTTAAAAAGCAATCAACATGGTTTACATTTTTTATTGTGTATATTTTATGATAAACCAAAACTAAAATATTAATTTACATGCAAAACTAAATTAAATTTATTATGCAAGATGCAGTTGTATTTTCGACTGTGCTATTTAAATTTAAATTTTTGAAATTTTAGTTTAATTTAAAAAATTCATCCACCATGAAATCAAAATAAAATATTATTAATTATATATAAAACTAAATTAATTCTAACTTAAAATTTGACATAACTTTCTCATCTAAACTTTAATTGTGGTGATTCAAGGCGCTACAGAAAAGCTTGGGAAATTCTAGAAAACTTTTGTATTTTGAGCTTTTTTTTAAGTAAAGAATACGGTTTGGGACACACATATACCCTTGGGTATCCATTGTAAGGTTGATCTACTTAATAAACACACCCTAAGACATGATCATGTTCTTCATATTTTCTTAAAATACTCAAAATATAAAAGTTCTTAGAGCATTTTTAAACATTATATCGAATCTCAAGTCATTTTAGTCGTATTTGAAATGAGAAAATTATGTCTAATTTAAGAAGTATTGTGTAAATTGGATGTTTTTAAAATATAAGTTGGATATTAAATTTACTAGACTTAATTCAATTTTGCATATAATTAATAATATTTTTATTTAATTTAGAAATTAATCCTCTATGATTTAAATTTCTTAATTTTTAAATGGATATTTTATATCAAACCAAAATATTATTAATTGTATACAAAACTAGATAAAATTTAACTTGTCCAATATATGATTTAGATAATACTTCTTAAAGTTTGCATAACATTTTCATTCAAGGTACAATTGAGATGATTCAAGATGCTATCTAAATGTTAAAAATTTCTTTAAAATTTGCGTTTTGAGCTTTTTCTTTACTAAAGAATAGAGTTTGGGACACGTCCATGTCCTTGGGTATGTCCGTTATAAAGCTGATTTACTTAAACGACCATAGTTTTGACCATTTTACTCATATTTAAAAAAAAAAGTGAAATAAAACTTTTCATAAAATCTTGAATAATGTTAATTGAAATTTGGATGAGAAAGTTATACTTAATGTAAGAAACATTATGTAAATTGAATATTAAATTAGCTAGATTTAATTTAATTTTGTATATAATTAATAATATTTTGGTTTAATTTGACAATTCAGTCCACCATACTGTCTCATCTGAAAGTGAAGAACTAAAGATAAGAAGGTGGAGTGGAGAAAGACAAATTATTATAAGCTATTTGACATGTCTGTCCTTACATTAGAAATTACTATTTCCCACCACTCCTCTACCTGTTTAGTTCTTTAATCTTTACGTTGAAGTTCCTAAATTACTCTCTTATTCATAAAATTAGTTATATTGTTGTTTTCATTTTCTATTACGTTGTGTCCTACTTGGCATGGGTGGCCAGAATAGTTAGCCACAAAGAATTTTCTTTTAAATCGGAATATATTATGAAGGATAAATGAGTAACTTCGATTTATAAAAGGGTAAAATAGTAATATCATAATGTTGAACTTTTAGAGATACTCATTATGCTTCATCTTTTTCTTCCATAATCGAATGCGAAAAAATTGAAGAAGTGTTGTTTTTTAAATTATGATTTACAAAATAATTTATAAAAGACATATTTCTCTTAATATCCTTACTATTTCTTATTTTCAAAAAGTAAAAAACTAAATTAATTTTAAAGAAATGTGAATTTTGTATTTTTGTTAATTGTGACAATTGGTTTCTCAAACAATAATAACATTTTTTGTTGGAAATATTCTGTTTTTATGTTCATTTCTACTAACTTTCTCTTTCAATAAATCCATAATTGTTTTTGACGATGATTTTCCCTTAAGCTTAAGGCTTGGTTTAGGAGAGCGATAGCGGTTGATAACCTGCTGAAATCAACCTGTTGAAATAGTAAGCACTTATTACTTATGTGTTTGGGATTGCTATTTTGGTAACTGCTGAAACGTGAAAATAGGTGTTTGGCAAGTACGGTTGCGGTTGCTGAAAAGAGATAAAATGACTAAAAAGTCCATTGATTTAATAAAATATTAATTGTTATATAAATAATTAAAAAATATATTATTAGTCATATAAAATTAAAATTAAAATAATAAAATATTAAATTAAAATAATAAAAATAAATAAAATAAATTTAATAAATAAATATTTCAAAAAAATACATTATTAGTCATATAAATTTAAATTATTAAATTAAAATAAGAAAATATAAATAAAATAAATTTAGTAAATAAAATATTTCACCTTACTTAAATATTATTGGCAACAACTTCGTTCTATTAATTAAGTAAGGGTATAATGAAATATATTAAAATATTACGAGGTTATTATTGGAAGGTAAAATTTCCACCGCATAAGCAGTTTCCTACCGCAGCCCTCTTTCTGCTTATTTATTTCTGCAATGGAACCACAGTTTTCTCTAACCTGCGGTTGTTAGCCACAAATCCAAAAATATGACTGCTTTTCGAAACTGCGGTGGATAAGTACTTATCTCCACTGTACCGCAGATCCAAACGCAGCCTAAGCTGACAACGAGGGACGAGAAAGATACAGTATTGACTTATGTTACCTTGACTCTAAGATTGAGTTTGAGAACTTCGTATTTAATAAATGATCTTGTACGAGCTTTAGAAAGCTTCGTTGATAAGCTGTAAATACTATTTAGACAAAAAAAACACCAAATATATTAAAAACAGTACCATGTCTATGTACAAAAACACCACAAGATAAGTTACATTTTGACTTTAATATCGTGATTTATTACAAGAAATATCATGAGTCAATAAAAACTATATCAAGACTTTATACATCCAAAATCATACTTATATACAAAAATACCACCAACTATAAGGGATAAGTCACACTTAAAAAGTAAAAAAATCATTTTAATTTTAAAGAAATATGATTTTTTTTATAGTTACCACAATTAGTTTCTAGAACAAAAATAACATTTTTTTCACTAGATATATTATGTTTTAATTTTCATTTATATCAAATTTTCTCTTTTCTTTTTTTTTTAAACAGAGTCGCCATTGTTTTTGACGGGGATGTTATCCACTTAAGTTGACAAATAGGAATGACAAAGATAAAATACTAATTTGTGTTACCTTCAACTTCAAGATTGAGTTATGAGTACTTGGTCCTTGATGAATGAGCATATACAAATCTTTAGAAGCTTCACTAACAAGTAGTAAAAACTATTTAGACAAAAATACATCAAATATATTAAAGAAAAACATGCAACCACCTTATAAAAATAATACTAATTATGTACCAAAAATATCACTAACCATAATAGATAAATCACACTTTCACTTTAACAAGAGAATATCATCACCGAGTACTAAAAATATCGAGTCTCAACAAAAATTATACCATGATTCTATACATCTAATACCATGTCTTTGTACAAAAATACCATCACCCATAATATTATGACTCAATACAAACAATGTCTGCATTTCTGAGGATTCTTCATATCCAGGTACCATAAAAATTTAGCTCCTAAATATAACATAAAAATTAAAGGAAAAATAGAAAACTAAAAGAAACATGATGAAATCTCTTTTAATCTTTACAAAATTCACTTTAGATTGATGGAAGTCTACTCTGAGTTAGTCTCCTTGCTTGTTTTTTATTCTCTCTAACACTTTAAGTCATCTTTTTGTGCCTCCTAAACTTCTCCTTACCCATAACCTTTAATTTTTGCTTTTATAATTCAAAAGGCAAGTTTTTATGTGGAGCACAAATGAGTATATGTAGCACCCTACTCCCATAATACATATTCTCAAACAAACAGACAGTATTCGAGAATACACTCTACAAAGGTGGTATGTTAGGACAATTAGTGAAACTCAATAATTATTTTTTTCAAACATCACACGCATATTATAGAAAACCAATAATCAATTTAAGCCTATTTCATTCATAAACATTTTCAATCACAAATTTTACAATCATTATACATATCATCGTAATTTCAGTAGTCTCTTGGGTCCATTACATATACATAACACTTTTAGTTATGATGTTATTACATTACAGAATCATTCACATACACATTGTACAGTAATTATGAATACACACTTTAATACAAAATAATGAAAAATATATGAAGATGTGAACTGATCTTGACCTTTATCTTGTATCTGAATGCAATGGTTAGACTCCAATTTGTCTAATGGAGATCTCCTCTGAGCCTGAAAAGTCAACGTTGCAATTTTGGTGAGTTTTGCAAACTTAGTGAGTTAACCATCCTCAATGGTTCACTAATATCACATAACAAATCAATTTATATAATCACATAATTCACATCATTTTATTTATCATCATGTAGCATTACAAAACTCTTTGTTCGCAATTTTCACATTTCTTATTCAATACAATTCAACAATAAATTTCAATCATTCAAAACATACATATTAAATGTATATGCAATGCCCATGAGACTCACATTCAATTATTACGTTATTGTGACCGAGTGCCTGTGTCTATCCCGTATCTATTGTGAATACTGGGCTTATTAATAACTGTCTCGTATTGGTTGGAAATACCGAGCTCATTATACATAGTGAGCCAGAGGCTCATACCACTTTCTGAGCTTTAAGCTCCTTTTCGATGGCTACTCTGGTCACAACTGCCTTTATATTATCATGCATTCATGTAATGAAATGTATAACATGTACTCAGTCAATTAATTTTGCTCAATCTTACACTTTCACTTTTACATTCACATTCTCATTCACATTTATCATCGAACCTTAGTCTGGCATTCAACATTTAAGTTAAGAATCACTTGTTTAGTCAAATTCACATTCAATGAGCACTTCTAATATGTTTTACATGCATCAAACGCCTCGGATACTTAATGTCTGGAATCAACATATTCACATCACATAATAATTCAATACAGAATGTAAGCAAACAATAATTCAATGTGAGACTATCTTAGGTTACTCACAGTATGCTCGAGATTAGCATTTGCTTCCATGATCCAGAAACGTCTGGATGCGAACGTTCTATCATGTATATTAACATTATGCAATACACATATTACACGCACATTATTAATTACACAATCACATAAACATTCAATTATACGCATATGCATATGTGTAATGTATAATGTATGATTAAATTGACTATTTCAGGTATATTTCCTTAATCACGTCTCTTGATCATTCAAACCTTATCATTTGCATGTGTCTAGCTTATTCTTATATTTACACCTCAATAACACTTAGTTATTCTAATATCATAAATCAATTACTCGTCATTTCTTTTCTAGCATTATATGTGCTCCTAATATCCAATTCTCATTCACCTTTACTGAATACATGTTACTCAACTCCTTTGAATCACAACTACAATCATATGAACATCTTCATTCCCACTATACTCATGCCTTTGGTATTTTGATATCAACAATTCGTTCACTAAGTTATAACCTCAATTATCACCTCATATATATCACACATTTAGTCATTTAATCCAAGCATCATTCTAGGTTCAATTCAAGCTCCATTCAAGCCAAAATTAAGTCCACTATCTATAGTTAAGCTAGTGAAAACTATCACAAAGAATTTTCTTTGAACAATAAATAGAAATAAATGCTTCTAAAGCCAAGGTTAATAGAGTGAGGTAAGCTTTAAAAAACAAGAGAGAGGTTTAAGGATTCAATTCATAAGAAACATCAATAGAGCATTCTTGTGCAAAAAGGATATGAAGATTATTTATATATCCCCAATCCCTTTAGTTATAAAGATTCATTCATAGTTTCTTCAAGTAAAATTTTATGAGTGGTGAAACCAATACTAACACCTTGTAGGGTTCTAAGACTGGGAATAGCCAGGCTTGCTCTAAAGTGAATCGACCTGTTTTAAGTACATTAGGTATTGGATCAGGTTCAAACTCTTTTCTCTAATTTTAAGGCTTCAAGCTGGGTTTAGTCCTAGACTTTTTACTCTGCCCCAACCTAAAGCACAAAACTCTTTGTAAAACCCCGAAACTTTCCTTTCATTGAATAAAAATTTTCATGTTTGGTGAATAGTATTTTCGGATGATTATTGAATTTTTGTGAGACCCAACCTCAAAATAATGAAAAATATCCAGAATAAGTATTAGAGTTTAGTGATACTAAAACGAATCGAAAATAAGTCCTACATGATGGATTTCAGGAGTTTAAGTTTAGGACTAAAATGCCCTTTTTTGAAAAATAATGGTTATTAATGATTTTAAACCCATTCAAAAAAATTTTAAAGCATCCAACAAATAAGAATTGACCCTAATTAGAGTATTTCATGGTCAATTTGAAAATAAGAAGGTTATGGAATATTTTCGGGATTTAATTCGATTAGTTGGTCAAGTAATTTCATTAAGGGACAATTTGGTCTTTTTGCATAGTGATTAGGGGCAAATTGGTCATTTTAAAAAGCTGAATAGTGGATTGATGATTCATGATGGAAGATGACATGCGTCATGTGTTACAGGTGTAAACTTATGACAATTGGTTCATTTTTTTTTGTCATAACCGTGTGAGTGAAAGTGAAAGTGAGTTACCCGTGAGTGAAAAACAAAAGAAGAAAAGGAGAGAGACAAAGGTTGGTTTTGGCCAAGCTTGGGAAAGAAGGGTGCAGCTGATTTTCCATAGTTTGGAGTATGATTTGAAGAAAGCTTGCAATTTTCCAAAAGGTTGAAAGAAACTGGTAAGTTTTCCTAACTATGAGTTTGTAAGAAGACCATTCCATGAGCTGAAAGCTTATAGAATTCCAATTAGGGGGCCTAAACCTGTCCAATTGTCATGTGGTGAAAAAACCTTCTCTATATTTCCAACCTTACAAAGAACCGTAGGCTTTAAGATAGGTTTTAATTTCAAAAGTTGAGTCAAGGACCAAAAAAATTTGGATTTTATCAAAATGGACCAAAGGCTAAAACCTTTAAGAATAAAGCTATAGAACCATCTGATCTATAAAGAATTCTTAGCCAATAAGATGTTCCAAAAAAATTTTAGCAAAGCTATTTTATTAAATTTTCCAATAGAGGTCAATCCCAGACCACCGTCCTCTTTTCTCACACATACCTGTGATTATTTGACCTTGAAAGTGGTTGTCCGAGTTTAAATTCCCCCAAAGAAACCTTCTAATTAGCTTCTCAACAGTCTTGATGACTCCTTTGGCTAGATTCATATTAGACTACCAATAAAAGTAAAGAGAATTAAAGATAGATTTGATGAGTTACAATCGGCCCCTAAATAAGAGCACTTTATTTGTCCATGAGCCCAAGCTTCTGTGTATTTTCTCAACTAAGGGGTAGCATTCAGAGAATTGTATCCTTTTGATAGTAATGGGTAGCCCTAAATAGGTCAAAGGAGAAGGCTTCATGTTCATACCAGTGATTTGGGAGATTCTATCCTCCATTATGCTGGCACTAGCCAAAATAAAATGGCTCTTACTAAAGTTTACCTCCAAACCTAAGAGATCTCTAAATATAGACAATGTCGAGATGAGTAGTTCAATAAATTTACTGTGGGCCTTGGAGAAGAGAAAAAGGTCATTCACAAAGCATAGGTTTATAAGCCTTACTCTCTTACATCTGCTCTAAAATTTAAAGTAGTTGTTGCTTCCAAATTTATGAAGAAATAATTGGCTTAACACTTCCATGCATATGATAAAGAGATAAGGGGAAATAGGATCCCCTGGTCTTAGTCCTCTAAAGCCTTTGAAGATACTAGTTGGTATACCATTAATTAGAACCGAGTAAGATGGAGAAGTAATACAGGCCTCAACCCACCTCATAAACATATTAGGAAATCCCAAGGTCTCGAAAGTCTGAAGTATAAAGTTATATTCAATACACCAAAAAGCCTTTTTGAAATCCACTTTTATGATACAATTAGGAAAGCTGTTCTTCCTTTAGTACCCATTCTTCAATTCTCAAACAATAAAGATGTTATATCCAATCATTCTTTCTTGGATAAAGGCACTCTGATTGTCAGAGATTAGCGAATCCAGGACAGTCTTCAACTTGTTTGCCATAATTTTAGAAATTACCTTATATAAGAAGTTGAAGCATGCAGTGGGTCTGAAATCTTCAAAGGATGAAGGGAAAGAGGACTTTGTAATTAGAAGGATATGAGTATTGTTTATCTCCTTCAGTAGCACCGCTGTAGAGAAGAATTCTAAAACTGATCTCTTCACCATAGGACCAATTTCCTGCCAGGTTTTTTGAAAGAAGTAACTATTAAAGTCATCAATTCTTGGGGATTTTTAAGGTTCATTTGAAATACCACATCTTCTATCTCTTTCCCTTCCACAAGCCTAGAGAGAAAAGCAGCTTGTTCTTGAGAGATTCTCTTTTTAATGAAAGAGCAAAGAGAAGTAGAAGTTGCTGGTGTATGAGAACATATATAAAAGCTTTTAAAGTATCTCTCAGCTTCATATAGGAGATCCCTTTGTTGTGAAATCTCATTTCCATCAGAAAGTTTAAGATACCATATTCTATTTGAGTTTTGTCTAGCTAAAATAGAGTTAAAGAAGAATTTAGTGCACGTTTCACCTCCCTTAATCCAATTGGCTTTGGCCTTTTGTTCCATGAGGTCATCATGGTTTCTAACAGTTGACAAATAATTTCTTAAAAGAGCCTTTTCAATATCTAATAAGAGAGAATTGCTAGGATCACTGGCGAGTTTACCTTTAACGTTCATCTTTAGCTTTAGTAATAGTTATTTGTGTTGAGGAAGCTCTTCTATTCATAAGATTTTTCATCTCAACTTTAATAGCTTTAAACTTACAGACACAGATAAATTAATGAGTTCCTTTAACTGAAAACTCCAATCCCCTCTGTAGAGCCTCAAAAAATCCATCACCCTCAATAAGAAAATTATTAAATCTAAAAGGACCTCTTCTTTCTTGAATCTGGAAGAGGTTCCCTACCTGCATTGGTGAGTGGTTTGAAAATAAAGGATTTAGAAATGTGGACACACTATTAGGAAATTGGGTTAACAAATCCTGATTCACCTAGGTATGATCTAGTTTCTTCCTTAATGTCCATCTTCTAGATTGCTTATTGCTTCAAGTGTAGAAATATCCTTATTATTTTAAATCAAAAACACCCAATTTGTCGACACAATCACTAAATTCAGGAAAGAAATTTCTCAAGCTATAGTGCCCATCAAATTTAGTTTTATATAAGGTGGAATTAAATTCCTCACATAGTAGCCAAGGCCTATTCACTTTCTTTTGAAAATTTTAGCAAGCTGTCCTATAGAAGCTTTCTTTGATAAGCATGATTAGCACTTTATATAAATGAGGAGAAAAAATCTACCTTTTCTTGGATAAATTTCCATTTCAAGTGAATTACTTGCATCTCGACTTCAAAAACTTCAACATTAACAAAAGTAGGATCATATCTAATAATGATTCTCCCATACACATGGGCTTAATGGTTAGAGATAAATTTCCATCTAGAGCCTAGTTTATTCAGTATATTAAGCTTATTAAGTCTAATTTTGGTTTCTAAAAGAGCAAAGGTGCATGGATTTGAATTGTAGACAAAATCCTTTAAAGCTAAGAGCTTTTTAGGGTAGGTGATCTCCCTCACATTCCATGCAATGACTTTTATAAATCAAACAGCTTTATTTTTATAGCCCTTACCTTTTCTCCTATTGTATTTCCGTTTAGTGGCAATCGAAAATTCCCTGAAAAGGGGATCATCCTCCTTATTATCATTAGAAGGTGTAGGATTTGTGTATATCTAATCAAGAATATTTGTATGGTCATTAGAATTATCAAACATCTCTTCTACAATGACTACTTTTCTAAGAGCAACTAAATCAATATTTTTATGACCTTTAATTGTGGTAGGATAAGGAGCTGGTTCCTTTGATGCAATGTTAGTGCTAAGCCCTTGATCAAGTTTAGGGGCTAGTTTGTCAGACATAATGATAGTTCTAAGACCTTGATCGACTTTCCTTTTTCCCATTAACTCCTCATAGTCACCCCTTTTAATAGTTTTACCCGTAGGAATCCATCTTTTACCTTGGGAGATAAATGAGGGCTTCCATTGGTATTAGACTATTACATTATCTTCATATAGAGCTCCATCAATTCCTAATCTCATAATTGGGATGGTTTCGAGTAAGTGTTTGGAGAGTTCCATATTGATGCAGATTCTAGCATATCCCAATCTCTTCCTTTTAGCTGTATTATCAACCAACCATAGAGGCCTGCCTAGGAAACTTGCAATCATACTTACCCATTTTGTTGTCCAATATTCAAGAGGCACATTGTATAGATTCACCCACAATGGAATAATCCTGTGTTTGTTTGACTTAATTTAGAAAGCGGGTTACCAAGGCTGTAGGAAAAGAGGAAATTTAGAAACATGTCATGACACTTTTTTAATGATCTTGAGGGCTTGAGCTTTAGAAGAAAAAATGAAAACGATATATTTATCTTCCACTAATAAAGCTTCAATAAATACTTTGTTTTTTCATCCTAATGTTGCCCACTTTTTGATGACTGGAAATGTTGGCCTTTTATCCCAGAAGAAACTAATAAGCGAGTTCTCCCATGATTTAGCACCTCCCTGGAGAATTTCTAGATCTGGAGCAATAATAGTTCAACCATCTTTAGTTTTAGGAGGACAAAAATGCAATAAAGATCAGTAGAGCCTCCAATAACTTACCTCTAAGTTTTCCTATCTACAGTATGATTAGTTGAGGATGAAGTTAGGTAAGGATTGGTTGAGGATGAAGTTGTTTGAGTTGTAACAAGTGGAGAAATGGGGGGATTTTGTGCAGTTTCATGGGAGGGTAAGGGAGGAAAAATCCTTCCTGTAAGGTTTTATTGCATGTGAGTATTGGGTCCTGCATAATAATATAATAACTTTTGCTGAGACTGAAATGTAATTCAGTTACTAAAAGAAGTAGGTTAATGGGCGGAAGAACTAGGAATTTAAGTTACATGGCCAAAACACCTTTAGTTTGACACCTTTCAGAAGGAGAAGATGCAAATAATGGGCTGAAGATCAAGAAAAGACAATGAGAAGTTGATGATTTAGACATGAAAAAAGGTAAGGTTTAGAAGCAAAAGGTAGCAAGGTAGAAAAGAAGAAAGATAGGGGATGAGAATGAATATAGTGAAAAGAATGTTGTAAGCTAGAGAGAAGTAAGAGAATCTCTCTCTAACCCATGATCAAAAATAAAGTATCTTACCGCGACTTGAGTATGAAATTTTGAGGCTAATAAAAAAGCAAGTAATAACAGTTGGAAACCTTTTGAAGGCCACAGACACACACATGATTTTCTTCATACAAGTCTCGAGACCACTAAATTTATCATCAATGCCATTGTTGTTAAGTATTGATTAGAAGTAAATGGCCTAAATCCAAATTTCACCAATCCACTCTCTCATCTTTCTCTTCATCTCTGCCAGTTGTCTCCGCACCTGCCGCTTGTGATGTCAATATCTTACTTTAACCTTGCGATCATTTGCAATTTGGCTTTCTTCTCCATATACGAATTGATTCCAAGGTGGAGCCATCTTTCAAATGATAGTAATTTCCTATTTTCTTCAATGGTTTTATATAAACTTATATGTACTGTACCAAGTGTGACATTATTGGTGTTATAGTCTCTATTTTAGAACTTTATGTCACATGGACCATGACCTTATACTTAATGTTAGTCATAACACAAACTTTATTATAAACTTAGGGTCTACTATGAATTTATATTAAGAGGGAAAATATGAAGAAATGCATATTTTGCTATCTATTGAATGATGAATAAGTTGCTAAATTGTTTGAACAAACTCCTCCTTCTAAAACTTTCCATCAACCTTTATCAAAGTCGTATATCTTTATGTTGTTAATATCTTTTTGCATCTTTTAAATATGTGAACCTCTTAACAGGTTAAAAAAACTAAACGTCTACGAACTTACTTAAGCAGACAGTAAGAGACCTTAGTAGCTATTTATAGTAACCTTATTGGTTCTCCGTATCACAAGCTCAATAAATAATCGGCCCATACTGATCTCAATGTAGCCTATTTAACCATATCTTTTATTGGGCTTCTTTATTGTCTTTAATCATATCAAATTTGATTTTATGAATATTAATTTTATAAAAACTCATAGTTAATAATTGTCAAATTAAAAATCACTAATATTTTCCCCTTCTAAAAAATATTAATTACATTAGGTGAAACTATAATAAAAACAATAAAAATGGTTAAGAAAATTAATGTAAAGGTCGACCAATTTAAAACATTTGATCCAAAGATAATAAAATTCCATCATTTGCTCTGGTAAAGTTTTCGATATTAGAAAATATCAAATGCATGTCTCACATGCGACAAAAATCTAATACAATCATGTATATGTAATACCTCACTAACATAAATGAGAAAAAGGAGTGTGACAAATTATGACAATACCTGTATGATTTGAAATGTATCATCTTTTTGTTTGTTTGTCGTAATTTCTCCAAACTTTATGCTAAACTACATTAAAGAAAATTGTTTTCTCTCATTAAATTTTAAACTACATTAAAGAAAACGCTTATGGGATTAAATACTTATATCTCCCTATGTCATTTCAAATTCACAAATTTATGTATGTTTTTGTATGTGTCCTAAAGACCTAAGCTCAAAGTCAATCTGTATATATATGATCAATGATCTTTAAAATGCTTAAGATCGACATAAATATTAAGACTTTCACCTATATTATGATAATGTTCAATAAACTATATGACTGAGATCAAAATGATGATCATCAATATGTATAAAAAAATACTATCATAATACATAAAATCTATACAAATATACTAAGAGCAAATACAACAATCCTTTATCAACACTGTTTAAGGACCTCAATAAACCCACACTATACCCATGCCTATCAAAAATAACTGAGATAAGTCCTTTAGCATGTACTCAGCCTCTAAATGCTCCACCCCGATGTCACATTTCTGTATTAATTTCTTTATAGTTAGATATTTAACCTTCATATGCTTAGAACCTGTGATGCTCTTATTGTTATTATTGAACAATACAGCAGAAAGATTCTCACAATATAACTAAATAGGTTTAGCAACTAAATCAACTACAAAAAACTTAGAAATCAAGTTCCTAAATCAAAAGACTTGTGAAGCAGGCTTATAATATGCCATAAACTTTTCATACATAGTTGAGGAAGTTACCAGTGTCTGCTTGACACTTTTACATGATATAACACCATATGCTAACATACAAATATACTCTAATGTGGACTTCCTATCATCTAGGCACATAGCCAAATTTGAATTCATACAACTTATGAGGTTTAGACTATTGGCTTTCCTAAATGTCAATATATACACCTTAGTTCCTTTCAGATATCTCAAAACTCATTTAGTCTCTCTGTGTATCATTCTTTAGAAAATGTACCAAAGATAATCTCTCACCATGAGAGATAGGCGTTGCAATAAGTTTATAATCAGTCTTATTAAACATTTGCAGCACTCACTCAATGTATGTTCTCTGTGACAAACCTAACAAGTTTTAAGACCTGTCTTAGTGAATCTAAATATGTAGGACAAAAAATGTTTTACCAAGGTCCTTCGTTTTAAAATGCTTTGCTAAAAGCTACTTAACTTCATACATCATGGACAAGACATTTAATGTGAGTAAGATATCATCCATATATAAAAGTAGAAAGATAATCTTGCACCCCTTAACCTTGTAATACAAACATCTTTCAACTTTATTTTCCATAAAGCCAAATGCGTTAACAACCTCATCAAACTTTATGAACCATTTTCTAAAGGCTTGTTTCAGACCATATATGGATTTTCTTAGTTTATAAACTAGTCAGATTTATCCCGATCCTGAAATCTTTCATGTTACTCCATATAGACCTCTTTATAAAGGTCTCTACTCAGGAAAGCAGTTTTGATATCTACCTGATGTAGCTTCATATCATAATAAGCCATTATTGCCATAATCACTCTAAACACATCCTTAGAACATACAGAAGAAAAGGTAACATTAAAGTTGATCTGTTCTCTCTTAGTGAATCCTTTAACAACCAACCGACCTTTAAACTGCTCAACTTTACCCTGGGAGTCTTTTTTGGTCTTATAATTCATTTATAGCTGATAGGTTTATAGTTATGAGGCAAATCCACAAGCTCATATACCTTATTATGTTTCATGGATTGCATCTTATCCCTTATTGCATCCCACTACAAATCCGTGTAAGGTCTAAAAATAGTTTCTATAAAAGTAACTGGATCTGTTACTTGTCCGATATCATAGTCTTATTCACCTGAATAGACTATGTATTTAGATGAGACAACAAGTCCTCTCACTCTAGTGGATATTTTTAGTTGAATAGGTTCAAAATGCATTTATACCTTAGGAACCTCTGTTTGTACATGTATAGGTTCCTTTCCCTATATTGATATGATACTGAAAACTTGATTCGCTAGTTTTGATTGTATTAAGTGATGGATATAAAATAACCATGATATCTACCCTTCTATCATCTGAAGGGCAAAAATGACCACTCTCATCATAAACATTATGCTCTAGAATCTTAGCTATTTGTTATTCCAGTATTCTAGATCCTTTATCTCTATAATAAAATATGTATCCCTTAGATGGTTAGAATATCCAACAAAATAATAAAGAATAGAAAGAGAATGCAACTTATCTTCATAAGGATTATACAAATGTACCTCAATATTGCAACCTCATACACGAAGATGAATGAGGCTAGGCTTCCACCGCTTTCGTATTTTAAAAGGTGTTTTTTAGATTAATTTTTTTAGGACTCTATTAAGTATATATAAGGCAGTCTTTATGGCTTCACCTTAAAGGTAATCAGGTAAATTAGTTATGTTTTGCATTAACCTCATCATATCCTTTAAGGTGCGATTCCTTCTTTCAACCACATCATTTTGCTAAGGACTACCCAGCATAGTGAAATAAGCCACTATTCTATATAATTCTACATATCTGGAAAACAATTCTTTTTCTTGTACTAAAATCCTATTTCTACTATAATATTCACCTTCACGGTCAAATCTAACAATCTTTATCAAACTTTCCAATTGGTTCTCAACTTTAGCCTTAAAGATCTTAAATTTCTTAAGAATTTAAAACTTTTTTAAAGTAAGAACACATATCATAACAAGAATAGTCACCTATAAATGTCAGAAAATATCTTGAATTACATAATGTAACTTTATAAGGTCTAAATATATCTGTATGTATGAGTTATAATAAGCCAAAAGTACGAGTTACCCTCTTTTTCTTTATTTTGGTCAACTTACTCCTATAATAGTCAACATTAGATCATCATAATCTAGAGTTGGGAAAATGTTATCCTTGACCAATCTCTTAACTTGATCTCCAAAAATGTAACCCAATCTTTTATGTCATAACATGTATGACTTTTCTTTTATCAGGGGTCTCTTTCCAGTGACCTGTTTGATAATATATGAAGAAGCATATATCTTATTAGGGGCAAGACACTTTTTATATAAGTTATATGACAAGAAGGAAGTAACAATATGTTTTGCATTGAAAGATAAATTTACAACCAAATTTGAAATTACAAAATTATAACATTTTTATCCAAAACAGATACATAGATTAAGTTTCGTCTAAAAGAGAGTATATAAAAAGTTTCATATAATACAATCTTGAACCCTAGATCAAGGTTCAAACAAACATCCTTATAGAGATTACATTAACTTTTTCGTTATTTCCCACCGTTCGTTTTTCCTCCTCCCTATTCAACTTTCTCTTTTATTTGAATCCCTACATTGTGGAAGTAATATGATTAGAGGCTCTACTTTCTAACTAAGAACTTGATGTGGCTATAGCAAGATTAGACTCATATATTATATAAACCAAGGAGTTACCTAATAGCTCTTACCTTTCTTTCCAAGTCTTATATTTATGGCATTTTAGCTTCTTATTTCCCTTCTTCTTACAGAAGAAACACCTCAGACTCATACTCTTTGCAACATCCACAGGACTTCTAGCAGCACTAAATTGACCAATATCTACATGTGAAGGAAATTTAGATTTCTTACCTTTAAATTTATAGGACTTTACCTTTGCCTTCTCCTTAGTTGCTATTAAGACTGTATGAGTTGTATTCTTCAGCTTCTCATTTTTAGTAACACAACAGGTGATCAATGCATTTATGTTCCAAGCTTCATCTTAAGAATTGTATATGGTAACTAGAATACCAAACTATGATGGGAGTGTATTCAAAGCTTGGTGAACTATACAAGCATCAGGAATATAAATATTTAACACTCTCAGCTTAGACTAAAGATGGACCATCCTAATTATGTACTCCCTCACTCCCCCTGCTCTTGTATCTTACAGAGTATAATTCCATTAATAAGGTACCTATTTCAGTAGTAGAAGACATCTTATATCTTTGTGAGATGTTGTTGAGGAAATCCTTTGCTATGTTCATTTCTGGAAGTCCACTCAATAGCTGGTTTATTATAGATCTTTTTATAGTCAAATAACACATCTTATTGGACCTTTTCTAGGTTGTATATGCTGCTCTCTCTGCCTCTGAGCTGATAAATGTAGATGCTGGTGGAATATCCTTAACTATAATTATGTTGATATCTGCGATCTTCAGTATAAATTCCACATCTTACTTCAATTTCTTAAAATTACAACCAGTGCAGGTTTCAATTATGATACTATTATTGTTTACAGAGAAGTTGACTGTAAAATTGATAATGTAATGATCAGCACAAATGTAGGATAATATTTATACTCAAAGCCACAAAATAGTATCTATATAAAGCATCTTATCACATCTATGGACTGAACATATAATACATGCAGATAATACCTCCACATATAAGTGATTAGAGTACACATTATTAACTTTTATGATTCTATGACATATTGGCGAATATATCATTTAAGCAATGAATTTCCTTCATCTAACGCCTTATGCATATCTCAAAGTCTTATATAAGGCTAACACTTGTGGGCAGAATAACTAAACACAAGATCAAAGATATCTCTAAACATGCAAGCAGAACAATTCAAATACTAATTTGAAGACCACTATGATGACTACATTCTTATTAGTACCCAAATTGATCCATAAGTATAAGGGACACACCTATATGTTATCATCACATTCTTCTATATGAGCATAAAAATATGACAATTTATTATTCATAAGTGAAAAATCCTCATGCACATACTCATTTATCACATATCAGTGCTGAAAAGATTATCAACAAACTTTATTTGAGAATTCATCATAATGAAAATCTCAATCAAAGTAATAATCATAAGATATAAAATAGCTAATGCTCTATAAGAAATACCAAAACTACATGGTATTCTTTTATTTTAAGTCAAATGTATGAAAATTCACTCAATCATGACTTTGAAAACCTTATTTGATTTTTCTGAAGTTAAACCTCATTTATTATCAACATAATAACTTCAAAAAAATTTAAAAACTCACTTTATAAATTCACATAATCCTAACAACTTACCCAAAATAACTGAAGGGACCAATTGTGAATTTTGAAAGGTTTGAGTTTTTTTTCATCTTATAGTGTTGACATTAGTACTGCAAGTAGCATACGAGTGCACTGCAGGCCTACCAAGCCCACATAGAAGCTAGACGAGTGGGGCGAGTGCAGAGCACACATGACATGCACAAAAATGCACACTATAACATATAGGCCTTATTTGGTTGTTGGCTGATCAACTATTTTTTAGCTGATTGACCAAAAACAGCTAATTGTCTCTATCAAAAAGCTATTTATTTTATTTTGTTATCAGCTGGTTGGGTTGGCTAATTAAACGTAACCAGCTGAATTTTAATAAGCTCCTTATAAGGAGCGTTTTAGGCAATCAGTTGAATACCCTACCCTTTAATGTCGATTTTGCCCTTACTCACTTAACTCTCATTTTTCGTTTCACTTCCCGAATTGCAATGCTACTCCAATCCATGCTTTTTTGCTCGACGCTCTAATTTTGTGGGCTGGTAGGCTTTGCATCTTCTACGCACTCTTGAAGACCGGTTTGGCTAGTTCAAAGGCCAATCCATTTGTCTCAGGTACCCATTTACTTTGATGGGTTTGCTCTCGTTCTGTGTTTTCTTAGTTTCTTTACTTCTTTTTGTGCGAGAGATTCGAAAGACAAAACAAAAGAAAAGAGGAGCTTTTCTTATAGTTTAATTTGTTTTAGATATGGATGGTGTTGGTGGTGTTGCTGTTGAATCTGGTGATTTAGGTTTCTCTAAGTGGCTTGAGAACATTCAAGGCAAACCAGGTTTTATCCGATTCCTTTCTTTGCATCTCAATGACTGAGAAGATGTAGTTTGTGCATTTTTCTATTTGGTCGTAGTTGTTAAGGATTGGAAGTTTAGAACGATTCGTTGTTGGGCATGGATGTGGAGAAGTTTTGAAGATTCAGAAACTTTTGAAGGAGATAAATTAGAAGAGCATTTAAATTTTTAACCTCTTCAATATCGTAGGTTCATGTTTTCTGGCTACAGATAGCAAATAGGAAGTCTAATACTTGAAAATGAGTTTCCCTCTGATGCTCCACTGTGCAAGGAGCCAATGTAAATAAGGATTTTAAAGGTCTCGAAAATCCTGAACAAGATTTTTATATTTGTTATCGAATTTGTTCCAATATCTCAGGTCGAATCGATGTATTGATGTGGATTAGATCCAATATCTTTTATTGAATTGCTCATTTAATAAGTATTCTCAATATTCCAGCAATTAGCAGTTCCGGCTTCATACAGGTGAGTTGCAGGATTTCAATGACTTTGTCACCTATGGTTTGGAAACTTAGACCCATTTAGTTTTCTTATTATCGCGTCAAAGATGTTGAGAATTTTCGCTTTGTCAAGGTTATAATTTTTACTTATGTTTCAGTAGACAAGGAAGCAGCTAACAGAAGGAAACTGGTGAGTAAATGGCATCTGACGACAAAGGGTACACTTAAGAGGAACTACAGGGTGCCTTCGAAATCTGAAGGGTGGCGTCTTCTTAAAGCAATTACATCTTTACTATCTGATGATGATCATTTTATAGATGCCACATCCCACAAGGTAATTAGAACCTAAGAAAATTATGTTAGCAATCTGATCTCTCTTCCTTCTTCTGACGGAGCCTACTTCAAACGAAATTGTTTATGAATTTCTTGAAAATTATTTTGTAGGGATGTCAAATTAGAAGGGATAGTGCTCATGGTGAAAGTGTATGCTGCAACAATGTAAGAGCTCTATTTGATGAACTCCCAACCCCACACCTTGTTGTGGAGATCACAACGTTTCCAGCTAAACCTCTCTTCGAAAGGATTACATGAAGGCTGAAAAACTGGAAAGGGTGCTTAGATCTGGTCCTTCCATATAGAGTACTGACTAGAAAATTATCCACAACTTCTGTATGTGGTACTATAAAGTCTCACCTATACATATGAGAATTATGGATGTTGAACATGCTGTTGATCTGAATCTAGTGCAAGTGAATCTTGATTAACGGGACTTCTTTTGTTATTTAAATCAGATATAATTTGCTTTTTCAATTTTGAGTTTTGAAGGGTGATTCCAGTTTAGTCTCTGCAAATTTTCTTCTTTAAAGTTTTGATATGGTGAAACCCATAATTATAAAATGTGAAATGACATGGGATCTATATAGCCCTCTTTTATCTTTGAGGATTAATCCAAATAGACACACAATTACTGAATGGTAAGTATTTGTGGATATTATTATTATTATTGTTGTTGTTGTTGTTGTTGTTGTTGTTGTTGTTGTTGTTGTTGTTATTATTATTATTATTA
>JANZXR010000009.1:23012080-23040943 GCA_027575705.1 Erythroxylum echinodendron
TTTGCAGGAATCCTTAAGCCAGAATTCACGCGTTCAACAGTTGTTTCCATGGATCCAAACGGCAACGTGCAGCCTCGCCAGAATCCGGCTGAACCAGATTCAAAAAAGGATTTGACCACAAATAGTACTATAAGATTTATTCAAACCCGTAACAAACTGCATCGATTTTTGCATTTTACTATCTACTTCACAAGTGTAAGCAACATCATTATAGGAATGTAATTCATCGCATAATTTTTTAAACTTCGTTTAATAAGCAATGAACAATCATTTGATCTTAGGCAGACAAACAATGTCTTTCAATATAAAAGAATTCTTAGTGCATTGCTTTGAGAAAACCGATTATGAAGATCTTCCCAAACTTCATGTGTAGTGTTGTAGGGGAAAAAAAAACATTATCTGCAATATGAGGTGTCAAAGAATTAAGGAGCCAAGATAATGCCATATCATTGCATTTTTTTTTTCCATGCCGCCGAACCTTTTGGTTTGGTTATGGCAGATGTTGCCTTGGAAGTTCCATCAATAAAACCAAATTTGGATTTTGCTTTCAAAGGGATGATCATGATTCTATGCCAAGTTGAATATTTGTATCCATCAAGAGGTTTTGAAAAAAGGGTCATTCCAAGATGAAGAAAATGGTAAAGGGAATAGGGATTCCCATAATGTGATTCATTTGCTAATGTACTAGCCATAATGATGAGAATCAAGAATAAAGAGAATAAAAAAGGAGGTATCGTTACTTCTTTGATACTATAAAAGAAGATGGAGAAATTATTATATTGGTATAATTTTTATTAATGCAGAAACAAACATATATACAAGAAGGACCATATATAATATTGAGGTATTCTACTCCTATAAGTGAACTATTTTGATAAGGACAATTACAACATCTACTAAATAAATTTTGGATACAATTGACTTTCCTAATAAGGTGACTACAAGTTACTTTAATTTATTGATTTAATTTATTACTTTGGGTTGCTGAGGCCCAATAATGTTCAAACTGATTTCTTTATTGAGTTGCTTCGATGACTTGATTGAGAAATATTCCATAAATTCTGCTAACAAAAAAACTTGCTAGTATGATACTCTAATGACAAGATTACAAAAATACGTTTTATTTTTCTATTTATAGAGTATCCATTTCTCTATGATGGCTCGTGCCGGTCAAATGGTGGTGACTGATATTAAATTTATAGTGGTCAAATTTTGGTGACTAATAATGTTAAACTTATGGATATCAAATTCTATTGATAATGACATATAGGTTTAAGGAGAATTTTTTACCTTAAAAGATTAAACTCAATTTAGTAAAAATAAATGTTTAAAAATTTGTATGCACTTAACTTAAACGTTAGAAAATTAAATTAAACCTTTAATTTCAATTTTAAAAATTTTGTTATATTTTTTATTCAATAAGTATACACATTCTTAATTTTTATTAATAAACTTGGCAAGAGTAATATATACATAACATGATTTAGAAGTAAAAATGCATTTATTCAATAATCACGTAATTTTTTGGCGTTAACTCATGCTGGTAGAGTGTTTAGTTCACTTTGAATAATTTTTATTTTGTTTTTTTCTTGCTCTTTTGTAATTTTTTAATTTAGTAAGAAACTTTAAATGGATGATCTTTGAGTTTGGTAGCTGGAGCCCAACTTCGTCGTCAGAAAAGATTAGGGGAGTGAGCCATTGCAAAGATTTAATCAACTGTTATCTCTAAAGAAAGCAATTATCCATTTTATGTAGAGGCTTTTAAGAATTCGATCGGTTCATCATATACATATTCGTTTTAATGAGTTATTATAATCTAATCATGTTAAATTTAGTTTTTTCTTTTCTTTTTTTTTGTTGGGTTGCTTTGATTGCTTAGGTGAGAACCACTTCCCGACAAAGAAAACTTATCAGTATAATGGTTTAATAGTAAGATTAAAAAAGCACTCTATTTTTTCTTATATGCACGGAGGTCAAATTTTAGTAGACTTAAAAGTTCAAGAATTGAATTATATTTTTCCAATTTTTTATGCTTTATTTGATAATCACATTTCTTATTTATTGTTAATTTTTATTAATAAATTTACTAATAAGACTAATACATTAAGAAGTTTAAAGATTGTTTTTTTATCTTATTATATTATATAATTATATAAATATTTTCAAAATAAGTCAAATGGCTGATTCTTTATTGGCAAATTTATTTTCACGAGTGAATATGTGGATACTGGGAACCATACTCACGCCTGTGGACCAATGGTATCCTCGACACTACCTCACTGGCGAACTTCCTTTGAAGCTGAGTATGATTTCACATTCATGGTAATTCACCGACAATTGTTACTTTGCTTCTTTATTTATGTATAGTCCATCTTTCTTTTAGTATTTATAGATAAGATACTAAAAGAAAACCATTGTGAGCATTTGACATGTTTGGTCTGTAGCCTTGGATTTACTAACGTTTGCTTAATGTTGTTGTCCTGCAATTATAAACATAAGAAGTTACACATGGCAAGCACAGGTTTTGATTCTGAGTTGAAGATTCCTGTTGGCTACAGGTTTACTCCAAGCAGAAATTCTAAAACAACGTAGTTTCGCTAAAATTCTGATTCAGTAGTAGTTATTTATAGCACATATAAAAATAGAAAAATTAAATGCAAAATAAACAAATCAACACTTGAGATTTGATAACGTAGTTTAACACACTTTGTCTACGTCTGCGGAGCCCTCACCTAACTTAATTATTTTTCCTTGTGATACAACAATAGTTTTACTCGAGATATTACAGAGCCGACTCACTGAACCCTTGGCACTATCCCTCGTCCTCATTACTTGTGAAAGTAAATCACATCCAATAATACGTCCGCCTCGTACTAACTTCAACAAAGGATTTGTTTTACCTATGTTTAGTGATAAAGATAAAAATAAACAACTAAAATGATTAAATAACAACGAACATAAACAACTACACTTGAGATAAGAAAAACAACTTTCCTAATAATTCCAACTTTTTAAATGAAAGATCGTAAAGTTATCCACTAATAAATCTACTGTAGTCTTTCGATATTATCACCGTAACATCAAACCCACGGCAGCAGAAAAATCAACAATGAACATAAATGTTTCTTCCCTTAAACGTTGCAAATAACGGAGCTACAAAATCTATGATGGCTGCCGGAATTTTTTGCACATAACCACCACAATCGACAATCACCAAAACTCACACTATCAATAATCAATCAGCCCAGCAACACTCACGCACATACCACGAAAATTAGCTGCTAAAATTGCCCTCAATTTTCATTCAACAACAGAAAAGAATGTAGCTGGCCATCAACAATTATTCAGCTCACTAAAGTCATGCCAGAACAAAAAACGCAGCAGCAGTGATCCTAGACACACTCACCAATGGTCCAACCATCTCACGCAAACACCAATGGAAAACAACGCAACTGCCGAGACTTCAATGAACAACAAAGATAGCCCTCAATTATCATTCAAAGGCCGGATAAAAACATAGCTGCAAGATCCACACAATTATCGATTACTTAGCACACATAAGTCATGTAATACATGACAGAGAAATCAGCATCACACGTAATAATATCTTCACAGAATCAGCCGCTGAATGTCGTCAGAGATAACCGTAAAATCCAGCTTCCAAGTCACCCGTTAATTTTTGTTTTTTCACACCGAAAAACAAGAACCATTCAGCCGATACTTCATATACATCACAGCCCAAAAAATCCACACAAATAGGCAGAGAACACAACTATCCAATATAGATATTACAAACATCCAGCTGCCTTTGATAGATAGAATCATCGAAATATCATAGGAATTACGGCTGTACACATATGAAAAATCTGTAGGTTTTTCCCTCACAAAAATGATAACTTTGTAGTCCAAAAACTCACGTACACCCAGCAAAAATGCAGCTACAAATTGTCAATCATAATCTCCATAAATTCAGCTACAAAGATGCCACAAAAATCACCAAAAATATGTAAACTATCTTTGTTTAGATATGGTGATTTTATCCAAATAATAAATCTTATCTTCACTAAGATTTTATCCTTTATGTAATTTTTCCAACCAAGGTAAACTTCCAAATATATCCAACTATGTCTAATTATCAAATAACGTCCAAAATTAATTTATAAGATATCATAACATATATCTTAACACAAATGATGAAGAGTTGGCTAACCATTTACTAAGGTTGAAGATCCTTGGTAATGATGTTGAAGCAATTGAAATTCCTAAGCTCAATGTGTGCCGGTTTGAACCTAGGGATTTACCTGGTAAATACATACAAAATATGGTTGCTCTGTTCAGAAAATATGGTTGATCGTATAATGTATGGACAGGGCATTCGAAGTTCAAGTTAGATGATCAAGAGTGGTATTTCTTTAGTCCTCGGACGTGCAAGTACTCTAAGAGTCAGAGAGCCAATAGGACTTCTAAGCTTGGTTACTGGAAAGTCACTGGTAAGGATTGTAAGGTCAAGACTCAGAGCACCCATGAAGAAGTTGGTATCAAGAAGACTTTGGTTTACTATGAAGATCCTGTTTCTAATGGAGTATATCCAACTTGTAACCTGCAAAACCAGGTATGTACATGCTCCTCCACTCTTAGCTTTCACAAGAACCGACTTCATTACTGGTTGAGAAAATATCTCATCAAATTTTGTAGAAGGCGGCTTTTGTCTTGTGAAAGCTGAGGAACAAACAAGATGACATACTGATGGGTTTTGATTAAGATCAATGTACAACTCAAAGAAATAATAACATTGATACTGTTTTAGTAGAGGTGATAAAGCTTTTTTCTGAAGTTATTGAATCTTTGAAGGGAAAAATTGCACATGATTTTCTCTGCAGGACGACTCCCAGCTAGAAGTGCACCTGAATTCATTCCATGTCTGTGGTGACACTACAACAAAGTAGACATTTAGCTACTTTTTTTTTTGTGATGCTCGAAAAATCGTCAAAAAAAGTTATCATATTGTGATGATTTTACAAATCGTCGTTAAAACTAAATCTTTAACGACTAATTAAAAAAAACGTCACAAAAGGAATAACATTTCGTGATGAATGACAAAAATCTTCCCCAAATGATGAACATTTATTGACGATCATCGAAAATCGTCACAAAATGATCCACAATGGTAACTTTTGGTGACGTTTTTCATAAATCTTCACCATAATTTGTTAAACATTTGGTGACTAATATCCGAAATCATCACCAAATGGTTCACAATTGGCAATGATTATACAAAATCGTCACTAAAATGTCGTTTGGTTCTTTGCTATGTTTTTTACATTGTCACTAAAAGTGACCATTTGGTGACGATATTTGGAAGTGTGACCAAAAGATCAACATTTGGTGATGAACTTAAAAAATCGTCACCACATGTTACACATTTAATGACGATTTCTGAAAATAGTCACTAAATGGTCTACTTGGTGACCATTTGCCTAAATCGTCACCAAGGGGTTGACATTTTCTGAAATTGTTAAACTAACATTTTTATAATCTATCATAATTAAGATATGTTTTATTGGAGATTAATATGATATATGAAGTAGTACGAACTTTGAATTAGAAGTTTAACAATTTATACAGTTATAGAACAAGAACAATAATAGTCCACACTCAATAGTACGTAGCTTGACCCCTAACTAGTAGAGAGGTTGTTTGACAAATTCTTACAGATACAATAATAAATCAACTTTAAAACTGAGTCCAGTTGATTGCATCGATAAATGACAATGATATAATTATTTTTTTGGATTTCAAGTGACGTGAGAGTTGATAAAGGTAAATGAGTCCCCGATGTATAGATTCCTGAGAAAGGTCCTTGCACGTTCGAAGACGCCAATTGAAACAGTAATAATTCTTTCCTCAAGCGTAGGGTTTTTCACACCCTCTTGCAACAACGTTTCCGTTATAGCTAAACTTGTAGAAGATACAGTGAATGATTCACTAGATTTAGTATGGAAGACAAGTTCTTCAGATGAACTACCAGTACGAAACGGTTTACCTAAAACACAATCAGTATAGAACTTAGATATTGTCAGATTAGTAAACCGTTAAATGAACCGAAATTAGAGTGAAATGCATATGTGAATGACCAGACAAAGTATGTGGAATTGATGAATTTTTCAAAACAACTGATTTCCCTAATCCTTTATGAACCGTTGTGACATTTCTCCCACCTCCACGGTCATACATGTTATCTTCGAGATTTAAGGAAGCTCAAAAAAACATGTAGTATACACCATCAAATGTGATTATATATAATAGCTTCATAAAAGGAAATGAGATGTGCATAATAAGGAAAGTGACGTTGTTCGGATGATAATAAAACACCTTGAAGCCGAAGATCAGTTACAGAAGCCAAACGATGATTAGTGTATGAAGTGGAGATTTTTTTTTTGCATTGTTTATTTTTTAGTAGGGACAAATTTGCCATATTCCTCCCAACGGAATAAATTAGGGCCATCCAAAACTAGTAGCCATGTTGACATTCCTTGATTAATAATGTTAAGAGGTATATTCTACAAATGTTGATTTAGAATGAAATGATAATATGTTTAGCTCCAATTTCGATGATAAGTGAAAGTAGTCCAATTTAGCACTTATACATCTTTAATGTGCCTAATGATATGAAAGTTACCTTTACTAAAATTTTAGAAATCTATTGTGTAGTTTGTATCGCATGTAAAATTTAGAATTTAAAGTAGACTACATATGACTATGTTCTTGATGTACAGAAATATAGTATTTTCTATATTAAGCTATATTACTATTAATGGAAATGAATTAAAGTCAAATACTCTTGAAGACCTTTCATCAAATAGTTACGAAGCTTTGATGAGGGAAGCGTTAAAGGTTATTGGGAAGAAGCTAACCCATATACAAATAACAAAGATAGACAGTAAATCATGATTGAAGCATAAACATAAACACAACTCATACATCAAATGCATACATAAGAACTCACAAGAAACACCTAAAGGTATAAGTTAAACTTAGCACAACTTAGTTGATAAAAATAGAACAAAAGAATAATACCATTTCAGTTAATAATGGTTCTTCGACGATGATGACCACAATACAGAACCCAAACAGAAGAGAGGATTTTAAGAAATGTTGACGGCTTGAACGAGAATGGAGTAGCCTTTTATTGTGGTTGTCATTGAAAACCTAATACAAAACGTCGACGTTTTTCTTGTTTGGGTAAACAATGTCATTTGTTGTTTACTGTAGTTGTTTGGAAGTAGTATTAATTAATTTGCTACGATCTATTGTATTTGGTCAACAAACGTCAGATGTAGCGACTAACACATGGTTCGTCGCCAAAGCCCGCGGGTTCATAAATAATTTTTAATAAATTTATTTCCCTACTCCAAATAAAACATAATTTGAATTAAAAATTAAATTATTCAATTGAAAACTATTTCCAATTTAATTTGTTGACCGTTCTAATAAATTATAATTGACTTACAATTTTCAGAAAATTATACATTTTGCTTATTATAATTTTGAAAAACGTATTTCAAAAAATTATACATTTTAATTATTGTAATTTAGAAAAACTAAATTATAATAATTTAACAAGACATTGTAATTGTTAGAGTAATGCTCTAAAGGCAATCACCTTTAGCACTTTTGTACTGACTTTTTTTTATTAATAAAGCGAAAGGCATTTTTTATTAATTTGATATTCGTTTATATATGAATTGATGTTTATCTTAAATCGAATTAATGAAGTCCATGATACAAAAAATAGCATGAAGGAAATCATAATGAGATCATGATAATGAGATTCCTATCATGTGCAATTATGTTAGTATCTAAATAATCCCTAGATATATGATTAATAAGACAGGACATTATTAGTCCAGACAGACTAGCACATGTTATACTCCTTGATTTGATCAAGCAGTGGATCTCACAAATTATAAGCATGAGTTGTTTAGAGCTAGCATGTGGATGCTTACTAAGGGTAGTAAGTATATCGGATGACCCGCTATGAGATTATCATATGGATGATCTATCAAATGTCAATGATTAATCTCATCATACCAATGGTGCAAATATCCTTAGACTTGAGGTACTCAAGGATATCTTGGATACTAATCCTGTGCTTTTACATCATTCCTTATTACCTCAAACGAGGTCGCTCTTAGGGTGGTGATTGGGTATAGCTATTAGTATTCGAAGGTAATTGAGTAGCCACTAAAGGATTCAACACTCCTGATAGAAGGAGAGGATACCTACGGCCTCTTATCGGGGTCCTTACTCAGAGGTCTCTGGCCAGAGCAGTTATGTGTCATAAAGAGAGTCTTTAATAATACATAGAGTAATGAGATCCAAGGACAAGAACTAACATCACTTGGACTATATGTGACGTAGTCAATCTAGTAGGAGTTGATACATAGCCTATACTCCAAACCAAGTGGAGTATAGTATTGTGAAAGGACGAATTGCACGATAATTGTCTATGGAAAGGTTCATAAGTTGGATAATTAATTATCGAAGAGTTCGCGTGTTAATCCACTTATATTCCGGCAAATTGGCATTATGAAACCCTTTATGATTTGCTTAAATTAAGAGTTATTTCAAGTGCCTAAAATAACCAAGAACCTGAGGGTCACATGCATAAAAGATCGGATGAAAAACATAGGGTGTAGCCATGATCATGGCCGAAGGCGAGCCTATTTTATAAATCTGACATGATCGTGGCAAATTGGCCACGATCATGACAGAGGGCACGAATGAGTACATAAGTGAGTTCTTCACTATGTACACAAGATTTTACCACTTCTTACACACTCAATTGAGAGCATAAGGGTTCTAGAAGAGTTCTAGAGTAAGAGGGAGGTATTAAGGGTCTTGTTCTTGCAATTTATGCAATTGTTGCATGAATTAAAGTGCATGTAACAAGCTTTTTGATCTATTTTCTATCATTTTGAGCATCTACAAGAACTCATCTAGTTTGGTGCTCAAATCACCCTTATACATTGTTTCTTCATCTTCTTTGCGTGTTCTTGGGTGATCAAGGAAGGGTTTGGTGTTTTCAACAACCCAAACAAGGAGAAGAAACAAAAGGTAAAAGTTTTATATTTCATATTCTTATATATATGTCTATGAATACATGTATGATTATGTTTTTCCGAGTTGTCGTGGTGTCAGAATCTAGATTCTAACACTTTCGCTGCATACGCATGCATGTGATGCATGCAAACATGTCAAAGCTAACAGTGGTATCAGAGCAAGTTTATGCATGTATTAGATAATGTATTGAACATGTGCAAAGTGTTTGTTGGCTTGTGATTAACATGCATGTTGATTTGAAATAATTCATGTAAAATGTAGATTTTTTTTCTGATTTTTCTTTTGTACAAATGTTTATAAGATGTTATATTATGTTTCTGTCAAAGGAAATTACAATTGAATGTCGTTTGATGTTTTATTTCGAATTAATATCTAGACTGTTCATATGTTAGTTTTTGGAAATTTCTGGAAAACTTACTGCATGTGCTGACTTTGAAAATTTCTTAATAATTCTAGAAATATTTTTTCTGTTTTTCTTTCACATAAATGTTTATAAGGTGTTATGTTATGTTTCTGTAAAATGAAAACGCAATTAAATGTCATTTTCTATTTTATTATGAATTTAGTTTCAGCTTGATGCATGTATGAAGTTCTGGAAAATTCTAGAAATATGATGAACATGCATGCATATAAATTCCATATTAATTTTTATAAAAATTGTTTTTATAAATTTTATACATGAACAAGCAAGATGAGATGTTTCCACGTGTATGAAATGCATGACACTTGTTGTTAAAGTGATTATCTTATGCATGCAGGATGTAATGTTTGATTAGTGTTAGAAGTAACATGACAAGTTTCATACACATGTGATGTGCTGGCTTATTCCAATTTATTAATAAATAATTCCTAAAAATTAGGCTATTGAATTTTTATTAAACACATTTAGAATGTGTATAATACTCTGGAATTTTTCCAAAATTAATTGAATTTGATTCAATTATTAATTCAAGTCAAAGTCAACATTGGTTAACTTTTTGAAAGTTGATGGAGTTGACTTAATGACTTATAGTGTATGTATTTCGATTATAAGACCTTAATAAAGTTCTTATGCGATAAGAAATGTATTATTTTGATGTTAATAGCATGCTTAATGCATGTGCTTGAAATTAGGGTTCTGGAAATTTTTCGAACATCGAATCAGTCCCTTTAGTGTCTAATAGGTTAATTTACTTATCTTGATGATTTTGGCCGTCAAGATAATTTTCGCTAGTGCCAAAATTGTTTAGATAAATTTGAGATGACCTAGGGATATTATAGATGACTAATTGATGTACGAGATTTTTGGAAACCCTAGGGATTAATTTAGAATTAATCCAATTAGAGCATAGCATTTCTAGTGTGACTAGATAAAGGCATATAAACTAGGATTGAAGTGTTTAATTTGGACATCAAAATAATTAAATTTTAGGGTTCTTAATTGAATCACATTCATAATTCGGATTAGTCAGGACTAACAATAGTACCCGATTAGGTTTAAGAGTTGAATCGAATCACAAACTTTAGATGTGTAATCAAGTCACAACCTAAATTAAACCTCCTTTGTGTGATACATGCATTAGATGCATTTTAAGGGTAGTTATAGATATAGGCTCAATTTAATTGAATTGTCCATAATCTGAATGTATATATGTGATATACATATTTAAGATCATCCAAGTGTTGATGAGACCAAAGGACAAATCTCTCAACTAAATATTAGGGCTTACGTCTTCTATTGATATGGCAAGAACTATAGTTCTTTTAGAGTTGGGTTATTGGACAAACCCAAGCCCACTCTACATGAATATGTTCAAACCATGGAAATTAGATTTTTCATATTAATGGGTTGGTCCTAAAAGGAAGCCTTGATTTGATGGGAAAATCCATGGTCAACGTGGATAGAGGCGAAGTTGGGTTATATGCATGGGATGTATACAAATCAAGAGTTGATAACCCAATAAGTGTGCTAAATCAATAGTTGATGGCACAAGTTGATAGTTGCATAATTTAATGCAATTGGTATGAATGATACCTACTGATTGACCTAAGGTGGCTTGTTAGGCAAACCCAAGGTCATTCTTGGTGATATTGGATATCGACCCATTAAGAAAACCATAAGTTTTCTCGAATTCATAGTGAGGGCTATGGATTTACATAAGAATAGTGAGACCTATAATGCATGTGATTAAAGCCCTTATCGATATGCATTAATGTACATTCTAACATTTTCTCTCGTTCTTCTAGGTTATTGAATCACACGATATCTTCTAGTGTGAACTTACGCTCCCTATTAGATTCCAATAAACTCACGGGACCTAACTTCTTGGATTGGCTATGAAATTTGAGAATTGTTCTCAAATTCGAAAAACTAGGATATGTCCTAAATGAATCACTTCCCAATCCCCCTGTTGCCAATGCATCTGATGAAGATTAGAAAGCTTACAAGAAGCTACTGGATGATAGTGAGTTGGCTAGTTGTATAATGTTGGCCTTTATGTCACCAGAACTACAAAAGCAGCATGAGGCTATAGATGTTCAAACTATAGTTTACCATCTGAGGGAACTGTTTGATGAGCAAGCTCGGTCTGAAAGGTTTGAGACCTCGAGGTTGCTTTTCCGTTCTAAGATGGCTATGGGATAATCTCTAGTACAGTATGTGCTAAAGATGAATGGGTAAATTGAGAGATTAGCCAGTTTGGGCTTTATAATGGATCATGAATTAAGTATAGACTTAATTCTGACTGGTTTGACTGATAGTTATTCATAGTTTATGCTTAACTATTAGATGAACCAAATATCCACAATGATACTTAAGCTAATTAATCTGTTCAAAACAACTGAGCAGACTGTCAAGAAAGACAGTAAGGATGTGATGCTAGTGGACTTTGCTTCTGGTTTTTGAAAGAAGAACCAAAAGAAGAAGAAAAAGTTTAAGAAGCCAGCGGGAGGTGTAGCCAAGAAGAAGGCAAAGGATACAACACCAAAAGGGATATGCTTACGTTACAACAAGGAAGGGCATTGGAAAAGGAACTGCAAAGCTTATATAGAGTCACTGAAGCAGAAGAATTCATTAGATGCCCCACCGTCTACTTCAGGTATGATATTGAAGTTAATATTATTTCTAATCATAACTTTTGGGTATTAGATACCAGATGTGGCTCACACATATGTGTTGATATGCAGGGTCTCAGGGATAGTAGACCGCTCAAGAAGAGAAAGATGGACCTACATGTGGGAAATGGAGCAAGAGTTGCTGCATTAGCTATAGGGACATATGTTTTGTATCTTCCTAGTAGGCTAGAGTTAGTTTTGGAAATTTGCTATTATGTACCAGTTGTGACTAAAAACATTGTCTCTGTTTCATGTCTTAATAAAGTGAGATTTCATTTAACTTTTTTCAAGCAATGGTTGTTCAATTAAGTTGAATGGAATGTTGTATGGTACTGCTACATTGTGTAATGAAATTTACATATTAGATATGTCCAATACAATTTTAAATATCAATGACAATAAAAGACAAAAATAAGATAGCTTAAAATCATCTTACTTATGGCATTGTCGACTTGGCCATATAAATGAGAAATGCATGATTAAGCTACACAAGAATGGTAGCCTAGGGGTCAATTGATTATGAATCATATAACACACATGAATCTTGCTTGTTAGTCAAGATGACTAAATTACCTTTTAAAGGAAAGGGTGAATGAATGAATGGGTTATTAGACCTAATAAATTCTGATGTATGTGGTTCGATGTCCATGCATGCCAGAGCTGGTTTTGTGTACTTCATTATTTTTATCGATGATTATTCACGATATGGGTATGTGTATCTAATGAGATACAAGTCTAAAGCGTTTGAAATGTTCAAACAATTTAGACATGAAGTAGAGAAAGTATTAAGACACTTTGATCAGATCGCGGTTGTGAATACTTAAACCAGGAATTTCTAACTTATCTTGGAGATAATGGGATAATATCCCAGTGGACTCCATCTTACACACCACAATATAATGGTGTAGCTAAAAGGAGAAACCGAACCTTATTAGACATAGTAAGGTCAATGATGGGCTTAGCAGATCTACCGAAATCCTTTTGAGTTTATACACTCGAACCCTTCAAAGGTAGTTGAAGTTAGTCCATATGAGATATAGACTAACAAAAGGCCCTATCTTTCTCATATGAAAGTTTGGGATTGTCTGGCTTATGTTAAGCGGATTCAATTAGACAAGCTTGAAGCGAAATATGATAAATGTCTATTTATAGGATATCCTAAGGAAACAATTGGATATTAGTTTTATAATGTAGCTCCCCACTCCTATCAAACATTCACATGTCCGACAGAAATGATGCGCTAATTATGTCACTTTCACTTAACTCATGGCATCATAAATTAAAAAATAAGAACCACAATGACTAAAAACTCAAATTCCTGATTTCATTTTGTAAACAATATGTACATTATAGCTTTACAACATCATCTATATAGGTACAATATCAACAACCTATCAGAATCTACTGCTTTATCTACAAAACATGCTACATACATGACGAATTATACAAAAATTTTATCTAAATCCTTTAGCTGACCGACCTTTGAGTCATGTCTTCAATCCAAAAACAGTACTAGTTCTCTTTTAAATTGACTTGGAAGCTACAATGTGTCTCTGAAACTTGAAAAGTCAACACTTCAATTTTGGTGAGTTTTGCAAACTCAATGAGTTAACCATCCTCGATGGTTCACCTATAACACACATCAACACGTACAAACACATAATTCACATCATTTCTTTTTTCATGTAGAAACACAAAACACTTATTACATAAGTTTTCACATTTTTCATTCAACTCAATTTAAAAAATACATTGCAATCATTCAAATCATATATATCATGCGTACATGCAATGTTCACGAGACTCGCATTCGTTTATTACCTTATTATGTCCGACTGCCTTTTTCACTGTCCCATATTTGTTATGGATACTGGGCTCATTAATATTGTCCCTTATCCATTGGGGAAATATGGCTCATTTCATATAGCAAGCTAGAGGGTTTTACCACATTCTAAGCTTTAAGCTCTTTTTTACTGGCGACTCCGGTCATAACTGCCTTTATGTTTCATGCATTCATGTAATGAAATGCACCTCATGTATTGAATCATTATAATCAATCAATCACATTCACAATCTCTTTCTCATTCACATTTTGTTTTGTTCGGACCTAAATCCAACATTCAACATTTAAGTGTTGAGAACATTTATTCAGTCAAATTTACATTCAATGAGCACTTTCTATATATTATTCATGCATCAAACGCCTCAGACATTTAATGACCGGAATCAATGCATACACATCACATAATAGTCAATACATAGTTTAACAAACAATTAATCAAATTGAGACCATCTTAGGTTACTCACAGCTTGGTCCCATTAGCTCATTGCCTTGAAGTCCTGGTGACGTTTGGAAGCAGTCGCTCAATGTGTGCTTCTATAACATGCAAACATATACATCTACCATTACTACTTTTCATATTCACATGAATACTCGATCATAAGCACATGTATATATGTTACGTATAATGCATGTTCAATGACAAATTCCTAGGTATATTTCCCTAATACACATCTTATAATCAATTAATATCATTTTGCAATCATCCTTTAATACGTAATACACTTTTTCCATTTTAATCACCTCATTTAACATTAACTAGGTTCATTCAAGATCTCATTTAAGCCTAAATACATCATATGGAAGCATCCTAGCATCGATTGGTTCATAATGCACTAAAAAGACAACTCTCTTTCTCCATAGGTCTGGACACGATCGTGTTGTCCTTGCCATGATCGTGACAGAAACTTTTGGAGTTAGCCATGATCGTAGTACTCCTGCCATGATTGTAACAGAAACTTTTTCTGGCCAGGCCACAATCGTGATAGAACATATTATGTCAAGCCATAATCGTGGGGGTGAGAGCCATGATCGTGCCCTGAATTTTCTTCTTTCATCCACATGAATTCAACTAACACAAATCCTCATCCACAATTCATATTTTCATGATTCAGCTCCTTTATTGCAATATAATTTCATACTAATTCAACTACCAATCAATTGCATTAAACCCTCAATTCTCTACTCATTTAATTTACCATTTCCAGCTAAATCTCGTCATTCATACATTTATAACCTTTCCTACCATATCCATTCACAATACATCTAACAATTCATCTCCATACTTCATTTTTCTCTTCATTCTTAGCACCATTTCAGTTTAACATTAATTACACAAACAAATTCATAACCCATGGTAAATCATAACACAACAAAACAGAACATTCATACTTAAACATTCATTATTAATTTTCTGCACATGTTCAGCTTAGATATCATCTTCATTTCACTTATAATTGATCAACCTAACTTACCTGATTTCAAAACATCATAATACTTCTTCTTATAAGCTCTAAACTCATGAATTATCACTCATCAAAACACAAAAGCGAGGCATAACTTTATTTACCTCTTCATCCACACACAAACATCATCATATTTCAAACTTCCTTTTTCATAATCATTCATCTCATAAATCTATCATCATAAATGTTTTATTTAACAAACAATTCATGAATAACATTAACTCACTACAACTTAGAACATGATCTCTTTATTATTATTACACCCACATTAACACATACATAATTTCATGATCAATCGTCAAATCTCAAATTACTCATCATATTAGTTTCATTTAATACTACCCACAAAGATCAAAGTATAACTTACTTGCTTTACTCTTAAGCTTCTTCAAAGTCACCAAGAAACCCTAATCCTTCATGCTCACTATCATCAACTTTCTAAGGTGGATTAGTTTAGGTTTTAGAGACAAGCTGAAGAAGACATCAAGATGGAAGTAGCAATTGATAGATAAAAGCAAGGTGTAACGTAGATGAAGGTTGGTCAAGCAAAATCGTGAAAGAAAAGGAGAAGAATGAAGAAGATGATGAAGATTACCAAGAGAGGAAGAAAAAGCAAGATGAAAAACAATTAAGTGGTCTTTTAATGTTAAAAAGTGAATAACGTGAGTGAGGGATGAGTGGTGAGTGGTAATGCCACTTGTCACTGCCACTTGTCACATTCCTATAGTCCTATTTGGACCACTTTCATAACTAGTCCATTTTGTCTCCAATTTCTATTCCAATTGTCTCTCAATTTTCAATGATATATTTCATTAAATCCTAATGTCATTTATAAAAATTTCCACTATCATTTGACTCTTAATTCTACTTCCATTTATCAATTGTCCTGTCACTTGGCATTTTTCCTAGTATAAAAATACCCGAAATCTCCTAAATTTCACTAAAAATTCTAAACCAATACTCATACTCACCAATTCAATTTTCAATACATATAAACCACAATTCATATCAAAATCACATTTTTAAATCAATTAGACCTAGAAAAATGTCAATGAATGCATGTCCAATCATTTTACTGCGTGCAAATATTAATAATTATCTGTGTGTGTATGCTATAATATGCATGAGCATGAAATGCACTTCCTAAATTCTCAGTAATCTCTCATGTACAGTATCCTAGGGTTCCAACCCTTAATATAGGGTAACGCAATGTTACAGTAATGCTTTAGAGCAAAAGGTGTTTGTCTTAAAGCATGTTGTCTTTTTAGAGAAAGAATTTCTTTTAAGAGAAGACAGTGGAAGCAAAGTTGAATTTGATGAAGTTCATGATACTCAAACAGACGCAAATCAATTACCTAAACTTGAAATTGTTATTCACATAGATGAAACAACAGTTGAACCATCTGTCACACAAAATGTTCGTAGGTCAAGTAGGATACGCAATGTTCCAGAGAAATATGGATTTCTCGGAAGCTAACAAAATGAAGTATTGCTCATAGAGGATGATGAGCCTACAACCTATGAAGAGGCTCTAAAGAGTTCAGAATCTGAAAAATGGCTTCAAGCCATAAAGTTCGAAATGGATTCCACGTATTAAAACCAAATATGGACTTTGGTTGACCTACCCGAAGGGCTAAAACCCATAGGGCGCAAGTGGATTTTCAAGAAGAAAATCGACATAGAAGGTAATGTTATTACCTATAAAATGAGGCTAGTCATTAAAGGTTATCGTCAAAGACAAGGAGTTGACTATAACGAGACATTTAGCCCATAGCTATGCTTAAATCCATTAGAATACTCCTAGCCGTTGCTGCTCATTATGATTATGAAATATGGCAGATGGATGTGAAGATATCTTTCCTAAATGGAAACCTAGTTGAAGATGTATATATGATATAACCTGAGGGCTTCGTATACAGAGATGGCAGAAAGGTATGTAAACTTTAAAAATCCATTTATGGATTGAAGCAAGCATCTAGGAGTTGGAACATCCAATTTGATGAGACAATCAAAGTGTTTGGTTTCTCATAAAATCCTGATGAACCTTGTGTGTATAAGAAGGTTAGTGGGAGTGCTATCATATTCCTTGTGTCATATGTGGATGACATATTACTATTAAATCAAGGAAGTTGCTAGGTCTTTCACAGTCCATATACATAGACAAAGTGCTAAATAGGTTTAGCATGGAGCAGCCCAAGAGAGGGTTTCTTCCCATGACTCATGGGATAAAACTCTCAAAATCTATGTGTCCCAAGACATAAGATGAGAGAACTCATATAAGTATGATCCCGTATGCTTAAGCAGTAGGATCAATCATGTATGCTATATTATATGCAAGACCCGATATATCATATGCTCTAAGTGTTACTAGCAGATATCAATCAAATCCTGGTGAGGGTCACTAGGTGGCTGTCAAGAATATCCTAAATTACTTGAGAAGGACTAAGGATGTATTCTTGATACATGAAAATGGAGATCTCGTAGTGAGTGGGCATACAGATGCCAGTTTTCAATCTGACCAAGACAGCTCCAAATCTCAATCAGGTTATGTTTTCACACTAAATGATGGAGTAGTCAGTTGGAAGAGTTCCAAATAAGAGACGAATGTAGATTCGATGACCGAGTCAAAGTACATTGTAGCTGCGGAAGCGACAAAAGAAACTATTTCGATCAAAAAGTTCGTTATGGAACTTGGAGTGGTTCTGAGCATAGTAGACCCAATATTATTGTATTGTGACAACAATGGGGCTATTTCTCAAGCCAAGGAACCAAGGTCTCTTTAGAGGTCTAAGCAAGTACTCAGGAGATATCACCTGATCAGGGAGATAATTGATAGAGGTGATGTGAAGATTGAAAGAGTACCTATAGATCAGAACATCGCTAATCCTTAAACAAAATTTGATTCTTGTGTACTTGCCTATGTTATTAGATACAAAGGTGCTTAGCTTTAGTGTAAATGGGAGATTGTTATAGTAGTGCTCTAAAGGCAATCACCTTTAGCACTTTTGTATAGACTTTGTTTTGATTAATAAAGCAAAAGGCATTTTTCATTAATTTGATATTCGTTTATCTATGAATTGATGTTGATCTTAAATCAAATTAATGAAGTTCATGATACAAAACATAGCATGAAGGAAATCATGATGAGATTATGATAATGAGATTCCTATCATATGTAATTATGTTAGTATCTAAATAATCCCTAGTCATAGGATTAATAAGACAAGACATTATTAATCCAGACAGACTAGCACATATTATACTCCATGATTTGGTCAAGCAGTGGATCTCATAAACTGTAAGCATGAGTTGTTTAGGGTAAGCATGTGGATGCTTACTAAGGATAGTAAGTACATCAGATGACCTGCTATAAGATTATCATATGGATGATCTATCAAATGTTAATGATTAATCTCATCATAGTAATGGTGTAAATATCCTTAGACTTGAGGTACTCAAGGATATCTTAGATACTAATCATGTGCTTTGACATCATTCCTTATTACCTAAAGACGAGGTCGCTGATAAAGTGGTGATTGGGTAAAACTATTGGTATTCAAAGGTAACTGGGTAGCCAATAAAGGGCTCACCACTCCTGATAAAAGGAGAGGATACCCACGACCTCTTATCGGGATCATTACTCAGGAGTCTCTCGCTAGAGAAGTTATATGTCATAAAGAGAGTCTTCAATAGCACATAGAGTAATGAGATCCCAGGATAAGAACTAACATCACTTGGACTAGATATGACATAGTCAGTCTAGTAGGAGTTAGCATATTGCCCATACTCTAAACCAAGTGGGGTATAGTATGGTTAAAGAAAAAAATGCATGATAATTGTCTATAGAAAGGTTCATAAGTTAGATAATTAAATATCGAATAGTTCGTGTGTTAATCCACTTATATTTCGACAAATTGGCATCATAAAACTCTTCATGATTTGTTAAATTAAGAGTTAATTCAAGTGCCTAAAATAACCAGGAACCTAAGGTCACACATATAAAAGATCGGATGAAAAAAATAGTGTGTATGACTAATTTTAAGTAGGCCACAATTGTGGCTCATAGGTCACAATTGTGGCCAAAGGCGAGCCTATTTTTTAAGTCTGCCACGATCGTGACAGAGGGTATAAATAAGTACATAAGTGAGTTCTTCACTTATGTACATAAGGTCTTACAGTTCTTACACACTCAAATGAGAGCATAAGTGCTTTACAAGAGTTCTAGACTGAGAGAGAGGTATTAAGAGTCTTGTTCTTGCAATTTATGCAATTGTTGCATAAATCAAAGTGCATGCAACAAGCTTTTTGATCTATCTTCTATCATTTTGAGCATCTACTAGAACCCATCTAGTATGGTGCTCAAATCACCCTTATAAATTGTTTCATCATCTTCTTTGTGTGTTCTTGGGTCATCAAGGAAAGGTTTGGTGTTTACAACAACACAAACAAGTAGAAGAAACAAGAAAGGAGGAGAAACAAAAGGTAAAAGTTTTATATTTCATGTTCTTATATATATGTCTATGCATGCATGTATGATTTTGTTTTTCCGGGTTGTCATGGTGTCATAATCTATATTCCGACACTTCCGCTGCATACATATGCATGTGATGCATGCAACCATAACAAACCCAATAGTAATATAATTAGAAAACTATTTATAACAAATTGAAATTAAAGATTAGTTAATCCCAAAAAATTAAGCAAATGAAGAACAATTGCATATATAAGTGAGAAGATTAATTTAACATTTTGTATGATGTATTAGGAATATCTCATATATGCTAATCAATTAAGAAAATTAAGAAAGTAAAGAGATTGCTTCAGTTTTGGGCGACGATGTGAAAATTTGGTAGCAAATTGTCTACCATTTGCGACTAAGTATGGTATTTGGTCGCGAAAATGGTCTTCTGTGACTAAAATTACTTCATCGCAAAAACCCTCGGGTATTTAAATTAAATGTATCTTTTTATACAAATAATAAGATTAATGGTAGATTAAAGGCTAAAGGGTATATGTTGTCATGTTAATGATGAATTTGGTTTAAATGAAATGTGGTTTGCAATCCTTATTAATTCAACTAATATCAAAAAGAAGATACAAAATTTAAAAAATTTTCCTATTTTATTTTGTTTATCCACCAAATTAAAAATAAAGATTAGTAATTCCTAAAAATTAAGCAAATCAAGAATAACTCCATATTTAAGTGTAAAAGACAATTTTCATTTTGTTATTAGTAAAAGGAATAACTCATATATGTTAATCAATTAAGAAAATTAAAAATGTAAAAAAAATGATTGGGTTTTGGCGACGTTGTGTATAATTGGTAGCAAAATTGGAGTGATAGGCGAAGATAGTTTTGACTATTGGAAAAAGGTAAAAGGTATAGTATTGGTGATGATTTATTAATTTGGAAGCAAAATATTGTACAATTTGCAACGCTATTTTATTTTCGTAGCAAACGTTTTATATTTGGAAATGAAATGCAGATTCGTCACCAAATGTATCGGATGAGAAAAATTAAACAGGTGCTAGGATGACGATGTTTGTGGGACGACAAATGACATCGTCTCTCACAAACGACATCGTCCTAGCATCTGTTTAAACACAAACGCTTGCTCCCTCTCGTCTTTCCCCCATGAAGACTAGCTCCCCCTTCTCTCCTTCATTTTTTCAAAACGCCAAAGTTGCCCTATCTTCTCCTCTATCTTGGACAACAACAAAGAATCTTCTCCGTGCGCTTGCCCTCTTCATTTGGTGAGTTATGTTGATTGGAGATTTTGTTGTGTTATTGAAGTCGAAAATGGTATGATGTGTCTGTGTTATGTTTTGATTTTCTTATCAATGTTTTGCATTTATTGGTGATGATAATGGTTGAGTTGTGCAAAAGTTGTGTTATTGTTGTTGAAGAAAGGGAAAACAGACGATAGTTTTGTGTTCTTGAATTGAAATTTACTTGCCCGTAAGGTATTCGACGAAAGTCCCGAACTAGTTTTGAGTTGCAATATTTTTCCTTTCTTTTGTTCTTTTTCTCTTTTTCTCGGTTTATCTTTTACCTTCTCTCTTTCGTCTCGCAGCCACAAACCGACTAGGAGGGAATGGAAATGGACTGCTTGCTTCTTTCTTGTTTCTTCCTATGATGTTCTATATTATGTTTTGCTCTAAATAATTTTTCTAGTTGAAATGACCCCTCACTCCCCTTCACTTTATTCAATATTTATTGCATTTGGTAATTAGTAATTACAGATTCCCTAATCTCAGATTCCCTAATCTTCATTCCAAAGAGGGTTAGCCTGATGGTAGTTTTTCATGAATAGATTCGATAGGACTGGTAAATAAGTCTTCTAATTCATCTGTTTAATGTTTGTTCCGCTGAAATTGCATCTGACTCTGAACTCCTTTTATTGTAATTGTTCCTATTTTTCTAGTATTTACTATTGATTAAGGTTTTCAAATTCCTAAAATAGGGATCTTTCTTGTTTCAATCACAACATATTCTCTCTATTGGGTTGCTTTGTTTTTAAGTTGCATACTGTAATTCAATCAAGCTCCATTATTTGCAATATTTTTCAATTAATGTTCTTTTTTTCAATATGGAGTTCTATTTCTTCCCTTTATTCAAAATTAAGTAAATGTGGTACGTATCCTAGTAGCTATCTTGGTTATTTTTTTACTGATTATAGTGCTTACTCTTTCTCTTTCACACACTTTCTTTTCTCTTAAACCGTCTCCTCATGGGCAAGTAAATTTCAACTCACACATTTTCTTTGACTACAATTTATTATACATGTGGAATAATTATAATAATGTTCTTATTTTATATTTAGTTGGTGATTGTGTATAGGATCTTTTTGCAGATTCTGTGTTCCTCTGTTTGATTGGAGCCAAAACTACAAAATTTGTGTGGCATCTTCAGGTATATTCTTCCTGCCCACTACATTTTCAACAAAAGCAACTGTTGTTAATATAAATTAGTAGTAACCATTATTGTTATTGCAAATAAGTAGTAATCATCTTACTAATTAGCTTGTTAATTAATTGTTATATATATCGGTTTTCGTTTCATTTTGTTGTACATTATTTACGTAATTAGTGCGTATAAACTGAAACAATATTGAGTGAATAGTAAACGTCGCCACGTACCTTAGTTACATAGGTTTTTTTAACGTAATATTAAACAAAAAATACATGTACTATTTAGTTACATAGGTTTTTTAACGTAATATTGAACAAAAAATACAAGTAATTACTCAATTATCTTCTTTTATTGTATAGCCAAATCGATAAGAGTTGGATGTGTCATCGAAAATAGTCAACTGAATGCGTAGAAGGAGTTAAGAGTTTTATGCAATTTGTAAAAGATCAAATAGGTGATGAATGTAGTATTTGTTGTCCATACATCGATTGCTTAAATGTTGACTTCTAAAGTCAAGATGTGACATATAATCACTTGCTAATCCGAGACTTAGACAAATTCTATACTCCATGGCTTTGTCATGGTGAACGTAAGGAAGCAAGTTGTAGTACAAGTGGCGATACATGTTATGGTGATAGTTATAATAATGATGTAAATGATTATGATGTAAATGATGATGGTGATGATGAGATTAACGAGATGTTAGACGATTGTTGGAATTATATGTAGACTATGAATGAAACTAGAATGCCTAACATAATTGGTAGTATTACAGAAGATAATTTTAAGAAGTTATTGAAAGTTGCTCAAGAACAATTATATCCGAGTGCTCTAATTTCTCACAACTATCATTTGTCGTGAAATTGTTGCATTTGAAGGTTTATAATAAATGGAATAACAAGTCCTTTGACATGTTAATTGACTTACTAAACGATGCATTACCTATTGGACACAAGTTGCCGAAATCTTACTATGACGCGAAGAAACTGTTAAGGGACCTTGAATTGGGATATATTTCAATTCATTCTTGTAAGCATGACTGTGTTCTTTTGTGGAAGGAAAGTAAAGATCTTCAGGAGTGTCTTATTTATGACGATAATAAGGAGTCTTAATTTGTATATGTCTTGTATTTATTTATTTTATATAAAATGCATTCCAGTTTTAATGTTTATTTTATTTCAATTTATCATTATTTAAAAATATGTCACCAACATTAATTATAAAATGTAACTAATTTATTACAATTTTTAAGACAGTTTGAAATATAAATTAGTTACATTTTATAATTAAATTAAATTTAAATTTAAAATAAAATTTTTGTCGCTAAAAAATATTAGCTACCAAAACAAAATCTTCACAAAATGTTATTACCTACATTTGCAATAACATCTTTAAAAACATTTACCTACAACAAGAAATTAGTAGCTAAAACTATTATGCTAAAAAAATAAAATCGTCACTAAAAAGTATTAGCTACCAAAACAAAATTGTCACAAAATATTGTTACCTATATTTACAAGAACGTCTCCAAAATTATTTACCTATAATAAACAATTAATAGCTAAAACTATCTTGCTACAAAAAAAATCGTCAGTAAAAATAATTACCTATGATTACTGTTTAGTAAGTAAAAACTTTTGTTTACGAAACATATATGTCGCAAAATCTTATGTATGACGTTCTTCATTCTTGTTGGTTATATTTTTTACCAACAAAATTATTGTATATCCAAAAATCTTTTTGCAACGATTTGAAGAAAACGTCGCGAATATTATTTTGTTACTGAGATTTAGCGACCATTAGGGTGATGATTATTTTTCGTTGAAAATTAATATTTGTAACGATTTTTCAATATTTAGCAACATTTGGTTTTATGGACAATAAACTTCTCTGTTGTAGTGTGAGACATATTACGACCTTAACTCTGAAGTGCATTTCCAGATGTGCAACGGAGAAACATCCTCTTACAATGGTTTTGATTCCTCTCCCTCTATGTTTCAACAGTCTTATGTCATAAGTTAGTCATCTAATATGGATGTTTATGGACGAATCTACAACTGTTTAAATTTCTTGATATAAGATATTCTGTGTAAGTTGTTAGAATGTGGCCCGACTATATTCAATATATATTAATAATATTATTAATATAATTAAAGAGTCCTAATTGGTTAATATTTCTTACTTAATAGTATAATAAATCTCAACAATTTATTTTAATCATTTAATGAGCATATCAAATTTAAAGTATATATCTATATCTATATATATATATATAGGTCTTATCTCTACTAATTAGGGTTATAGATTGTTTTCCATCAAATTTCTGTAATCACAAGAGAGTCAAGAGAGAAATTAATTTTGACTAATTAAGAATGCATTAAAATTTTACGATATTTTTTTGATAATGACATCTTCGGTATTAGGTACATAATATTACACTCTTATAATTCTTAATAATTGTTTATTTAAGATTTCAAAGTTATGAATAATAATTTTGATTCATTTTATGAAAATCATATTTTTTACATGTAGTTTCAAAGCATATGTTTTAAATAGACAATTTGTTATCTATTTTACTAAGATTGTTTGATGATAATTACCAAATATTAGAATGTTTGAAGAGTTTCGTGGTTATTCACTATTAATGATCTTTATTAAAAATAGAAATAAAAAGAGTATTTTTAAAAAATATATTATTACCGCATCAGTCGTTGTCATAAAAGTTCTCATATTATGGAAGATTTTTGCATCATGTTTAATTATGCATTATAGCCTCCTGGGTGAATGCTGGGCATCCTAACCACAGAACAAAAATGAATTACTAATGCAAATTTTACTATCAATGTTTTTCAATCATGTCTACAAACTTATTTAAGCTAATATTTTTAAAATTTAATGATATTTTTATTTTATTCTCATGTTGTGTATTCTATTAATTTTATTAATAATTTCATGTTAGATTTATGCATATTATTATTGAAATTTAAAATTTTATGTTATATATGTGTTAAAGTTATACATGACGTCATAAAAGGATAATTTATTAGTTACAAAAGTGACCAAATAAATTCTTTTCATCTATAAATAGCATTCTTAAAATATTAATGACTATTATTGAATTAAGGGTGTGCTTGTTTAGAGGGTATGAAAAAAGGAGAATGGGTATGGAATGAAATATTGAATTTAGTAAGGGACTATGATTATAAAGTCATTACTTTGATTACCCAATTTTTAGTAATACCTCATTCCTCTCCTAATCTAGAGGAATGAGTAATATTATTATATAAGGGTGTGCTTGTTACAATTAATTAAAATATAACTAATTTAAATATAAGAATTAATTAATTAATTAATTGCAATTAATTAATTAAATATTATTAATAATTAATTAAAATATAATTCATTCATTAATTAAAAATATTGTAATTAATTAATTAATTATAATATAATTAATTAATTAATTAAAATATAATTATTAATTAACTAGTTACAATATTATTAATTAAAATATAATTATTCATTAATTAAAATATTGTAATTAATTGATTAATTACAATATAATTAATTAAAATATTATTAATAATTAATTACAATATAATTAATTAAAATTAATTTTATTATAACTAATTAAATAATTAAAATATAATTAGTTAATTAGTTAAAATATAATAAGTTTTTATTTCTCAATATTTTTTACAAACCAGCCACTATCAATGGTAATAATAATCATTCCTTCCTCTTAACCAATAATCATAATTATAATGATAATATTCATTCCCATTCCTCATTATATTCATTCTCATTCCTATTACCATTCCCCTGTACGAACCAACCACCCCCTAAATAAAATGCATGTCAATCAACTTACAATAGCAACCAAGTTTTTAATGCTGAAGTAAAGAAACTAAAACAGTTGGTTGAAGCTACACATAGATGTAACAACATATTATCATACCATGGCTCACTTGAGTAATCTTGGTGGTCATGGTCTCTTTAGCTCTATGTTTTTATATCTTATTGAATCTAAAAAAAAACTTATAGACTAAATATAGTATAACATATCTTATGTCCAATTTCTCCATTTCACTATAGAAATAGAATAAATAATCTTTTGGTTTTATTCTCTTAAAAAAATTTTGTTTTAACCCATAACAGTTATGGATATTTTGATCTTTTTGTTAGTTATTCCTTTGTCATTCCAATTTTATGTTTTCATATCAAATATTGGCATTACATCATCATTAGACATTCGTAGGAATAAACCAAACTAAATAATACATATTTTATATATTTCTCATCTATTCTATTCCTAAAAAATCATCATTCTATTCCTTATCTATTTATGAAGGTGAACCAAACACCTGTAAGAGATTTAAGGCATATAGAGTCACATACCTTTGAAGAGAGAATCTCCACAGCTGGTAAAGAAAGATGAACATCTATCTCTGCAACTTGGGAGATGCTTTCACTTTCCTGGTCATTTGGCAGCAAAGCAGGCCAGCATTGTGAAAGCAATAATTGGGCGCGCATCTTAACCTACAAAATGTCAACACCATACCAATTAATCCTCTATAACAAATCTAAGGCAGAAACATTACAGACTCCTATCTAAAATAAAATTCGTTTTAGAGGGATGCACACTTATTCAAAATAAGTGCCATTTGTGACTTTTCATGCATGTTTATAATTTTACTTCCAAAATTGCCCTTTAATTTCTCTCACATCCTAATTACACAGGTTACAATTGATTCCATCATATTCTTAGGAGTATTTTAAGAACAAAATTGATGAATTTATATATCAAAGTTTATTTTGTAGACAACTGGAAATTATAAAGTTTATTCTATTAATTAATTTTATTTGTTTATTGTGGTGTAGTTTAATCATAGTTTTATGTTTTTTATTGCTTTAATTTTAGTATTTTTATTTCTTTCATGTTTCAATTTTATTTGTGTTTATTTTTCTTTTTTTTAAAAAGGCAACATTAACAAAAATATAAAAACAAAATAGAAAAATTAAAGCGAAATGAAATCTCTTAACATTACTTATGAACATAAAATCAAAATTGACATATGAAATGAAACGTTAAAAACAACTCTATAAAAATAAAATGACACAAACATGAAAACAAATAAAATTGAATATTTCATACTCCTAGTGCAGTATTGTAAATAAATATTAAAAATATTGGAAAGGATTTGTAAAAGATTAAAAAAATGTTCTTAAAATATAAAACTAACTACTAGTGCAGTGTTGAAAAATTTAAAAGAAACAACATGCAATACAAAAAATACATTAAAAATATAATAACTGCAGTGCAGTAAAACATGAATGAGAAGAAACATCCAAAAAAAGTCATAATACTGGAAAGAACTATTGATTATAAAAATAAAAATAGAAATCAAACTGAAGATTATCTGTGTTTAAAAATAACCTGAATTGTGAGATAAGATTGATCCATCTTCCACACACACACTATTGGAATCTACATCTGTTATTGATCCATCCACACACACACCATCGGAATCTACATCTGTTAACGGTGGCTCGAACTCTTGATCGGATTCCAAATTTAAATCAAACATTGTAGTCGGTGTAGTTAGCGGATTTGATAATCTAGACATTGCGGTTTCGTTAGGATTTTCAGAACTTACCGGAGTAATATTCAAATCAATTGAAAATTCTTGGTAATGCTGTCGCCTGCAACCAAATTCAAAAGAAAACACTTCCGATAAAAAAATTTAATGTAGTAAAAGTAAGCGGATATCGTTCCCACGAGGAATCTTGAGGTAATTGTAACATCCCATCACTAATGGGAAAGGTAAAATTGTAATTTGGAATAGTTTATCAGTGCTTCGAATTGTCGTGACATACTCATGCATACACATACATGTGAATAGTACATTTTGCACATAAAAATGACTGTACATGCATTCATGACATTTCTCGGTATTTTTGTTAAGAAATGTGATTGTGATAGAAAATATGATTTGTGTGTATGAAAAATTGTGTTGGAGAGGGTCATTTTAGTTTTCTGTCATTTTTGGACTAGAAAAAAATGCCAAGTGGCAGGAAAATTGACAAATAGCAGTAGAATGAAGAGTCGAATGGCAGTGAAAACCCCCAACCCAAGCCTCAATGAAAGATGAGCGTGTGGTGCTTTAGGATGCTAAGGTTAAGAGTGGGTTGAGGACTTTCAAGCTAAACAAGTTAAAAGTCTGCAGTCAGGCGTTTCCAAAATTTGGAAGCAAATGCTAATCTGGAGCGTACTGTGAGTAGAGCTAGATGGTCTCATTTTATTGTTTGTTTTGTTTGAATTCTTGTAATAATTGACTACTGAATATTCATATGAATATGATTGATTGTGTTGAATTCCGGACAGAAGGTCCGATGATTGTGAAATGTGGATGATATATTGAAGTGCTCCT
>JANZXR010000009.1:23044769-23057474 GCA_027575705.1 Erythroxylum echinodendron
GATATAATATGGGCCGAAACTTATTGGGCTTTCATAATCCTAATGGGTTTAGGATTATGATATTCTTATTCCTAATAAGAATAAGGATTATGGTTTCTTTATAAATAGAGAACCTATGTGTTATTAGAAGATATACAAAAACCCTAGCCACCTAGCCTTACCTGTTCGTTCTTCTTCCGAGCGAAAAATTGTGCGGCATTCAAAAGGTGTTTTGGAACATGATAGCACACATTAGCTGCTGCCCTGATCGTTCATTATTGTGTGGATACTGGTAGAGGACGTTTGTGCACTGCAGCATCTACAAATTTGAAAAACAAATACTAATCTGCGTCAAGAGGTAAGTCCGTACATGTTGTGTAGTTTCGGTTATACCTTTATTGTGTAGTATGGTCCATTCTGCTGCATAATGTGAATATCCAGGCCATAGGCGATCCAACACATTGATGACAATCATGAACTAGTTGCATTAAGGAATGAGAATAAAACATTAAAAAAGAAGGTTGATGCCCTAAAAGGCTCATATCCTACTTTACAAAGGGAAGTGAAAAACTAAGGAGAGCTAAAAAAATTTCAATAATAGGAATGGAATATGATATAACATAAAAGTGAACCTAATTCTATAACTACATTTCTAAAGGAAAAATATTTGCATAGTGAAGAATCATTGGCTAATGTGATAAATGAGTATGCAGCATCCACATCAAAGTAGATGCATGCACGTGCCGCATCCACTAGAAATCATTTTAAGAGCAAGCCTTATACATCCTTATATAGATCATAATCTAGGCATGAGCTCAATACTCTCAAAGGAAGGATAGGAATAACTTTTATAATAACATTCAAATCCGCTCATAAGTTTTTAAGCCCTAAATAAGCATATATTAAGACTTCATTCATAGAAGGTATCATACATATTATCATGGTAGCTCATCTCACTATATTGGGAGAACATTAAACACTTTTGGTGTTTAAAGGATGTTTCCTTATTATAATACACATATAGAATACCAAGTATTGCATTTATGAATCATCATTACTCATATAACATGATATATCAATTTTGTGGTAGGTATGAACATATTGATAGGTTTTATTCTATTAAAAAAAGGATGATAATTAAATCCTTAAGGAAGTGGATTGAAATAAAGGAGACTAATAACCAAGGACATAAGCTCATTTAGGTACCTAAAACATATTGAATGTCTTATTTTGTAGGGCTCTTAAAAAAAGAAAAGAGAAAATGGTACAAAGTTGAGAATTAGTTTTAAAGAATTTATCTTTTCTAATATTGATGACTCCAACCTTTTGTGTCAAAGAAAGTCTTAAAAATATTTAGAATATGGAAGAAATTAGCCCTTAAAGAGAGAAACAATGATGAAAGACTCATCAAAAGAAATAATTGTTAGACAAATTGAGGATGATAAGAAAAAAATATGTGCCTCTAATATATGAAACTTAAGGAAAATCTTCATTCAAATCATTCTTAAGTAACGGTTAACAAGAGGTAACCGTCAGTTCATAATTTATAAATTTGTTATATATTGTTGTTATTAATCAATTTGAGTATAAATACTTAGTGATGATTGTTAAAGTTTGAATTATGAATAAGGATTTTAACAATTTTTTTATAGCGTAGACCTTAGTGCATAAACTTAGAAACTAAGAACTATATAGAAACTATGTGTAAAATAGTGTTATTAGGTTAGAATTTATATCAATTAGGAAATAATTTAGAGCATTAAATAGGGATAAATTTATGCATAATTAAATAAGAATTAATTATATTTAATGCAAATTATCAAATTAAATGACTCTTTCTAATTTCTTTATTTACTTGATTAATTTTATCCAATTTTTATTATGTGGTTTTGCTTTAGTTTGAGTTTTATGACTATATTTCATTGAGTTTATCCATGTCTCGCTTTGGTTGATGGAAATTATAAAATATCATAACGTATGGTCAACTAACAGCTTAATGTAGTTGATCAATGTTCTCGAAAACAAAACCCTTTTTTTTTAGTGAGTTTTTTTAGCTATTTGGTTGTTTTTATGGTCACCCCTATAGGCACATTGTTCAACTAATGCCTTAATGTGGTCTACCAATGTCCCTGTATCCAACATTCACTTCTTTCTTGTGAATTTGTAAGGAGTTTGGTTGCTCCTTTATACGATAATTTATAAATTTTGAAGGCTAGTTGACTGCATGGCTTGATTGGTCAAAAAGTATTTGTGTGTGGTTTACTATACTATCAACTAAATAGGTTGCAAACTCACAGGAGTGAGAGAGTTTCTTACTTAAGGGAATATTGGTCGAGATCACTCAAAGAAATTGGACCAATCAAGCCACATAGTCAACCAACCTTCATGATTTAACCCTTTTCCTCCTCTTTTCTTATATTTTTCATCTTGGTTGTTTATATCTTCCAAACTCCTACATAATTAACTCCTTTTTTTGAAAAACTCCATCACTTATTTCATAAAAAAATTTGTTAGATTGCTTCATATTGAAAATTTGTCATTCATAGGTTTCAAGTTTGGGGATTTTCAAAATTTTTCATAATTCAAATTATCTTAATTTTGGTATTTTACGTAATTTTCATTTTTTTGAATTTTCAAAATTATACATTTTTAAATTCATTATTTGATATTAGAATTATTCTTATATTTGTTTCAATTTCAACCATTAATTTTAACAAAACTTGTATTGCTTCAATTGAATTTTTTACCTTAGACATAATACTGAAATTGAGGATGTTTCAAAATTAGATATAACTAGGGATGATTCTTTTAAAATTGACTTTTTAAGCAATTCTTTGAATCTTTAAATACTTAATAGCTTCCTCTCTTGAACAAGTTTACTAATCTCAATCAAATTCATATTGATCTTTTACCAAGTTAGTTTGTTGCATGAAACTTTATGTTATTTTTTGGATAATTAATTTCTTTTTGATAATTCCAAAAAATGGGAGAGAGATTAATGATATTAGTTTTAGGAGGAGTCATAACATTTAGGGATAAATTTTTTATATATGTTATTTTTTGTTTTTTACTTAAGTATATTTATATTTAACATGTGGATATTTCTTTTTCATTTGACATTAAATATTTATTTTTTCTTAATACTAATTTATATTTTATACATGAATTAAATGGGTGCTAATCATTACATTGATATGAATAGTTTGTGTGCTTAATTTTCATATTGCTTTCTAATATCACAAATATTTTATTATCATCAAAAAGTGAGAGATGCAGTTGTTGCTCGCTAACTCTTCCAAAAGGTCATGAGCTGCATTAATAGTTTTCTCATCAAAGACCCTCCGTAGCTACATTTATGTTTCCCTTTGTGCTCTGATTCACACTATTATAGAATGTTTGGAAAAGGAACTCCCTCGGAACATTGTGGTGGGGGCATCTCTTTTTTAATTCCTTAAATCTCTCTCAGGCTTCACACAACGACTCCTCCTTGATGATTCTTGTGATCTTGGTCAAAGGAAGTACTTAGCTAGGAAAGCTTAGGATAGCTACTCCCAAGTAGTGATTTGCCTTAAACTGAGTGAGTTATATCATGCCTTTGTCTGATCCCTCAAGGTAAAAGGAAACAATCTTAACCTCACAGCATCATTAGACATCCAATTAAATTTGAAGGTGTCACAGATCTCTAAGAAGTTAGCAAGATGGGCATTGTGATCTTCATTTGACAACCCATAAAACTGCACACTACTACGGAGTATGTTGAGGAGTGCTAGTTTGATCTCAAAGTTATTAGCTTGAACCACAGGCCTTGTAACTCCTTAATGACTAAAACCTAGCCTCATAAATTCCATCAATGTCCTCTCTGCTCCTCCTTGCTCTCCTTTTTTGACCATATTCCTTTATATTCTATCTTGATGTCTAGCTCTTCTTAGTTCTCTTTTGTGCCTTGTAATTTCTGAAAACTCTTCTTCGTTAAGCTCGTTAGATGTTCTCGTGCCCCTTATGTTCATACACCTAAAAATAGGTAAGGAAGAGGAGCAAACACTCTTAAATCAAAGTCACCTAAACTAAACATGATGCTAAATAAAACAATCCCTGATAGCAGCACCAAAAACTTATTGAATGTAAAAACAAACTACTTATCTTACACTAAAAATCATAAGTATACGGGTCGTTACTTGTAGTAAAAAGCAAACATCACCTCATAGAGATTGTGTTTAGGCACCACTTAATTCAAGTTATGAATTATTTAAAACTCAAATTTAAATAATAAAATTGAAAAATAAACTAAATCAAACAAACTAGCAATGAACAAATAATGTAAAAAAAGTGTAGAAACTTCGATTTCGAGATTAAATATTATAGATCACTTTTTCCTTATCTTGTCTCCCTCCTACCTTATTAATCGAATTATGTCTCACCTAAGATGTCCTAATGTTTCAATCACCCTAGCTCAAGGTGTAATCAAATGTCCCTAGGAAAATTAAATGGATTTAACTATGCAATCTCTTAATCTAGAAAATCAATCTACCAATTTAACTATATATGAAGCTATCCTATAGGTAATCAACTAATTAGTTAAGATATCTCTCTAACTAATCAATTAACTTGATAACCGCAGGTTTATAAGGTGCCAACTCTTATTGTACAACCTTAAACAATTTACCTAACTTAATTTCTCAATATATTGTAAGGTTTAAGCACAACATTTATCAAAAGCATTCATTCATTTAAAACAACAAAGTAGGAGTTTAACAAGTAGTTTAAAAGTAATCTCTACAATAAATTCAGCCACTCATAATAGGAATATGTTCAACCATATCTATAATTCTCTAGAATACAAAACATACTGAAAAAACAAAAATAAAAGAAATACAATGGTAGCATTCTTCCCTTTTTGTTTATGAAAATCTTGAAAATGGAAGCTTTTGTTCCCACCTTTTGCACCTAAAAGCTTACGACTTTGTGTGAACAGTCATAAAAATGTGAATGGTAGGTTCTAAATGGGTATATATGTGAGGAAGGCTTTTTTTGTTAGACCCCATTTTTAGAGCCCAAAATCGGACTTGGGATCATGAGGCTTGAGCATAGAGGAGGGGTTAGAATTTGGAAATTTGAAAGAAAAATCATTCGGAAGCAAAGGCGGGCTTCCCCGTGGTGTAATGAATCTTCGCCATGGAAAAAACCCCTTGCAGTAAAATTCAAACCCAAGCTACCTATCTTACTAGAATGCAAACTTAAAATCTTTCAATCACATTCATCATTTCAACCTAAAACAAAATGGATAATGTAACTACAACCAATTTCTCAAAATCTTAATCTCATTTCCAAAATCGAATACTTTGCGAAACATGAAAAATCATAGACAAAACTAAACATATATTTCATTAATAACAAAAATAAGAGTTTTACTAAGGCTAAATGGCATTTCAAGCCACAATACAACATTTGCTTCGTAATCCAACATACAAACGATACTTGAAAAGGAACTAAACCCTTAAATTCCAAAAACCTAACTCAAAATTTAAAAGTATGCAAATTTGGAGTGATGCCGTAGCCGTTGACTACTCAATCTCTTGTTCCTCCCCTGAAGATGGGACGGAATTGGGAGGGGGTGAGTTTAAAGCTCGTGGGTAACAATTTTATAATCGAGAAACAAGCAAAAACCATTTTCAAAACTCATTGCCATTTTACATTTTTGGAAACCATAATAATTTCTCATGAAAAATCACCAAACACTTATTTCTAAAAATTCACATTTTATCAAACAGTTCATGAGCAATTATAAATCATGTATGCATTCAACTTGCTAACGTATAAACACATCAAAATGGTTTGGTTAGATCCAAAATAGAACTTACTACACATTTCTCATAAGGGTCCTGTGTAGCCGTGAACAGAACATACTATCACAATTCCACTTAATGGTCTTACATAGTTGTAAACTTATGAGAGTCTATGAAAGAGCTCCATTCCACTAGCGAGCAGGCAAGAGAAGCCTTTACTTGGTCAACGTGCACATGAAAAAACTTAGGGGACCACCACAAACTCACATAACACATAATTCATGACTTGTAAACGTGTTGCCTAAAAAGGCAATTTTTGAAAACTTGCTTTTCATAGACATGAAGTATTTCGAAAACATGATTTCATAAACTTGCATCTTTTCAAAAAGAAAGATTTTCAAAATCTTTTCATAAACCATCAAGACAATTCATATAGCAAACATATAACAATTTCACAATCCAACCAAGAGCAAATAAATGCAACATCTATGATGCAATTCAAACCATTAAGCTTCCTTGATTCAAAGAAAACAATAAGTGGCTTATTTACTCTATTATAAAAATGTACCCACCTTGAATTTCTTGCTTATAAACTTGCTTAGGGATGTCTTTGTTCTTGCTACTCTTGCCTCTTTTGCCTCATTTGATTTCCTCAAACAATAAAAAAATCCTAATTTCAGAAGAAATTCCAATTTCAGAACCCTAAGAAAATACATTTGATAACTCTTTCTTTTAGAAAATATTCCCCATTTTCTTAAGTTTCTAATGACACCAAAATCGTTCCATTTGGTTTAGTACTCTAAAAGTTATTCCCCAAAAATCTTCTGGCTGCTCTTATATTAAGACAACATTCTACGTTCAACTTCCATCCCAATGTTGAAATCATTAGATACTGAATTCGAACTCCATTTCATCATACAAGTTGTATCCATATGTCTCTAGTTTACATTAAATTAAAAATCATCTCATTTAGATAACTACACAAAAAGTTATGCCTAAAATACTAAAGCATGTTTTGTGTAGGAAAATTAGAGTTCACTGTGGCGAAACCCAGAAGTTCGCCACGATGAAATTGTCTGAGTTCGCCACGGCAAAACCAAGTTCACCACGGTGAAATTGTCTAGACTGAGAACATGTTTTGCTACATTTTCAACTTTTTAACCTCCCCTCTTTCATATATCACCTATCTCAAACCTAAACCATCTTTTCTACTTCATTTTCAACTTCATTTCCACCTAATATCATTTACAAACCAATTCATAAACTATAATTGTTCATCGACCAAAAAGATCAAAACATTTTCATATACCATTCATCAACAACTTCCTACCTATATTTTTCACCTCTAATTATCACTATCCAATAATTATGAAAGGTTCATGCTTATACTTACTTCTTGAAGCTTCAGAATCTTCAAAATCTTCAAGATCTTCACAAACCTTAGCTTTTTTCTTCTCTTCCTCTCCTTCCACGACACTCTCTTTTTTCTCTCTTCACTTTATAATTCTTCTTCTTCTAATTTATACTCTTTGGATGTGAAAGGTCCACTTTGCCCTTCATTTAAGCCTTATAGCCTTTTAACTTTAAGTGTCTTGCCAAAAATGCCCTTATACAATCTTACAACATTAATACTTTAATTCCATCAATTTACCCATGTCATTAAATCCTACTAACCTTATCATAACAAATTAACTACAAAAATTAATCTATCAACATCTCATAATTCATTTAAATCTTGCTTAATAAATAAATAAAAAATTAGGGGCCAATATTTATTCCCCTCTTAAAAGAATTTTGTCCTAGAAATTCTTATCTGACTATTCAAGAAGGTAGGATGTTCCTCCATTTCCCATTTAACTTCATCCCTCGAATAATTTCTTTTATATCACCCTAGTTAATAGATTCAATCAATCCTTTCATGACTTATTCAGATATCACACTTTCTTAACTCTTTCCCAATATATTTCAGATTGCTCACAATTTTTTTTCCACTTCCTACGTCGATAACACCAATATCATATCACATCAATATTTCTTAACATACTTGCATATAACACATTATGAATATGAGGCATCTTTCATAGTAATACTAACTCATAAGTCAGTGGTCCGATTCTTAATAACTTTATATGGGCCAATACAATCCAAGCTTAGTTGCTTCTTTACCCTAACCTTAGCACATCTTGCACTCATTCTAAGTACACCTTAGGAAGGTAATACTCTCATTAACATTTCATCCTTCGCTTCATAGTTCACATCTCTATAGTGTTAATGCACGTAACTCATATGTCCATCTCACTATATTCCATATGTCCAGTGTTGATCCACTTAACTCATTCATCTTTCTTGTATCACTTCATTTCTAATATCTATTCATTTCAATCATCACTAACATCTCTAGTCAATTATGACCTTCCACCATTTTTTAGGCCTCATTCATTTCAATGTAAGGCGAACATTTGTCATATAACACCTCATACAATATTCTAATGAAATCACCATGATAATGATTGTGATGCTTAAAGTCAAATGGAACTATACATTGATCTCATGTTCCTATGAACTCCAAACTATATGCCTTAAGCATATTTTTGACAGTTAGGACCGTCGACAATTCAATCATTCAGTCACATGAATCTACATTCTTAGCCCCTAAATGATGTTCCGGTGTATTCCTACTATGATGTATAACTTACGTTACCATTTGTTCTTTTCTAACAATCTCTTTGCTTTATCATCTTTATCGATTACTTATACTTCTTATTTCACTCATAAAGTATCATTTTTCCTATTTGAATTCAAAGTTCATATTCACTTTCGATTTCTCAGTAAGATTCACAATTTCTGGATCCTCTATTTGGGCTTGGTTAATGCTTTCATGTGAGACTGATCTTTAATTCCATTAGCTAATAGTACTTTGATTTGCCTAAAATTCAACTCCACACTCTATGATCCTTTTTGCACTAGATCTGATAACCTAAATATTTGAATCATTTGTACCATCATAATCTTTCAGTACTTCTATCTATTGTCTTAATCTCGTATTTTGTTCTCTCAACTTAATAATTACCTCAACTTCAATGATCTATATTCCTATACATATACTATCTCCAACTTTTAAAGCAATCACTACCATAGTAGTTCTAAATCATGTATTGAATAATCAACTCATAGGACTTTAGTCGTCTCCATACATATGAAATCACGTTATTATGTTGCATTGTATTTTATCCATATCTCTTGTACAACATTATGGTAAACTATAAAATTTCCAAATCCAGACGATATAATTAACATCAGTGTTATAGCTCCTCAAAATTGTTTTTACATCCACGATACGTAAGATTAATCTCAATGTTCAAAAATATTCTCTTCACTTCTCAAATACACTCCAAATATCCTTTAGGATCATAATCACATATTGATCCATTTCACTTGGATCACTTTAATCTTCAATACCTTAATACTGTTGGGGTATTTGTTAACTTGAACAAATGTTTCCAAAGCTTCATATGCCCATGATTAGTTCTTATAATTTCTTAAATAACTAATTCTTCATTTCTCAATTGAGTTAACATTATCTCACCTTATTTTCAATTTCCCAATTGACTCCCTTTCTTGAATAAATTTCTCAATTCATTCGATGTCCTATGATTTCGCATTGAATTATTCTACTGTTTGCTCATTCATACCAATTTCTCCACATATTTCAATTTGTTTTCAATTTTAACTTCCTGTGTTGGTAACACATTCATCAAAGTCTAATTTATATCTTCTGTGCATATTGGCATAAAATATAATATAAACCTAAGTTCTCCTCACATTAGCAATAGTGTCACCTCAAATTGAAAATCCACTCAGATAGTTGGATACTTTTTCATCAAACAAAAATACATACACTTCCAGTAGCATATTCTACATTTTATGCTTGTATTTCCATCAGGAATAAGACTCCAATACTAACTTTTGAATCATTACATATTCATTTCTGATTTGTTCTTTCATTGATTATTCCTAATATAAACTATCTGATCTGCTTAACCTAATTCAATATAATTCTTCTTCGAAAGAAGATTTCTTGCTACTATCATTTTTTTACTGTTCATGTAATGTTTATCACTCAACTGTTATCATCATCACATTATCAGTCATTCTTAATACCTCGGGAAGACTAATTTTTATCGTGTTTAAGAGGTCATAACATTCTAATTACCAAAACTCAATGAAGTAGTAAACATATTTACTATTGCATATGCTTAGGTGTGTATCATCAAATTCGTCCCAATTCTTCCACATATTTATCTCCAACTATTCACAAATTTATATCTTACACGATTGATTCTTTGATCTCCATTGATCCTGAATAATATTCTTCTCTTTATGTTCGAATTCATTACTCATTGTAACATCATAACAATCTTAATCTATCCTTTATTGATCATTATAAGCACTTTCATATGTTACTCAAGTTCCCCTTAGACTTTAAACTATGGAAACTATGACTAACAAATATCTAATAAGTCATAGGTTGCTTTCTATATCATCTCCACACATATAATACATATGTGCTAAGTATTCTCACATGTTATGGTGATTCCATTATTGGATATGTACTCACAATAACAATTCATCTTAACCTTTGAACTTCTATATATGTCTCTAACATTCATCTCATCTTCTAATTTTCCTTTTATTGCTTCTTACATATGTATATTCACCATTGATTCAAAATTATAGATGTATAATCACCATAAAATTCTGATCTCAATTCCACTAAGACATTCTTATGGTGGATCGTAACTCTTGTCACATTAATCAAACAACCACTTTGGCTCCAATTCCATCTTCTCAAGAGTGGAACATATTTAGGATTGGGGGGAAAGGATTAGTGGGTTGCATTTCATACTGCACACTAGGTGTCTCAGAATCAGGAGCAGAGTGTGTTCCTGCATCTTGTGGGATATAGGATTCATCCTTGCTCCCTTGGTGAGAGCAAGATCGAGTCATAACTCCTCAAGTTCTCTTTTGAGGCAGCATAATCACTCCATGAATATAAAACCATCGAAAACCTTTAATTCATGCAAAACAATTTCAAAGTATGCAAAATAGTCCAAATCACATAAAACAATTTCAAATCATTTAAAATAATTTCAAATCATGTGAAACAATTCAAAACAATGCAAGTTGTTCATTTAAAACTATGCATATTCATTTCATGTCCTAAACTACCCATTTCATTTCTAGGATACTCTTAAACCTAGTCCCCAACCTAGACCTAAACCTAGTAAAAATCTAAATCGAAACCTAGTCGCTCTGATACCACAACATGTTGGATCCTATTTCCAGAGCCCAACATCTGACTTGGGATCGTGAAGCTTGAGTGTGGAGGACGGGTTAGAAGTTGGAGATTTGAAAGAAAAATCATTCGGAAGCAAAGACGGGCTTCACCGCGGCGTCAAGTATCTTCGCCTCGGCAAACTTATGCAGGTTGATTTCGCTGCGGCGAAAAGTATAATATTTTCCGCGGCAAAGTCACCATGTGGATTGCGAGCAAAAACCCCTCTTGCAGCAAAATTTAAAACCCAAGCTACCTATCTTACTAGAATGCAAACTTAAAATCTTTCAATCATATTCATCATTTCAACCCAAAAACAAAATGGATAAGAATGTAACTATAACCAATTTCTCAAAATTTTAATCTCATTTCCAAAATCGAATACTTTACGAAACAAGAAAAATCATATACAAAACTAAACATATATTTCATTAATAACAAAAATAAGAGTTTTACAAAGGCTTAATGGCATTTTAAACTGCAATACAACATTTGCTTCACAATCCAAAATACAAATGATACTTGAAATGGAACTAAACCCTTAAATTCCCAAAACCTAACTCAAAATTCAAAAGTATGCAAATTCGAAGTGATTGCGTAACCCTTGACTACTTGATCTCTTGCTCCTCACCTGAAGATAGGATGCAATTGGGAGGGGGTGAGCTTAAAGCTCATGGGTAACAATTTTATAATCGAGAAAAAAACCGTTTTCAACACTCATTGCCATTTTACATTTTGGGAAACCATAATAATTTCGTATGAAAAATCATCAAACACTTATTTCTCAAAATTCTCATTTTATCAAACGGTTCATGAGAAATTATAAATCATGTATGCATTCCACTTGCTAACACATAAGAACATCAAAATAGTTTGGGTGGATCTAAAACAGAACGTACTATACATTTCCCATATGGGTCCTGTGTAGTCGTGAACAGAACGTACTATCGCAATTCCACTTAATGGTCTTGCGTAGCCGTGAACTTATGAGAATCTATGAAGGAGCTCCATGCCACTAGCGGGCAGGTGGGAGAAGCCTTTATTTGGTCAACGTGAAGGTGAAAGAACTTAGGGGACCACCACAAACCTACATAACACATAATTCATGACTTGTAAACTTGTTGCCCAAAATGGCAATTCTTGAAAACTTACTTTTCATAGACATGAAGTATTTTGAAAACATGATTTCATAAACTTGCTTATTTTCAAAAAGAAACATTTTAAAAATCTTTTCATAAATCATCAACACAATTCATGTAGCAAACATGTAACAATTTCACAATCCAAACAAAAGCAAATAAATGCAACATTTATGATGCAATTGAAACCATTAAGATTCCTTGATTCAAAGAAAACAATAAGTGGCTTATTTACTATATTATAAAAATGTACCCACCTTGAATTTCTTGCTTATAGACTTGCTTAGGGATGTCTTTGTTCTTGTTCCTCTTGTCTATCTTGCCTCACTTGATTTCCTTAAACAATAACAAAATCCCACTTTCAGTAGGAATTCCAATTTGAGAACCCTAAGAAAATACATTTGATAACTCTTTCTTCTAGAAAATACTCCCCATTGTCTTAAGTTTCTAATGACACCAAAATCATTCC
>JANZXR010000009.1:23065757-23090481 GCA_027575705.1 Erythroxylum echinodendron
ATCAAACATAAGAATTTCTTACTGAGAATTATACCTTTGGCTGTGTTCGTTTTCTATTGATTTGATTTTAGTTTACTACCACATTTTTTGTTTTATTTATTTTTGTTCAATTCAACCCCCTCCTTTTCTATTCTAGCATTTTAGAAATAAGCTTGACCAGTCTCTGTGGGATCGACCCTACTCATCACTATTTATAAATCTTTTAGAGTAGGTAATTTATTTTTGGTGGTTTCGACACCCATCAATGCTCTAGAGAACCACATCTGAAACATGCCCTAGATAAAGTCCAACACTCTCCACCGTGCTTCTTCTCACAGTACTCACAAGGAGGTAACTGACTCTGTACTGTACCTCTTCCACTGCCATACTGTGCAAAACCACCTCTCTGTCTGAATCCTTACTGTCTTGATCCAGCTAATGGTTTGAAAGTTCAATTATGCCGCTGGATAAATCTTCTATTAGAACCACTTTGAATTTCACTGGGTCTTTTCTTTCTAGACCCTTGTCCCGACTTTACTTGTCCCTCTCTCAGAAGCTGCTCAATTCTGATTGAGGCAGTCCTTAACTCAGTAAAACTGCTCAGGTTAGTGATTGCTAGTCTTGTTCTAATCTCCATGTTCAACCCCTTTTCAAATCTCCTACACTTGTCTTCTTATGTAGGAATCAATGTTGCATCATAACCCATCAACTCAGTAAACCAAATCTCATATTCTGCCACTGACATCCTACCCTGCTTCAAATCCATAAACTCCTTCATTTTTCTATCTAACTAGACTTTGGACATATAATTTTCCCTGAAAGCCCTTAGAAAATCTCCCCAGTTCAGATTGCAAGGCTTGGTGGTACTGCTTGGAATAGTCTTCCACCATTGGTAAGCTGGGTCTTATAGTAATGAGACGGTATAATCAAATCTTTCTTCTGTCTCACAGTCCATCTGATCAAAAACTCTCTCTGTCCTTTCTAGCCATCCCTCGACCTTCGCAGGGTCTGTACTTCCATAGAAGTACACAGCCCCTTGCTTTTGCAGCCTGTCATACGTCCTCTCCCTTCTCTCGGGTACTCTGGGCGGCATTAACTCAGGTCGAGGTACTGACGACTCTCTACTGGCTCCTTCTGATCCTAGGTCAACTGAGTGTTCCACTTGATCGCCTATGTCCGATAACCTATAATACATAATAACTTCAATTATCATCCGAGGTTTTGACAACATTTCATGCCTAACAGTACTACATATCCCTATGGATGCCAAACCATGCTTTGATAGCAAATTGTAACACCCCATTACCATAAATTACATATCGGAACACCTAGTTGATATTCTAGTATATAATCTATAATAATGGTGTATTAACTATCTCACCTTCTCCTTATAACATGGAAACATATCTAACTTAGTCATAGCATCAACTACTGGAAATAAATGTCACCAGATTTTAAAACCAAATACCAAACTGAAATCCTCATTTCATTTCATAAAGCCGAACGTATTTACATTATAGCTTCTAAACATCCATACATGTACATCATCATATCCTAATACAGAATATGCTACATGAAAGAGGAAATTACACAAAAATTCAATCTAAAGTCTTTAGTCTCAGCTGACTGACCTTTGAGCCATTTCTTCTTCACAAAAGTACAAGAATTATGCTTCTTGTAATCTCTCAACTGCTAATGTCCTCTCTCAGTCCTGAAATGTCAACGTGCAATTTTGGGTGAGTGTTTCCCATAGAATTACCTGGCCTACCTCTAGATCAAGAAACAGAGTTTACAATTGATCTAGTTCCATGTACCACTCCTATATCCAATCCCCCATATAGGATTGCACTAGTGGAATTGAAGGAGCTGAAGGCTCAATTACAGGAGTTGTTAGATAAGGGATTTATTAGAACCAGTGTTTCATCCTGGGGAGCTCCAGTGTTGTTTTAAAGAAGAAAGATGGCACTTTAAGGTTGTGCATTGATTATAGGCAACTTAATTGGGTTACAGTGAAGAATAAGTACCTGTTGCCTAGAATTGATGATTTATTTGATTAGTTGCAGGGAGCTCAAGTGTTTACTAAGCTTGATTTGAGATCTAGGTATTATCAGTTAAAGATAACAGAGGTTGATGTACTAAGAGCTCTTTCAAGAGCAGGTATAGATATTTTGAGTTTATAGTAATGTCGTTCGGGTTAACTAATGCCCCAGCTGCATTTATGGCCTTGATGAATAAGGTATTTCAGCCCTACCTGGACAGATTTGTAACTGTGTTCATTGATGACTTCCTCGTGTATTCAAAGAGCAGAGAAGAACATGATGAGCATTTGAGAGTGATTTTACAGATTATAAGGGAGAAACAACTGTATGCTAAATTCAGTAAGTGTGAGTTTAGGCTAAATCAAGTAGTATTTTTGGGTCATATAGTATCTGGACAAGGCATACAAGTGGATCCAGTGAAGATAAAGGCAGTGATGAATTGGAAAGCTCCGAAGAATGTATCAAAAATCTGAAGCTTCCTAGGATTAGCTGGATATTATTGGAGATTTGTCGAGGGGTTTTCTCTAATTTCAGCCCTTCTGACTAAATTTCTGAGGAAGAATGTAGCTTTTAGATAGGGTGATAATTGTCAGAAAAGTTTTAAGGAGTTGAAACATCGGTTGACTATTGCACTGGTGTTAGATATACCATCGGGAACTGGTGGATATGTAGTATACAGTGATGCTTCGCATCAAGGATTGGGATGTGTATTGATGCAAAATGGAAGGGTGATAGCTTATGCATCGAGACAACTAAGGTCTCATGAGATGAACTATCCAGTACATGATTTAAAGGTAGCTACAGTAGTCTTTGCTCTAAAGATTTAGAGATATTATCTTTATGGAGAGACATTCCAGATATATACTAATCACAAGAGTTTAAGGTATCTGTTAAGTCAAAGAGAACTGAACATGAGACAGAGGAGATGGATTGAGTTATTAAAAGATTATGACTGCACAATTGAGTATCATCCGGGGAAAGCAAATATTGTGGCTGATGCACTGAGTAGAAAGTCACATAGTAGTGTAGCTTAGATTCAGATATCGAGGTTACCAAGTCTGATTCAGTTGAGAGCTTTAAATGTAGAGTTGAATCTTGAGCATAATGAAGCATTGACAGCCACATTAAAGCTGAGACCAATATTGCATGAAAGAATTAAAAGGATTCAGACCAAGGACCCTGACATGGTGAAACTAATTGAGAAAGTTAAAGTGAATTCAGATTCTAACTTTTAATTGAGAGATGAATCAATGTGGTTAAAGCAGAGACTGTGTGTCCCTAATGTCGATGATCTGATGAAGAAAATCCTAGAGGAAGCTCACATGGCTACTTATGCTATGCATCCTAGCACGACTAAGATTTATAACATGCTAAAGCAACATTTCTAGTGGGTTGCAATAAAGAAGCAAGTTGCGGAGTATGTTTCTAAATGTATAACATACCAACAGGTTAAGGCTGAGTATCAGGCTCCAGTTGGGAAGGTTCATTCATTGCCTATTTCATATTAAAAATGGGAACAAATTACCATGGACTTTATTATGGGATTGCCTAAGACTCTGAGGCAAAATGATGCATTATGGGTAGTAGTGGGCCGATTAACTAAGTTGGCCCATTTCATACCATTACAAGAGAATAACACACTAGACCAATTAGCCCGAAAGTATGTGGCTGAGATTGTGAGACTGCATGGAGTTCCTATGTCTATTGTATCAGACAGGGATCCCAAATTTACTTCGAGATTTGGGAAGAGTTTATAGTTAGCTATAGGTACAAAGCTAAATTTTAGTGCTGCATTCCATCCTCACACAGATGGGCAGAGTGAGAGAACTAGCAAAGTTATTGAGGATATGCTTAGAGCATGTGTATTGGAGTTTCAGGGAGCTTGGGATCAATACATAGCACTGATTAAATTTGCATATAATAACCGTTATCATAGCAATATTGGAATGGCACCATATGAGGCACTGTATGGCAGAAAATGTCGATCACCTCTATACTGGGATGAAGAAGGTTTGAGAATGATAGAAGGTCCTGAATTGATTCAAGACACGATAAATAAGGTGAAACTGATTCTGAGACGGATAAAAATGGCTCAAGATAGACAGAAAAGTTATATAGATCAGCATCGTCAGGATATGGAGTACAGTGTTAAGGACAAAGTATTTTTGCGAGTGTCGCCTTAGTGAGATGTGTTGAGGTTTAGTAAAAAGGGCAAGTTGAGCATGAGATATATTGGTCCTTATGAAATTCATGAGGGAATTGGACCTTTGCCTTACAAGCTACCTTTGCCTACTGAAATGTCTCAGTTACATAATGTGTTTCATGTGAGCATGTTGAGAAGATACATATCTGATCCAACACGTGTAATACTAACACAAGAAATTAAGGTTACTAGTAATCTAAGCTATGTTGAAGAGCCAGTTCAGATAGTGGGTTATAAGACAAAGCAATTGAGAAATAGAATAATTCTATTGGTGAAAGTCCTTTAGAGAAATCACTCGGCTGAAGAAGTAACTTGGGAGACAGAGGAGCATATGAGAAAGCAATATCCCCACCTATTTCCTCCATCAAGTAAGAATTTCGAGGATGAAATTTCTTAAGGAGGGGAGAATTGTGACATCCCATTTTTGGGGTTAGACCCCAAAATAGTGAATTGAGTGTACTGTGAGAAATTAGAAGTGCATTTCATGCATCATATGACATAATTAAATTTTTGAATTGTGTTGATATGCATTCATTCACATTTTTCGGGTATAATTGATTTATAAATGTGATTAAATTGTGAATTATGAATTATTTATATTGAAAATTTATTTAGAGCGTAATATGATTATCTCAGAATTTTTGGTGAATTTTAGGAATTTTCAAATTTTTAGGGTATTTTGGACCTAAAAAATATTGAAATATGCACCAATTATAGTGTGACACGTGGATTGATTAAATGGATGACAAATAGCTTTCATGCATGGTGACACGTGGTAATGAATTGTTAAGACACCAAGTCATGTGTTATCGTAAAGAGAACGAATTGTGCAACTCTCTTGTTTTTTGTTTAGAAAAGCACTATTGATGATCGTGTACGTTGGAAAATTAGGTTTCAAGGGATTTTGAAGAGTTGGAGTTTAAACTAGTAAGTACTATATGTTTTTCATGACTTGTGTAATGAATTATACATTACATAGTTAATAGTTCAGTGTTCATAAATTGAAGTTGAAACATGAGTGAAAATTTGGGTATGTTGCATGTGTGACTTCTGTATGTTTGATGATTGGTATTTTATAAGATGCAGTTGAAGTGAATTTTGAGGTTGATCAATCCCCAAAACTGTGCTTAGGAAGAGTGTAGATACTTCACGCAAATTGATTTATAAATATACTCGTTTTTACTGTTGGCATATGTGAATATGTTGAGTGTTTCTAGAAATGAATTTAAATGAGTTTAATGCTAAGGAATGAGGATTTGATGAGGTTGTGATACAGAAATGATTTAAATGAAGTGTAAGAATTGATGAAGATGGAAGAAAGAAAGTGCAGAAAAGTTGTAATTTGCATGAATGATATACGTTTTTTTTATGTTTAAGTTTAAATCTTGAATTTTTGAGTTGTTTGAGTTGTGATGAGCTGAAATGGAAGAAGAAGAGCTGGTTTAAGTGTCATATGTGTTAAGTGAACAAAATCAAAGAGAGAAAATCAGAAAGAAAAAAGAGAAGAAGATGATGATCTGCATTTTAGAGAGGGAGAGAGAGAGAGAGAGGAAGAGCAGGAAAAATGGGTGTTATCCGTATATGAGTTTTGTTTTTAATGTTTGAATTTAATCTTGAATCTTGAGTTGTTTTGTGTGATTGAGTTGAAAGGAGAGTAGTATCGATGATGTTTTATGCTTGAGGATTCTGTGCTGGTTTATGTTGTTACTGTTCATTAAACAAATTTCACAGAAAAAGAAGAAGAAGGTTACGTGCATGATTTTTATGTTTAAGTGTGTATATGTACAGCTTTGATTCTTTTGTTGGTAACTTCTTCTTCTAAACTCCAAATGACATGGGGCTTGGGTATAGAAATGCAGAATATATGATTTAGGAATGAAGAAATCAGTGGGAAGAAAGGATTAAAAAAATTATGGGAGTGTGCATGGGCGTTCGTTGTCGGTGACTATAGCATGAAGGGATTTTTTTTTCTTTCAACCATGAACACCTCTGATTCTTTTGACCATAACTTTATCATCCAATCTCCAAATTACCTGGAACTTAAACCAATAGACTCCTAAGACATTTTTCTTACTCTCCATAAAAATTTAGAGCCATTTGAATTCTTTATGGAAATATTTGATTAACGGATTTAGGATGTAAGTGAAGAAATGTGCTGGAATGTTAGGAACTGGAGAATTTTCAATGAACATACTTCGGTGTTTTAACTATCAAAATGATTTGAATCTTGATTCAGATTAAACTTGATACTTATTTCTAAAAATTTCTTGAAGAATTAGAATTTTAGTTTTGTCCCTAGGAGTTTCAAAATTGGCATGAAATTGAATCTTGGCTTAGGTTGTAGCACTACCAGGGATAGAAATTATATCCTGTAGTTATTGAATAAACTGTATTGATGTAGTCCGAATTAGACTAAGATGTCTTCACTAAAGTTATATCTTATTCTCTTAGCTTTAAATTGGTATAAATGTTGTAATTTTTGGATCTTGTAATTGAGAGATATGAGTTGTACAACTTGACTGCATGATCATGCTCTAGCCAAAATTCCAAATGTACACAATCTATGGTATTATAAGTATAACTCATAGAATAATAAACCAAATTGTATGATCTTGTTATCATTAGAAACTTAAGACACATAGGAACAATTTTCTAGAAGAAAGTAATACATAAATATATCATTTTCTTGATATTATTGCTTATGCAAAGTTAACCCTAATGGGATACTTTCAGCAAAAGCTGGAATAGTGAATGAGTGTGTGAATAATGAATGAGTGTGTGAATTTTTGTATTATTGGAGTACATAAATTTGTTACAAAAAGATACCTGAGAGTTTTTGATTGCACATGCATAATACATGATACATTTATACCTGTGTTTACTTAATTACATAAGCAATACAGTAATGTGAAATTGTGTTAATGTATATAGGAGAGCAAGTAGCGCAACCACATCCTAATATTACCGGAACATCAAGGCAATAGGCTTTAGGGAGCAATTATGAGTAGCCTAGACAATCCCACTTAATTATTTGTTTGCTTAATTTTTTATTTTAATTATCTATAAATGTGATTTGATTGTTGAATTCCGGACATGAAGGTCTAATGATTCTGATCTGATGACTGTGATATTGAAGTACTCCTTATATGTGAATTAGAATGGATAAGTGATGCTCAACATTATTGTTGAATTTCAGGCCAAGGTCCAATGATAAATGTGAATGTGAAAGTGAAACTAAAATCAACTAATTGATTGTATGAATGTGAAGCATTCCATTATATGAATGCATTAAAGATAAAGGCAGTTGTGATCGAAGTTACCAGTGTAAAGAGCTTAAAGCTCATAATATGATCAGAGCCTCAAACTCAGTTGTGAAAGTACCTGGTATCCACTAAGGGATATGGGAAATTATTTTGACACAGCTCAGTATCCACTAAGGGGTATGAGCTAGTAAAAAGACACTCGGTCACAACAACAATAATAACAAGTGAAAGTGAGTCTCATGTGCATTGCATACGCATTTAAAAACATGTGATTGACTGATTAAAATATATTGGTACTTTGTATTTGAATGAGAATGTGAAATGTGATATTTCTTGCAAATTGCAAAGATATGAAATATGTGTTACGTGTGATAAGGTGTTACATGAATTGAGCGAACCATCGATGATAGTTACCTCATTGAGTTCGCAAAACTCACCCAAAATTACACGTTGATATTTCAGGACCAAGAGAGGACATTAGAAATTGAAGGATTACAAGAAGCATAATTCTTGTACTTTTGTGAAGAAGAAATGGCTCAAAGGTCAGTCAGTGGAGACTAAAGACTTTAGATTGACTTTTTATGTAATTTCCTCTTTCATGTAGCATATTCTATATTAGTATATGATGATGTACATGTATGAATGTTTAAAAGCTACAATGTAAATACGTTTAGTTTTATGAAATGAAATGAGGATTTCAGTTTGGTATTTGGTTTTAAAATCTGGTGACATATATGTGCAGTAGTTGATGCCATAACTAAGTTAGATATATTGCCATGTTATAAGGTGAAGGTGAGATAGTTAATATACCATTATTATAGATTATATACTAGAATATCCACTGGGTGTTCCAGTATGTAATTTATGGTAATGGGGTGTTACATAAGTAGGGTCATATCAAGAAGGTTTCCTATAAAGCTTTATTAGATAGCTCCACAGAGGTAGAGAGGGTTGTTAATAGAGAAAGTTACAAATTGGAAAAGAAAGAAGTAAAGAAAATAGCCTCAAAAGTTAAAACCAGAGCTTACGAGAAATTATACCAATGATTTGAAACTAAAGATTCAAAAAAAAGATGTATTTAAGTTGGTGAGAGCTAAGCAATGGAAAATGAGAGACTTAAATTCTAAAAGATTAATTAGGACATGTGCTCATGGCTGAAAATGACACCAGCATAAAATGGTATAGAAACTTCTATAGCCTTTTAATAAAGGCGTAGAGAACAACATCTCTTTAGGTGATTCTTAGCACATTTGAGATATATCGTAACTTTACCTATTACCTAAATATCACAAAGAAAGAAATTAGATGAGTTTTGAACGGAGATGAAGAGTGAAAGGGTAGTAGAGCTTAATGAGATACCTATAGAGGCATAGAAGAACTTAAGCGAAGGGGTTCTTGTTTAGCTAGCCAAGTTTTTTAATGTGATCCTTAAGTCTGTTAAAATGTTGAATAAGTGGATATTTAGTGTGCTATTTCATTTATATAAGAACAAAGGAGACATCTAAAGTTGTTACAACTATAGAGGTATCAAAATAATTAGTCACACCATAAAGTTATTTGAGAAGGTGATTGAGAAGAGAGTGAGAAAGGATGTATTATCTCAGAGAACCAGTTTAGTTTCAAGCCTGGAAGGTCCACGATAGAAGCTATACATCTCCTTATAAGATTAATGGAATATTATATAGAAAGACAATGTAACCTACATATGTCTTTTATTAACTTAAATAAGACTTATGACAAGGTACCTAAAGAAATCATATAAAGTTGTTTAGAAGTTAAGGGAGTTCTTATAACCCATATACGGGTTACTCAGGATATATATGAAGGTGTAAAGACTAGAGTAGGGAGGAGATTCCTTTATTTCTACAAAGATGTTGGACTACACTAAGGCTTCTTGTTGAGTCCCTTTCTATTTACAGTAGTGATTGATGAGCTCATTAAGAATATCCAAGGGGATATGACTCGGTGTATATTATTTGTTGATGACATTATTTTAATGGATGAGACAAAAGAGAGCATTAATGTCAAGCTGGAACATTGGAAGGAAACACTAGAGTTTAGGGCTTTACATTGACTAAGACTAAGACTGAGTACTTAAAGTGTAAATTTTTGGGCCATATGGTATCCTCTGATATAGAGTAAAGATTGGTTCACAAGTTATGCCATATAAAGATTGTTTTAAGTAGTTAGGATCTGTCAACCAAAGCAATGGAGAGATCGATGAAGACATAGTTTACCGTATCATATCAAGATGGCTTAAATGGAGGAGTGTATTAGGAGTTTTATGTAACAAGAAGAGACCTCTCAAGCTCAAAGGCCAATTATATCATTTAGCAATTAGGTCAGTTACACTTTACAGGATGAATTGTTGGTATATAAAATAGGTTCATAGTTATAACTTAATGATAGCAGAGATGAAGATGCTCCATTTTATATGCAACTTTACTAGAAGAGATAAGGTTAGCAGTGTAATGGTAAGAGACAAATTAAGGGTGGCTAATATTGATAAAAATTTAAGAGAGACAAAGCTCAAGTGGTTCAAACATGTTAAGAGGAGACATCCTAATACTCTAGTGAGAAAATCTAAGAAGATTCTATTTAGGGATTATAAGAGGAAAAGAGGAAGACCTAAAAAGGACTGGGAGGATGTGATAACAAGTGATATGGCTCTACTAGAACTTACGAAGGACGTAACTGTTAATAGAAAACTTTGACATACTAAGATATAGGTAAAGGATCTCACATAGAGAGGTCCACCTCCTTCAAATAAGATCTCTTAAACATTTTCCTTCAAGTCTTATGTTTTGTATTTAGCCTAAATGTTTAACATATAGTGCTTCCCTCTTAGTTATTCAACCTAAACATTTCCATACCTAGCCTAAACATTTTCTTATAATGACTTATTTATTTATTTATTTGTCTTCTTCCTTTTATATGTATTTTTAATAAGTATCTTTTATTATTCTTTATTTATATTTATATTTATTATTATTACTATTATTATTAAATATTTTTTATTTTATTTTTATTTTTATTCTTCTTTTATTTTAGTCTTGATTTTTCTTTTCTTCTGTAGGTCTATAAGAAATAACCTCTTTACTAGTTAAGAGTAAGATTGCATACTTCTGGACTTCCTTAGACCCTATGTCTCAAAGAAACTTCTACTAGGATGTTGTCATCATTGTTGTATGTATTTTAGAATGGGTGATTGTGGGGTCCAGTAAACTTAGGAAGCAAGTTCATATAAGTATCCAGTTGTTAAACTTCCAAAACTAACCTCCTTTTCACACTGGAACAGTAGGGATGAAAATAGAAAGTAAAAAGTTACTTATACATGATTTTTCCCTTGTAGGTCCACTCGTGTTTAACAGGTTCCATCTTCATCGAATATTACATTATAACTAATAACAATTTTTTTGATTTTAAGATTATGTAAATTTTACGCTTTTGACTAATCACTAACACTAAGAAAATTGCATTTTTCTTCCTTGTCATCTAAGTTTTTCCTTTTCTCATCTAGAATATAGGCATAAGCTATACACCCAAAACTTATAAAATGATTAACACTTGGCTTTCTTCCACTTTATGCTTCCTCTGAAGTCATATTTTGATCAAGTGTAAGACCTTTTTCAATATATGAACTCTCCAATTTTTTGCTTTAAGCTAGAAATTTTGGAGCTCTACTTTTTGTCAAAATGCTTCTCACTATATTAAAGATTGTGTGATTCTTCCTTTCGCAAGCACCGTTTTATTGGGGTGAGTAAAATGTTGTAAGTTGCCTCTTGATTCCATAACTATGACAAAAATTTACAAATTCTTCTAAGTTGTACTATTCTCTGCAATCAGTTTGAAGTAGTTTTATGTAGTTGCCCACATCTTTCTCAACAAGAATTTTTAAATATTTAAAAGCTATAAAAGCTTCAAATTTCTCCTGTAGGAAATAAACCTTTTTTTTTACTATAATCATTAAAGAAGGTGATTAAATATCTTTTACCTCGTCAAAACAAAGGTTTATTAGCCCACTCCAAGTTACCTTTTAGAAATGGATTATGATCTTATTTACTGACTGTACAGACTTCATAAACACTAGAATAAACTGTTATTTGAGGAAGACTAGTCACCATGCACTTTTGTTGTAGTGTTCTTAGTCCACCAAAATTTAGATGTCCATATCAAAAGTGACATAGCCACATTGCATCCTTTAATTTTGCTCGAAAATATGAATGATTAATGTTGTGTAGATAAAATGAAAACATGTAATTTTTTGTCATCTTAACTTAAGCTTTTAAGTATAATTTTTCATCTTGAATTCAATACACTTTGCCTTTAACAGAAGTCTCATATCCCTTTTCTTGAAGCTGGCTAATACTGAGCATCTTTATCTTTAATTATGGAATAAACAAAACATTAGATATAGTTTGATCAACACTTCCCTTGGTTTGAATTGTTACATTTCCTTTTCCCTATAATATAAATTTTGTAATCATTGCCAAATTTTAAGTTACCATAAAACGACTCATAAAGTCGGAGAATTTTGATTTATCTCCATATATATAATTATTGTAACTTGAGTCTAGATACCACAAGTTTTTGTTAGGAGTCTCCTCTATATGAAAAATCATTAGTAAGGATACTTCTTCATCTTCTACCCTTTTCTACATAATGAGATTCTTCACTATCTCCTTTGGATAAATTGGTTCAGCATTCTAATTTGTAATGACCATATCGATGGCATCTGTAACACTCAACATTGGACTTATTAGCTGAATTTGATTTTTAGTTACAAACTTATCCTTTTTTCCTTTTATATTGATTATTTTGGCATTCTTGTTGATTTTTTCAATCATTATTGCCTCTGTTGCTGTCGTTGCCTCTGATGTTTCCTCTTCCTCGTCCTTTATATGTTTTACTTACAGTCAAATGATTTTTTGTTGAAGCCTTTAAAGCTTGTTCCTCTTTCTCTTTTTGATTAACTTTATTCTCATAAACTAACAAAAAAACTCCGTAATTCATCAATTGAAAGTGAATCAATATCTTTAGATTTTTCTATTACATAAATAACAAAATTAAATTATGGTGTCATCAATCGAAGAATCTTTTCAATGATAGTTATGTCCTTCCTCTTATTGTAATAAATTTACATCTTGTTGATAATTTCCATTGTCTATGAGAAGTAATCGATGAATGATATGCTAGACTTTATTTAAAGTGCTTTGAACTTTGAACGGAGCGGTCGAAGCTATTACCTTTTTTCCTTTATTGGTCCTTCGTACTTTTTCTTCACAAAGTCCCAAATATGCTTAGAGGTATCTTTACAAAGAATTATCTCCACAATTGAATGAACAATAACTTGAAACAGATAGTTTTTTTGCCTTAAGATCGTTTAACTTCATCCCTTCTATTTCTATCTTGTGTATATCTGACATTATTGTTGTTGAATCTAGCACTTCATCTAAGACAACTTGCCAATATTCTTTTGATCTCAAGAAATTATCCATTAACATACTCTAATTATCATAATGAACATCAAAACAAGGAACTATTGGTTGGAAAAGAGTTTTTGTTGCCATAAAAATCTATTTATGAAAAGAAGGTTATTGTATATTTCTATTTATGAAAAGAAGGTTGTTGCTGTTGTTCCAACTAGGTTCAGTGGCTCTGATGCCACTGTTGCAATATAAAGTTTCACAATAAGACTGGGAAAAGAAGTATAGTTAGATTAAAACTTGATTTATTCATTTAGCAAAGAAACTTATATATAGATTGTACATACAGTGGATAGATGCAAGAAATTAATAACTAATAAAGAAAAATCAGAATTTAATCCTAAAAAATATATAAGAAATTACATGAATAATAAATTCCTATAAACTAGGACAATTGAATAAGAAATCCCTATAGACTAAGACAACTTGAGCATTATTAATTTTACGTAATATGGATTCACAACAATCTTCCCCCTCAGCCCATTTTATAGGAGAAATTTACCACTCCAATAATCACTTAAAAGTCATCACAACAAGCTTACTATAATGCTCAAGTTTTCTTAACCACATACCATAACTAATGTACCTTAAATTAATATGCTTAGTTTAAGAATGATACATATAATTTTTGCTCAAATTCATAATGCTTTAACTATCACAGAAGACCATGTATTAACTATCACAGAAGACCATGTATTCATTTTATTTCATGACCAATTCTTAAAGAAATCGCTTTAACCAAAGCATCTCCTTTCTAGCTTCCACAACTGCAATATATTTTGACTCAGTAGTCCACAAAGCTATACAATTCTATAACTTGGATTGCTAAGAAATAGCTACCCCCACAAATTTGAACAAATAATCTAAGGTTGCTTTTTTGTTATCAAGATCGTTAACTATATTTGCAATTATGTACCCTTCTAGAATTGGCTCACCACCTCCAAAATTCAAACATAATCTAGCAGTACCTATCAAATATTTGAAGATCTACTTCATTAATTCCTAAAATACCATTCTCATATTGGACAAAAATCTACTCACCAACCAAGAACATGTATAATGTTTGGCCTAGTGCATACTATGATGTATATCAATGAGCTAACATAAGAGGAATACATAATTGAGGACATATGTTCTTTCTCCTTTCCAATGGTGGGACAAGCTCTTTTGATTAATTTGAAATGATTTTTTAATGGTGTACTCAATAGCTTGGAATTTTTCCTATTGAACCTCTCACACACCTATTTAATATGTTTCTTTTATGAGAACCATATATTTCTAGCTTTCCTATCACGATTTCATGTAAAAGGAATTGGACAAGTCCTTTTTTAACCTGCAAATCAAGCCAACATCTTGTCCAACTATCAACATATCATCCACATACAAAAGAATGATGATAAAGTTACCATTAGGGAATTTTCTGAAATACACATAAGGATCAGTGATAAGTGTAAATTGCATCATATTTTAGGGTATAGTTTTATATATGTTTAGTCGTTAATTCAATCATTTAGTATGTTTTTAGGTTTGAATTGTGTTAGTTTGTTAATTATTTGTGTTTTAAGTGTTTTATAGGTTAGTACAAGCTTTTAAGCTTAAATATTATATTTTTAAGGTACCTTGACAGGCGCATCGTAACGCTAGTAAAAATAAAATAACTAGACTACTACTGTAGTAATGGTGAGTCTAGGTCAATCCCCCAGGGAGTGTTTGTTTAGCTTATGAAATGAAATTAATTGATGTTTAGGTAATGGGGGGTTTTGGATTTAATATGAAAATAAAACAAAATAAACCTAATGAAAACAAATTAAATAAAACATATGAAAAATGGTAATATTGGGGAATTCAGTAGGGATCCGATTCTTTGGTTTAACCTCTGCCTACACCTTAATTTAGTATAATTCATTAATTTTTTGTTCTTTTATCTCTCTTAGCAATTATTGGTCATAGATTAACAACAAGCTCTGTTAATTACGATTTTCCTTAGATCCTAGTTAATTATAAAGCGCTCGTTAATTAACCCTAGTTATTAGAAAACCTAGAATAAGCTCTCTAAGTTTATCTAGAAAATCACCTTACGAATTAAAAAAATAGACCAATCTAGGTAATAATCACACAAGCTCGGAGTATTTAACCTATTTTATGATATATCTAATGATTCAGAACTATTAGTTGCAACATATGAATTAAGAATACAACGATTACGCATTGCATGCGATTCTAACAATGGGTTTTCATGAAAAATGATTCAATAGAGCATTAAAATTATCATCATTCAAATACCCAATCAATCCATACAAGATAACATAATCAATTTCTAATGAGAGAAAGAAATAACAAAACAATAAAAAATGCCTAACTCGAGTTGTTGGTGTCGATGTTGATGTCGTCTTCCAACTGATGTCGGGATGTCTAGCCTTCTATTAGTCTATCCCAAAAAAAGCTTCAACCCCCACAACTAACCCCTGCTGAAACCCTCTTATTTGTTACGCCTCCCTTCTCTGTTCTACGGTACTGCTCTCTTCTATATTTTCTACTGTTCATCGATTTGATGAATTAACCTTTAGACGACCCTCACTATTCACGTGCTCTTTTCTCTTCTCTGCCTAACCTTGCTATGCTCTTATCTCGTAGCTCTTCTCATGCCATTCTCTATTCCACTGTGCTATGATGTGACGAATGACATTGTTGGGTCACGCCATTATTCACTCCTCACTTAAAAACTCACTGATGTCTTCTGTGCGTTTTGCTGAAAACTTTGTATTCATTTTTTATGCAGATGTTGGACATTTTGCTGCTTGGTTGTACTATCATTTTAGTCTTTCTCAGCTTCCCATTTGCACTGTCATTTCACCTGTTACATTTTCGTTTCAGTGTTTTCCTTGCTTGTCTAAATGCTGGCATTTTCTTCATGGACTACTACCATTTTTGCTTCATTCCAGCTACTGTGTTGTTTTATTTGGCAGCTTCTTGGTTCTCTTCTTTTATGTCTTTTTGTCTTTTAATCTTCTTTTTCTTACTCCATAAAAAAAAGTGAAAATTAATCTTCGAAAAATGACCCAAATGTAGTGCTTTCGACTCACTTTAATTTCTTTACTTCCAAATTATACCTAAAATCATGTATGAATTAAAATGAGTATCTTAAGCATTTTTATATCATTAATTGATAAGTGTAAATAATTAAATGTATCAACAATTAAACACATATCAATTTTCCCTATACCTAGCTTTTAGTCATCCTCGGGAAAACATCCAAATTAAGCCCAAAGACCTGAAACATTTACTCAATTCCCATATTTTCCAAGACTATATAATCATAACCAAAGATGAATGACTTTTAAAAATCATAGTAAGAATTCAACATTCAAAGCTTTTAAAGAATTCAACATTCAAAGCTTTTACTCATGATCAATCAACATTCATCATCTTCAAAAATTGAGCAATCTAATGGTAGACTCGGAAAATGTGCTTAACTAAAATATGTCCATAGGTACACTTAACACCATTCATGATCATGTCATTCCATAACTTTGCATATCATTTAATTTCTCCACCGCTAATGTTCACATGCAAAATTATGAATCAAAGGACTTTTCAAGGTTGTAATGTGGGTAAAGGTAAGTTAAGATGTGTTTAGGTCAAGTAGCATGAACACCATCAAAGCTAGTGAAACAAAAGTAACACTCAATCAAAAACTGGGTATCGTCAGTTATGATAAATGTAACATTTATATTTCATAAACCCATTCAATTCTCACCCACCAATCACATGGAGCATATACCAATCTGAAGGAATCACTCATACAATTTATACCGATAATAAATTGAAACCACAAGAGTGAACCTTCCAAGCCAACATCTACCTCATGTTCAACATACTCAAATAACACATTTATTACAACTTTAGGAAGATGCATTAATTATGAATAACTTTGCAACTTATATGCACTTCTTCCTTGATAAATTTATTTAAACAAAAAAATTCATTCTTTTTCTTTTTCTTATTTCTTTCTTTTTCATTTTCTTTTCTTTTTTCTTTTTTCTTTCTTTTCCTTACAAAAATTAAAATAAACTACATCAATTTGAGAATTTCAATGATAAGACATAACAAAACATCCTAACATTAACCAACCCATACATATGTATACCCCCACACTTACACTTTTGTACGTCAACAAACTCACCAATCACAAATGTTCCACTAGCTTTATAGCTTGGGTAAGACATTTTGTTAAGTATAAATCATGTAATACGGTTCTCTAATAAGGCCCAAAGTGGGCTTATCAAAAAGAAAAATCATATAATGGGTAGGCTATTTGGATAATGTAGTTTATGAAACAAAGAATGTCTAATCATTTTCACGTTAATGCATATGATAAAAATGTGGTCTCAAATAGAAATTTAAGGTAAAATCAGGATGTACATGTCATGAAGGTCACACATTATCAAAAGACAATGAGACTGATATGAATGTGTCAGTCTAATAAGGCTCAAAATCTCACTAGCTTTTTTTACCACTAGTCCCTACTGTTCTAAAGATAATGCATATCGACCAATCACAAGATTAAAACCATATGCTAAAGTTGCCATGAAATTCTCTAGTTAATTCACACTCTAATCATGATTATATAGTCTTAGGTAAAAAAAAGATAAAATGTTTGTTTCATTTGTTTTACTGTTTCTCTCATTTTTATTGAAAACTTAAAAACAAGCAAAAATAAACCAACAAAGAAACACACATGCATAAAAAAGAAATGTAAAAATGTAAAAAAAAAATTGCTTCCATTAGGTTGCCGCCCAAGAAGCACCTTTGTTTAGGGTTGTTAACTCAACTCCATACTTTCCTCACGTGACAAAATTGTGATCTACTGGTGGCACATATGGTTCCTCCATATGAGGTTCTTTAGGATAGGGTCTTGGTTGATAATCGTTCCCATTTAACTCCTTCCCTATCCTTAAACTTTCAATCTTGACTAAGCCAATGCACTCGGGAAATATTTCGAACATCTCTTCACCTTTTTCTTCCTCGTTTAGTTCCTTCATTCTGCTACGTAAAGGTGAAGAGTTAGTTTCAAAAATAATCATGGACTTAGTACTTACCTTCGAGCTAAATGATATGTAATTTTTAGCTTCGAGCTCCTTCTCAACTTCTTCTTCTTCACAAGCAATTCCTTAAGTACTACACTTAAGATTTTCGAGCTCCTCTTCACTCTGTAAAGTTTCCGTGCTAATAGTTATTGAGTACTCCTTAAGTTGATATGGTTACATCTCTTTGTTTTGTGATGCTAGGTAGTTGATAGCTTCTATCAATTGATCTGTCTGGCTTGTCAAGTTCTAGATTCTAGAACTTGTTTCCTGCTAGAATTGCAAAGTGTTAGCAACTTACACATTAACTAATTCTTCTAAGGATATACTTGAGTCTTGATAAGAAGCTTCTGGTCTGTACAGGAATTGTTGTGTTTCCTACAAACTATCATTGAAGTAATTTGGTTGATCATCCCATCTATAATAAAAGTTAGGTTGATCAGTCCAAACGTTGTTATAGGATTGAGAATATGAATTAAAGAAAAAATTACTCCCATCCATGTCAAATCTAATTTAATTTTTTTAAAAAATGAATCAAAAAATGAAAGGATTACGAAATAACTAAAAAGAAACCAATTACAAACAAATATATACAAAACATAAATTAAAATCAATAACAAAAATTAAACACCACATTCCCCAACAACGGCACCAAAATTGACAAGCGTATCATAACACTAGTCAAAATAAAATAACTAGACTACTATTGTAGCAGTGGTGAGTCTAGGTCAATCCCACAGGGAGTGTTTGGTTAGCTTATGAAATGAAATTAATTGATGTTTAGGTAATGGAGGGTTTTAGATTTAATGAGAAAATAAAATAAAATAAACCTAATGAAAACAAATTAAATAAAACATGCGAAAAAGGTAAAATTGGGGAATTCGATGGGGATCCAATTGTTTGGTTCAATCTTTGCCTACACCCTAATTTAGCATAATTCATTGATTTGTTGTTCTTTTATCTCTCTTAGTAATTATCGGTCGTAGATCAACAACAAGCTCTGTTAATCCTGATTTTTCCTTAGATCCTAGTTAATTACGAAGCCCTCGTTAATTAATCCTAGTTATCGAAAAACCTAGAATAAGCTCTCTAAGTTTATCTAGACAATCGTCTTACGAATCAGAAAAATAGATAAATTTAGTTAATAATCACACAAGCTAAGAGTATTTAACCTATGTTATGTTATCTCTAATGATTTGGAACCAATAGTTGCTCCACATGAATCGGGAATACAACGATTACTTATTGCATTCGATTCTACTAATGGGTTTTTATGAAAATGATTCAATTGAGCATTAAAATCATCATCATTCAAATACCCAATCAATCCATATAAGATAACATAATCAATTTCTAATGAGAGAAAGAAATAAAAAAATAATTAAAAAATGCTTAACCCGAGTTTTTAGTATTGATATCACCTCTGAACTAGTGTCGAGACGTCTAGTCTTCCATAAGTCTATCCCAAAAAAAGCTTCATCCCCTACAACTAAACTTAGCTAAAACCCTCTTATTTTTTGTGCCTCCCTTCTCTGTTCCACACTACTGCTCTCTTCTCTATTTTCTACTATTCATCGGTTTGACAAATTAACCTTTGGACCACCCTCACTATTCACGTCTTCTTTTCTCTTCTCTACCTAACCTCGTCATACTCCTATCTCGCAGCTCTTCTCATGCCACTCTTTATTCCACTGTGTTATGATGTGATGAATAACATTGTTGGGTCACGCTACTATTCACTCCTCACTTAAAAACTCACTAATTTCATCTGTGCTTTTTGCTTAAAACACTACCCATGTCTGTGTGAAACGTAGACGTTGGATGTTTTGCTACTTAGTTGTGATGCCGTTTTAGTCTTTCTCAACTTCCTATCTGCGTTGTCATTTTTCTTGGTTGATTATCCACCTGTTGCATTGTCGTTTCAATGTTTTCCTTGCTTGTCCAAATGCTGGTGTTTTCTTTATGGACTACTACTATTTTTGCTTCATTTTAGTTGTTAAGTTGATTTATTTGGCAGCTTCTTGGTTCTCTTCTTTTGTGTTTTCTTTTTTTTCTTGTCTTTTAATCTTCTTCTTCTTGCTCCATGAAGCAAGTGAAAATTAATCTTCGAAAAACGGCGCAAATGTAGTGCTTTCGACTCACTTTAATTTCTTTTCTTCCAAATTGTACCTAAAATCATATATGAATTAAATTATCGTATCAATAATCACTAAGTGTAAATGATTAACTGTATCAACAATTAAACACATATCATAACTTAATGTGTTTGCTAGTGTTTAAGGGTCAATATTGAAAAACAGAGGAGTTTTGAAAGACATTTGAGCTGAAACAATGACCCACGATCATGACAAAAGGCTCAGATGTGGGCTACGATTGTGGCTTGTAGGGCAACTGTCGTAGCCTACGTTAGGTAAACATGCAGATGATCACAAACTTCATGTTTTGAGAATTTTTTTGGACCTTTCGGACTCCTTAAAACCCCTAAGGTTACCCAGAGTATCAAAAGAACATAAAGAGGAGTTTTTTCAAAGCTTTGCATCAGCCAACTTGAGAAACCCTAGAAAAAGATCATCTAGAGATAAAGGAAGAGAAGAAGGAAGAGAAGAAGGAAGAGAGAAGAGGAGAAGAAACTAACTCAAAGTACTTCCCAGATCAGGAAGTTTCCTGACATCGCTACCTCCCATCACCCATTTTAGATTGTATTTCCTATCATTTTAGTTTCATTATTGTATAGAATTGGATTAAACAGTTGATGATAGAATCTAGAATGTCGAGGATGTTTTAAACTCACTTTTGGAATTTTATTCGTGAATTAATGAAAATCTGATTATTTATGAGTTTATTGGATATTGTTATGTTTGATTCTGTTATTGGATAATTCGATAACAAACTGATAAGGTGAATTGAATGAAAAATGATTAAATTGGACTAATGAGAGTTAGGTGATTTAATAGAAACCAAAATTAAATCAAATCTGTAATTTGTACGAAGAAAGATCTTTTATAGATTTTCAATAGTTTATTAGAGAACTTACTTCAAAACTAATTAGAGTTTTGGATAGGTTGTGAATTAAGAGATTGCAAAATCTATAATCTGATTAAGGTTTATGATTTAGGGTTAATGGTTATAACTTAAGAGAGAGTAATCAACCCTAGGATAGTCTAGAACCAACAATCCAATAATTCATAATCAGTTAGGTTAGCATTAAGATAGGTAAAATTTCCTTTCTCTTAATTGGTAATTTCTCTCGGTTGATTCATGGGTGTGTTGCAAATTACTTAGTAAATTTGATTGTTTGAATTAAATTCTCGTATTAGTTTCATTAGATCTTGAATTTCTATTATTTATTTCTGGCCTTAGAATTTAGGATTAGATTAGTTCCCTCCTCATGCGATCGACACCTTTATTACTACGCTAACGAACCGTGCGCTTGCAAATTATTAAAGGTTAATAATTAAAACTTACACATAACCAAACCCCAATCAATCAGCTAACATTCACTTGCAGCCATTGCTCATCATAAATAAGTAGAACTTCTTGTACCACTACCTTGGTGCCTATTTGATCCTATAAAGATACATCTTCAAATTGTATACTAAGCCCTCTTTCCTTTTGACTTTGATGTTGGTCATGTTAGTCAATGAACTTATTAAGTTATTTGTTGAGGGCCTTAGATTGAGTGACCATTCCTTCTATCATTGTATCAATGCCTTTTAATGGAAGTACAAAATGGTGTAAACAACCTAGATTGGTTCCTAAGATAAAGGTAATAGATCTTAGGTTAGAGTAAAGTAGAAAATAGGAACAAAGAAAGGAGGAAAGAGGAGGAATGTGCTTAGGGAATCATTCTTTGCCCCATTCAACTTTTCATCAGTCCATTATATATTCCTTTATAACAGAATATCTCATTGTTTGTAACAACCATACACTCCGCAATCATTCTTGATACAAGCATGCACATATTTCAAATATTACATTCTAGAATCAACCTTAGTAACTGACTCATATCATAAAATTTCTATATCTAGCTAGTCTTGTTTCCTTACATGTGCTGCATCTACTACTAATCTAAGTAGCCTAGTTTATAGATTTTGGTGGGCTAGATGAATAATCAAGACAAGGTACCTAAAGTAGATGATAAATTGAGTACTTTGATAGGTTTTGATCAAGATCAATGTTTAACTTAGAGAAAAAAATAATGTTGATACTATAGTAGTAAAGGTGAGAAATAGTTTTTTTCTAAGGCTAATGGATCTTTCAATTGAAAATTTATACACGATTTTCTCTATAGGAGGACTCCCAACTAGAAGTGCACCAAAACTCATTCCATGGCTATGATGAGATGGATTACAACCTTAACTCTGCAATCCATTTTCATATGTGCAATGGAGAAATTTCCTCTTACAATGGCTTTGGTTTCTCTCCCTCAATGTTTCAACAATGTCAAATCTTATATCAGAAGTCAGTAACCTAATATGGATGTATCTGCAAATATTTTAATTTCTTGATATAGGATAGTCTCTGTAAGTTTCTTATACATTTCATTATTTTTGTTTGGAATCTAATTAATCTTAATATGAAAATTTTTAATGGTGACTCAATGATTTCTCTCTGCTCTTAATTTTTCCATAAATCTAACACATTAAATTCTATACTTCTAAATTAAAAAGAAAAAGAATATATGTTTTCAAACAATATATGATCACTTTATTAAATTATTATTGAAAATTAACAAATAGTTAATCTAAATTAGCAATAATCTAATTCTTGAAACTTTATATATTTGTACTTTTATTTTTATCATATTAATTTGATTTCAAAAATATATCCAAAGTTAAAAAGTGAGTTTGAAGAAGGTAAAAGTTAAGACTTTAGTAATTAAGGATTCTCATCTACTTGTATGTATTTTGGAATCTCAATCTTATTTATAAGCTTTTGAAACATCGTGAGAATATTTAAAACATTATTATGAACATAGATCTGTGACACAATGTCTTTGATCTGTCACTTTTTGCAATATATATTATTCTAAACATGGATCCACTTGTATTAGTCTAAAATGTCTATGACAAAATCATCAAATCATGAGATTTAATTGTGAAAATTATTAAAGATAATTCATATAAAATCATTATTTTTGGGACTTATATTAATAAATTCAACTTAAGTGGTTATTTAAGTTTCTTAATGTTATTTGGCCACATCTCCTAATATTTACATGTCTTAATAACTATGAGAAATGTGTACTACCACTTTTTCTCTCTCTTCTTTCATTACGATTTTACCCCTCCCTTTTTAACACTTTTGGAAAAAAATTCCTGGGTCTTGATCTTGCTTCCACTAGTTCACCATCAGCTGCGAGTTGGTGGAGGCATCTACCTCATAAGAAGGCTCCCCTTCAATCTTCCAAATGGCCTTGGAAGAAGGAACACCCTCCCTCCGAGGATTTTCGGGCCCTATCCAGAGAGGCCCTCGCAGCCAAACATAAAGGTAAGAAGGAAGGTATGAAAATGTCTTCTACTTCTGGTTAGCCTTGTGCAGCTGCTGTATGGAGAAACAAGGTCCCTATTTATCATAACAACGACACTCTCAAACTTTATCAAAATTTGATTCAAGATGGCATTATATCTCCTCCTATAGAGCTACTACAGGTTGGAGCAAAAGAATGGTCTTTTACATTGATTGGATTTTTCTAGTTTAAAATACTGGCTTTCCCAATTGTTCAGGCATAGGAAAAGCTCGTTAAATTAAAAAAGGTCTGGATAAGGTAATGCTCCATGAGGTACTATCCTTTTCAAATTCATTTATGAAACCAATTTAACTAAGATTGTTGAGTAAGGGCCCTGGCACATTAGTGACCAACCCTTGTTTGTTCAGCAATGGAAACCAGGTATGGCACTTGATCGAAGTATAATTAATATGTCTTCTATATGGGTATATTTTCATAACTTACCAATGGAACTTTAGACGATTGAGGAGTTAAGTTATATTGCTAGTTCCTTAGGAAAGCCACTGTGCATAGATTCATAAACAACCAACATGCCAAAAAGTGCTACCCTTTTAAAAAATTTATCCATCTTAAGATTAGGAAAGTCTGGTGTACTACAAAAATTGAGATTCACCTCTCCTATCCTTGGAAGTCGAGTCATTCCATAAAAAAATGGATCCCAATTAGAAAACAGTTCAAGACTAGATGGCAGGAGGAATTAATGGTATCTATAATAGATATAACTCATCTTAAGAAAGCAAATCAAGTTACTAGTGATGCTCAACTTATATAGGACACTGAAGATCCCAGCTCTACTAAGTTGTTACACTCTAAGGTGTTGAATCCTAACGAAGTTTTAATTGAGAAGGACGGTCTTGTACCAACTGCTAGCTTACAGCCAAAATGTAACGTCCCAATATCCCATGTTAGGGGTTAGGACCCCAGAATAATGTATACTGAGCACTTAGAAGTGCATTTCATGCATCATCTGGCATATTTCAATATATGAATTGAGTTGATATTCTTGATATAATTGTACATACAGTCATTAACATTTTCTGGGTATAATTGAGTTATAAATGCGATTAAAAATGTGAATTATGGTTTTTATGTAACATCCCGTTTCCATAGAACGGGTCGGACCTGAGAAACAGGCCCAAGTGAGGTCAATCGGAGAAGTTA
>JANZXR010000009.1:23090581-23101814 GCA_027575705.1 Erythroxylum echinodendron
GGTGACCTCCTGGGAAGTCCTGCGGAAGAACAAAACCGTGAGAGCGCGAGGCCCGAGAGGCCGAGGCTCAAAGCGGATAATATCTGCAAGCGGGTGGTCTGGGCTGTTACACCGTGAAATCATTCATAAAAATTTCCATGTAATTTTCCACAAAACTGGAGAAAATACTTACCATAAACAGTTAAAATGTTACGGGTGCATTACACAATCCAAATGGCATTCTTCGGTAAGCAAAGGTGCCGAATGGACATATAAAGGTTGTCTTCTCTTGATCCTTGGGTGTTACCAAAATCTGGTGGTATCTTGCATAGCCATTTAAACAATAATAGTGAGATTTACCTGCAAGTCTTTCAAGCATTTGATTAATAAATGGAAGCGAAAAATGATCTTTTCTAGTAATTGAATTAAGCTTCCTATAATCTATGCATACCCTCCAACCATTTTGAACACGAGTTGGTATTAACTCACCATTGCTATTTTTAATCACAGTCACTCTAGTTTTCTTCAGAACTACCTGGACCGGACTTATCTAATTGCTATCCGAGATTGGATAAATAATGCCAACGTCAAGAAGCTTTAAAATTTCTTTCTTCACCACTTCCATCATGGATGGATTTAGACGACGTTGGGGCCTCACTTCCTTCGGTTCATCTTCCATCAAAATTCGGTGCATGCAAATAGTAGGACTAATACCCTTCAAATCAGACATTGTCCAACTGAAAGCTTTTTTATTCTTTTTTAATACATTAACCAGCTGGCTTTCCTGCACATCCAGAAGTTGATTATAAATAATAAGAGGCAATGTATCTTTCTCACCTAAAAATATGTACTTAAAATGACTAGGCAAGCTCTTAAACTCCAATGTTGGTGGGTTAATTAATGACAGCAGCAACTTTTCCACACTTTTGGACATTTTCACGGACATGAGCTGCTAGAGGAGTGGTTCAGTGGTCTCCCCACACACATACGTCTCCACTTGATTGCTAGAAAACAACATTTGTTGGCCATCCTTTCACTATGGTGCATTTTCTTCTTCTAAGATCATGCCAAACTCATCTATATCCTCCCAAATCAAATTATCCTGCACCTATGTATCAATAAAATCCACAGAAACAATAGGTATTTCATCATCTAGAATTCTCATGGTATTGTAAATATTGAACTTAATTAATTCACCATCAAATTCCATTGTCAAAGATCCATCATGAACATCTATTTTTGTTTTAGTCGTTTTCAAGAACGGCCTTCCAAATAAAATCAGAGTGGAAGAAGATGTATCATCGGTGTCCATCTACAAAATATAAAAATCAGCTGAAAAAAGCATATTCCCTTCTTGAACTAAGATATCTTCTAACACACCCTTTGGATAAGCATTTGAGTGATCCGCTAATTGAATCACTACATTAGTTTCTTTAAGAGGTCTAACATTTAAAGATTTATACACATCATATGGCATAACATTAATGGATGCACCTAGATCTAACATAACTCTTTCAATTCGCAAATCACCAATTTGACATGGGATAGTGAACATACCTGGATCTTGACACTTGGGTGGAAGATTTTTCCTTTGTAACATAGCTTAAACGTTCTCCCCCAATTGCACTTTCTCATCAATTTTAATTTTCACTTTGAAGTGCAAAGCTCCTTAAGGAATTTCGCATACCGTGGAATCTATTTAATCGCATCAAGCAGAGGAATATTTACCTGAACTTTTCTAAAAGTCTCCTAAATTTCTTTTTCTTGCTCTTCCTTTTTTGCTTTGGCAAATCGGCTTGGAAAAGGGGGTGGAACCACCATATCCTACAGAGTTGATTTCAGTTTTTCTGGTTAGGCAGGCATCTGTTTTGTTACTTCTTCTTCTGCCTCTCTTCTGGAAATTTTCGAAAGTGGTTCTTGCAATTCCTTACCACTTCATAATATGATAGCCTTCGCACTTTATTTGGGATTAATCTCTAATTGTGCTGGAAATTTTCCAAAATTTCATGCCTCTAATCTATTGATGGCAGTTGCCATTTGGCTCATTTGATTTTCAATATTTCAAAAAAAAATTTCAGTATTTCGCTGAAACGTCAAAGGGTTAGTGGCCAAAGATTGAACAAAATCTTGCAAAGAAGTCTTACCCTTGGAAGTGGATGTTGTATTTTGATTTTATCGAGGAATATATGGTTGTCTATTCTGCTAGAAATTTGTGGTTGATTGCTACCCTTGAGGATTTCCATAACGCGAATTTTGGTGATCGTGCCATCCCGGATTGTAAGTGTTGGAAAATGGGTCGTACTTTCTTTAACTCAGTCCAGTAAAACCTTCCACAACATTCACATATTCTGTGTTTTATCCTACAAAACCGAACATGCATCAATAGAATGTCTTAACATTGAACATATTCTACATACTGTTGCTTCTTCTTTCTTTGTAACCGCGATTTGTCACACCAAAGAAGTAAGGTCATCCAATCTTTTCTCCAACGTGGCCACGGTCACCTCACTCACAGCTTTTATTCCATACCTAGTACTATGCCGAATTGTTGGGTATTGGAAGCCATATTCGTGATGAAGTCCTTTGCGGCTGTCGATGTTTTGTCAACTAAGGCGCCACTACTTGCAGCGTCAATCATACTCCTATTTGTGAGCGAAAGACCTTCATAAAAGTATTGAATTAGCAATTGGTCAGTTACTTGGTGATGGGACAATTAGCACAAAGTTTTTTAAATTTTTCTTAATATTAGTAGAGTGTTTCTCCCTATGTTGTCAAATTTCCCAAATTTCCTTTCGGATGTTGGCTGCTTTTGATGCTGGAAAATATTTCTTGAAGAAAAGCCTTTTCATTTCAACCCATGTTTGCAAGTTTTCTCCTGCTGAATAGTACAACCAATCTTGAGCATCATCCTTAAGAGAAAATGGGAAGGCTCTTAGCTTAATCTGCTCTTCCGTCACATTCGTTGACTTCATTCCCATACAAACTACATCGAATTCCTTCAAGTCTTTATACGGATCTTCTCCCGATAGACCCCTGAAAATAGGTAATAAATGAATCAGCCCAAATTTTAATTCAAAAATATTGTTATCACCTAAATTTGGAAAATTAATGCAATGGGGCTGTTGAGCGTCCGTGGGCACAGCTAGTTCATGATGGGTGTGGTTTGCTGCCATCTGTTCCATTTTCTGCACTTTTCGCTGCTGTTTCGTCTATTTCCGTGGCCTTTTGGCTATCTTCTTAATTTCAGGATTGTGCTGAAAATTTTCAAATTAATTCGAATGCGTAACCTACATAAACCGTCACAAATTCCTCAGCAACGGCACCAAAATTTGGTGCTACTATCACCTGCAACCAAATTCAAAAAGAAACCAACTTCTGTTGATGCAAATTAATGTAGTAGTGATAAGTGGATATCGTTTCCACGAGGAATTTTAACATTAGAGAGTTTACTAGTTTAAAACTAAAATAAAGTAATGAAAAGAGGGGGGTTTTGCAATTCACGTAGATTAAGAAAATAAAATCTGAATTTAACAAACCTTAGTTTCGAGTCACCGATGTTATCACACTAAAATGGATCCTTGATATAAAATTTAGTTCATCAATAAACATTCATTAAGGGATGTTTCCTCTTAAGTGTAAATGATTAGAAACATATATTCTAAGCATTCTTATTAATCAACAACCTAGATACAATCGTAAGTTCAATTGATTAATAGCTTTAAGAACCAAGAAATCAATGAACAAGATAATATATGTACGACATGCAATTAATCAAGATGAATATCTTCTTATAATTTTCGACGCTAATGTAAAGAAGGTAATCCTAATTGCTACTTGTGATTAACAAAACTGAACGTCATATTTCATTAATCTAGCTATTGAACGAATCAATCCCTAGTTGCGCACTTAGAAATCAATCAATTCAATTAAAAAATAATTCAGAAGATATTTAATATTCATCAACGAAACAAACTTTATTGAAACATCTCACACATAATAGATGATAACATAATTTTCCTAAACAAAGAAAAGGAATTTAGCCACTCATAAGGAAAGTGAAATTCAATAAAGAAATAATAAAACACAATGTCTCCATCCCTAGTCTTTCTAGAAAATCTGAAAATACTTAGAAAAACACTACAGAAATTTGAAGCTAACTATGGCTATCGAAAGCAAGAAGAAAAGCTGTAGAAAAACATAAAACACTACTCCTCAAGTGGCTATTGTGAACAGTAACACAAATCCCCTTTTATCTCTTTCGATCTTCTCCTTTTTCCTCCTCTCTTGTAGATCACATCTTCCACGTGTTCAGCTTGTGAATTTCTATCAACCTGATCTTAAAAGATTATGAGAATCTACAACGAATGAGATTTAAGTTTGGGGTTGTATTGATGGGTGATGGTTTGATGATACAAGAGAGAAGTTCTGTAAAAGCAACAGGAAGAATTACTCAGATACCAGTGAGTGAGGCTTATTTGGGTCGTGTTATAAATGCTCTAGTTGAACTACCGAATCGAAAAAATTAGTTGCTATCGTATAGCTTTGTACCGGCTAAGTTCACGAGTTGGAGATAAGCGGACTCGAACCGCTGACATCCGCCACAGGGTAAACCACCGCCTCTCAGCCCCCAACGAATGAGATTTAAATTTGAAAGCAAATCTGCCGATTTTTTTTCTTTCATCCTTGCACATGGCCACGTCTAGTCACTGGATTTTGCTGTCAATCTAGAATTTTCAGATTTCTTCGTTTCTTTTGCATCTTTTTAATTCAATATCATCTCCCAAGTGTTGGAAATCACTTACGAACAATTAAGACCCAAATCCATCAATTTTGAACAATAATTTCAATATATGAGAGAGATTTATATATCAAATAAGTGTAAAATGATAACTTAACATTAATTGTCGAAACTAAGTTAAGAGAAAACGTTGTTTGTATTTTCCAAACACAATAACCCTCTAAAAAATTAGTGGTGAAAGAGGTGATCAAGGACAAGAAACTGATGCCAGTAGGTCTCCTTGAAACAAAAATAAATTATCCTTATCCTTTTACAATTTTTGGCGATAGATTTTTGGGCACTAATTGGGAGTTTTTCTCTAATCATAGATCACATTACAATGGTAGGATCTTATGTCTATATAATACTGGTCGGATTGAAGTTCAAGTAATAGCCGAATCTGATCAATTCTTGCATCTCCAATGCCATATGTGTAATACTAATATTAAGTTTGTCATCTTGCTTGTTTACTCCAATTTCTACTTGCAACGTGAAAAACTATGGCTTGATCTGCAGAATAAACAACTGGGAATTTTCATCCTATGGCTTGTAGTAGGCAACTTTAATTACTCTTTGAATTTGTCTGAAATTAAGGGCAGGCCTTATAATCATCGCCTGACTAAAGAACTCTCTAGACTCCTCTTGAATGTTGACTTGTTTGATCTCAATAGCATTGGAAAACTTCTCACATTGTCTAACAACCAGCAAGGTAGAGTACTAGTGCGTAAGAAGTTAGATAGAACTCTGGTTAACTCTTTATGGTTAGTCTAGTTCCCAAATTCTTTTGCATACTTTGGGGACAACCTCATGTCAGGCCACTCATTTATGGTGAATCAGAGATTGATAGACCATGGTTCTATTGGTGCCCTTTTTATATTTTTTAACGGTCTTACGGGTATGGACGGTTTTCAAGACCTGGTTCAAAGCTGCTGGAACATAGAGGTGGTCGGATTTCGACCATACCAACTCATGACTAAACTAAGACGAATGAACGTAGCTCTTAAAAATTTTTTGTGTTATAGGAGTCTTAACCTTCACAAACTCAAAGAGAAACTTCTGCTTGCTCAAAGAAATTGTTATGATTCTCCTCATGATGATACATTTAGACAGGTGAAGAGGCAATGTCTTTGGTAATATCAAGAAGCACTCACAATTCATGACTCTATTCTTAAACAGAAAGCGCGATTAACTTGGTTGCATGAGGGTGACGCTAATACCAAGTATTTTCATGTTTCGTTTCTAGCTCGTCGCAATGTTAATAAAATCTCCTTTTTGCATGATGTCAGTGGAAGGGAATACGTTGAGCAACATCACCAACTGCAGTTAGCCAGAGATCATTTCTAAGCTCTCATGGTTACTTACTCCGTATCTTCTCCAAGTCCCAATGTATTACAACTCTTTGAGTGCAGTATTGAACAGAGTGTTAAGGAGTTGATCGCTCCTATTACTGGCAATGATATAAGACGTATTTTATTCAGCTTGCATCCCTCCAAATCACCTGGTCCTGACGGATTTGCATCCTTATTCTTCCAACATACATGGACTATACTGGGGAGTTATTCATTTCATCAGTCTTAGAATTTTTTGAACCGTCTAAGCTACTTCAAGAAATAAATCACACTTACGTATGCCTGGTTCCAAAAAAAAGACACCCACGTACCCTGTTTGATTTCAGACCTATTTCCTACTGCAATACCGTTTATAGGGTTATCTCTCAGCTGCTAGCTGAACAACTCAAGATGGTACAATCAGGCATCGTTAATACTGCACAAGGTGCTTTTATACCTAATTGTAACCTTGGCGATAATATTATGTTGATTCAGGAATTGCTTAAGGAATACAAATCTGGAAAAAAAAAACAACAGTTGCTTAATTAAGATTGATTTCTTCAAGGCCTTCGATACCATCAACTAGAAATTCATTTAGTTATGTCTTGAGGCGTTGCAACTTCCTCGGAAATTTATACAGTGGATAATGGCTTGTATTCAGTCCCCTTCCTTGAGTGTGCTAGTTAACGGTATACCTTCTAAGCCGCTCAGAATTGGACGGGGCATTCGACAAGGAGACCCCTTGTCTCCATACCTTTTTACGTTTGTTATGGATGGTTTTCCCAGGTTATTAAACAAGCTTATATTACGTAATGGTGACTTCAATTCCACCATAATTGCAGGGAGGTCAACATCACTCACTCAATCTATGCCAATGATTTGATCCTTTATATATTGTTGATCTTTATTCTATTCGCCTTATGATGAATGCACTTGATTTGTTCACTCAATGGTCTGGTTTGCATTATAATCCAGATAAGAGCAGTATATGTATATCTGCAGACATGCAGATCATGGGAGACATCATGAGGCTCACTGGCCTTTAAAATATTTCTGTGACATTTAGCTTATTAGCTATCTTGGTGTTCCCATTACAGCACACAAACTCAAGTTCCAAGACTGCTTTCTGATCATTGAACAACTCAAAGCTTGAGTGATGGCATGCAAAACAGATTCTTATCGTATGCAGCTCGCATTACTTTAATCATTTCGGTGCTAACGAGTTTACATATTCATTGGACTGCATATGTTGTTATGCCAAGGAGAGCCACAAAAGAGATGCACCGCATTGTGAAAACGTTCCTATGGTCTGGTTAACTTGGTAACTCTAACGAAGGCAAGAATTAAGTGGAGTGAGGTTACTATACCAAAAAAGCAAGGTGGCCTTAGTATTATCTCGGTAACTAATATGCAGAAAGTATTAATGTGTAAGCGGTTATGGAGGCTATATACTGATCGTAATGCTCTATATATTAAATGGTTATATGAATAATTGAATACTACTTCAAGTGTTCGAATTTCTGGCAAGTTGATTTCACAAAAGATGGCTCTCTAATTCTTAAGCAAATGATGACGATGAAGGAGACCATATATCCTTACATCAAACATCAGATCGGGAATGGCTAAAGGCCATAGATACGGTTTGATAATTGGCTCGATATAAGTCATATCGTCCAGCATACTCACTTTCAACAACTAAGGAACCGAATACCTCTCAATATCAAAGTATCTTCACGATTGTTAACGGTGAATGGAAAGGTGAGTTCAGAGGTTTTCAGCCCTCTCGGTACATCTCCCTCGACTAACTTCAGTGGTAATGACCATACTACTTTATGGGTGTTGAACCATAATAGCCATTTCACTAACCAATCATGTTATCAATTGTTTTCCAATAGCTATCCAACAATACCATGGTTTGATCTACTGTGGAGAAATACAATTAGCCCTAAGGCTTCCTTCATCACATGGCTTGCCATCAAGAATAGGCTCCAAACCAAGAGCCAATGGTATGGTAACGTAGTTGATAATACTTTTGTACTTTGTAACAAGTACCATTTGTTTTTTATATGCAGCTATTCCAAAGTGATTTGGAGCCGAATACTTCACTTATTACCACTAAATAATTGTCGATACAATTGGGAGCATGCATTACACTGGATCATTAGTAACTCTAGGACTAGAAAAACTGACGCCTCCCTCTATAAAGCAGCCTTCACCTTAACCATTTACACAATTTGGAAGGAGCGCAATAGGTAACGATTCACTAATAACAAGGAAGAGAAATACCTAGTCGCAGACAGGTGAATCCATCTATGCAAAACAAGTGCAGCAAACTCTATCGTTGGACATGCACCGTCGATGGCGTTTTTAACTTATCTTACTTTTTAGCTTATGTCATATTCCCGCTACTATGTTTAGCTTCCATACTATTTTTGTAACATGAATGTTCGACTAATCATCTAAAACTCATTGTAATGTTTGTATTAGTTGTATCTATAGCAATATACATAATTCATTTTTCAAAAAAGAAGAAATGTGTACTAACCAGGTGAATCACATAGGCAAAATTTCTTTTTATTAATTTCCTAATTCCTTTATAGACAACTTGTCCTAAAACTTAACCAATATAATGGTGGTGTAATACTTGAACAATTTATCTGTAAGAACCTAATGTTTCATGCATATTAAGAAAATAATGGTTAAACATTATAACTACCAAACTAAAAATAGCAATAAGTTTTATGGTAATGTTTGTCTTTTTTTTTCAATTGAACTAGAGCTTTAACTATTAATGACCATCCTCATCAACATTTTACAGAATTATCATTATATACTACAAGATTACAAATTGAAGAATGTATGTGTCGGATATGCTTTGAATTCTAATGAAATAAAATTTTAGTAACCTTAATCTTCTGATGAAATAGATTTTTAGCATAATTAGTAATATATAGAAATAGAATTTCCGTAACCTTAAACTTTAGAAAAAATAGAATATCAGTGATCCTAGGATTTTATGGTAATAAAGTTTCACTATAATTAGACTTCTTACAGATAATTGTAGTCTATAAATAGTTTTGTATAAATGAGAACTTAGAAGACCTAGGTGGTAATCCTTTAAGGAGAACCTTTGAGAGAGGTATATAATGTTGTTTTCATTTATTCTCCTTGTAACGTCTTTCCCATAGTAATAAAAGAATTTTGTCACCTTACATATGTATGTTGGTCACATAGATTGACCTAATCACTTAAATTCTTATATTCTTCTCTTTCTTATTTTCTCTCATTTTATTTTTATTTTATCTAATAATTGATATTAGAGCCTAGTTTATCCTTTTTAGTATATCAGGATGTCTCTTTATAAGTTTGATATTAAGAAGTTCAGTAGATTGGATGGTTTTACTCTATAAAAGGTGAATACAAGAGCGGTCTTTGTTCAACAAGGATGCACAAACAACATTGGAAGGAGAAGAAAAATTGTCAAAGAATTTGAAGGCATCAAAGAAGCAAGAGATTCTATCAAAGGCGCATATAGCAATATTGTTGAATATGAGAGAAATGGTTAATGAAACAAGTAATGCTTTGTTGTGTAACTATAAGAAGAGATCAGATACAATTGTTTATATCAAAAGCAACATTTGTATCCCTCAAGGATGTTAGAAAGTATAGAGATGAAAGATCACGTTGATAATTTTAATCAGATTATCTTTGACCTATAAGTTGTTGGTTTAAAATTGAGGATGAGGATTAAGTTATAATACTTTTATGTCTCTTGACCAATTTATATAAGAACATACCACATTGTATGATAAAGAGTGCTTATATTAGTGACATGAAGGAAGCTTTATAGTCCAAGAAATTAAAGGAAATTTTCTCTATCATATATAAATATGTATCAAATTCGGGTCTGGTTATTGACAGAGGAAGGAAAAAGGAAAAAGGTATATTCTTTAAAGAATAGAATAGTACTGTCAAATTGGTTGATAATATATAGTGTATTGTTAAAGATTGTGGTTCATTACTGGTCAAGATGTATGATGGAATTGTTGTAACATTGAATGTCTGATATATTCATAAACTTTGGAAAAAAAATCTTATTTTCATGGGTACTGTTAATAAACAAAGGTATAAGTTTTCTGGTAATAATAGATAGATTAAAGTAGTAAAAAGTGTATTGACTGTGATGTAAGAAAAATTATAGCATGATTATATGTATTAATGGTAAAGACAGTAATGGAATCAGTGGTTGTGCTTTAATCTTCAAGGAAGAAAGATAATATTACGTTATAACACATGTGAGTGAGTTATCTTGGTGAGTAAGAGATGATGAAACTTCATAAGGGGATCATAACTTATTAAAGGATGTCAAATATAAAATTTAGACTTTTATAAAGTTTCATGCACTTAGTAAAACGTTTATGATAACCTTTAAAAATATAGTATTTAGGGAGTGACATATATTAAAACAAACATATGAAAAGCACGTTCTGAGGTCAACAATGAGCAACACTAGTTCAAAGGTGTTACTAGTCTAGAACTAATGTTAAGCAGCTAAAAATTCTAGTTTAGGAGATAAAAAATGTCAGGAAGAAAGCATCAATATGGAATAGCCAATTATGGAGCAAGGAAGACTATAGGGCAACCAAAACGATATGGTTGGGAAGATCGATTATTTATTCTTAGTCATGAGAAAGATAAATAGATGGGAGCTATAGTGAAAGATGTAAGGTTTCATAAGATCAAAATATTGATTTTATTTGTTCAAATCTTATTAGAAAAGAAACATGTTAATAAATTGTTCTGTGAAAAAGTTCAACATAGTTTATACTTGGTGAATGTTCACTCACCTTAAAGCACTTGGGGGATTAGACAATAGGGAGTATTTCTAGGTCAGATCTTGGAGAATTCAAGTTAAATGGCGAATTGTCATAAATGTCTTAGATTTTAATGAAATAGAATTTTAACAACCTTAGTCTTTTAGAGAAATAGAGTTTCAATATTACTAAATATTTACAAAAATAGAGTTTTAATAACCTTAAACTTGTGTGAAATAGAGTTTCGATACTACTATGTCACTACAAGAAAATAGTGAATTACATACGGCAATTACCGACGGAAAAAGACAATATTCCGTCGGTAAATATATTTA
>JANZXR010000009.1:23102630-23115923 GCA_027575705.1 Erythroxylum echinodendron
TGGTTAGCGGTCGGTAAAATTTTGTTTTCACCGACGGATTGCCTCATTTTCGTCGGTAAATTGCGACGGAATTTTTGTCGTTGGTAATATTCCGACGCAAATTCTCAATTTTCTTGTAGTGTGTATCTATAAAAATAGATTTTCAATAACCTTAAACTTTTGTGGTAACTTTTAGGATTCTATGGTAATAAAGTTTCATTATAATTAAATTTTGTATAGGTAACCCTAATTTATAAATAGTTTGATGATAGTTTTGTAAGAAGAGACTTTAGAAGACTTTAGTAAAAACTTTTAGAGATAACCTTTGAGAGAGGTTCTGGAAGGTTGTTACCATATTGTAAGATAAAGAGACTATTTTTGTCAATTATATGAGTGATGTCTTCCAGTCTAAGGAATCAAAGAAAAAATTCTTTGACATTTATGAATATGTATCAAATTACGGTCTAATTATTGAAAAAAATGAATAAGGAAAGGAGTTCTAAAAATTAGGTAAGTCACCATTAAAATCAAAATCTAAAGTTATTCGATGTTTTAATTGTAAAGTTAAAGGAACTTTTCACATTAGAATGTTATTGTAATCCAGGAGAGTTGTAATGAAGAGGATAAAAAAGACAATAATATTTTAACGACGAGTAATTTTAATTATACAAACTATTGGACTGGATGATGATGGAGAGCATGTTGTCAAAGGTAGCGAATCAGTATAGATCAAGATACATACATAATTGTTATAACATTGGATGTTTGGTATATTCCTAAACTTCAGAAGAATCTGATTTTTATAAGTACTCTTGATTTTATAAGTACTCATGATAGACAAGGGTATAATTTTCTTGTGAAGATGGGTAATCAAGGACTTTAATGAAAGAAAAATTACAACGTGACATCTATGTCTTAATAGAAAAGATCATAATAAGATTGGTGATTGTATCTCAATCTTTAAGGAGGAAGGATAGGATTATGATATGACAAATATGGACGAGTCATTTTGATGAGTAAGAGATAATATAACTTTATAAAGTGAGCTTATTGAAAGATGTCAAATACAATAAGGTAGAATTTTGTACGTTTTGTATATTTGATAAAAAATCTAAGGTAACTTTCAAGAAAATAGCGTTAAATAAGCGACATATATTGAGTAAAATATATATAGAAAGGATGTGTCAGGGTCAATAATTATCAATACTAGTTTAAAGGTGGTATTAGAATAATATGGAACAAATATTAAGGGGGTTGAAAATTCTAGTTTAGGAGATAAAGCAATGTTAAAAAAATCAGCATGGTATAGCCAAGTATAGAGCAAGAAGGAATGTGAGGCAGCTAAAGAGAATATGGTTGGGAGGACTTGATTAACCATTAATGATAGGAATGGAATTATTTTGTAGGAACTAAAGAAAGTCTGGAGAAATACGAAGAATGTAAGGTTTCATAAGATCATAAAATTGATTATATATGGTTAGCTTTTGTTGAAAAATATTCACACTTTAGACGATGCACATGACATATTAATAAAGTCATTGTCTGCAAAAAGGTTCAAGCATAGCTTGGACTTTATGAATGTTCGCTCAACCTAAAGCCCTTGAAGGCTTGTACAATAGGAAGTATTTCTTGGTTAACTATTGGAGAGTTCAAGTTAAGATGAAGAATTGTAAGATATGTCTTGAACAGGGTTCGTTGTAGGCCAAGCCCAACCTAAAAACAACTCGAGGCCCAAACGGACCTTGGATTAATGGCCTGAGCTGGAGCTTGGTTAGGCTTCAATAGCCCAAAGCTTAATTGAGGTTGAATTAAGTTCAAATTTTTTTATTTTTTCCAATTTTATATCATTATTTAATTAAATTAAAAATTAATTTTCAAAATTTTCAAATTTTGCCAAACTAAACATCCAAGATCGAGCTAAGTCCAGAACTGAATATTTTATAAAAAATTTCTAAGCTAGCCTAATATTCAGTCAAACTAAGTAGTAGAATTTGTTAACTTAGATCCGAGGGGGTTAGACCCAAGCTTTAATACCATGCTTAGTCTTGAATTCTAATGAAATAAAACTTCCATAACCTTAGACTTTTGAGATAGATTTTTAATATTATCAGGTATCTATACAATAGAGTTTTAGCGACTTTAAATTATGTAGAAATAGAACATTAATAACTTAAGATTTTATTATGATAAAGTTTTCCTATAATTACATTTCTTAAAGATAATTCTAATTTTTGTAAGAGAGAATCTTAGAAGACCTTGGTAAAAATCTTTGGAGAAACTTTTTGAAAGAGATTGTATACATATAACAATTTTCTTATAATAATAAAAAAATTTTGTTTCTATCGAAGTAAGTCATGTAAATTCACCAAATCACATAAATTTTTTTATTCTTTTATTTCTTATTTTTTCGATGATTAAAAAATCAACAAGTTCGGCCGATTCAACATAAAAAATTTAAATTATCCAACTTTTCAATTCAATTTTTAACTTTTCAGTTCGATTTATTTTAATAACTCCTTTTATTAAAAACTAATCAGTTTATTAATTAATCGATCAATTTTTGTAAATTAATAAGTTCTTATAAACTCAAATTAATTAATTAATTTTTATTTAATAACTTTTTCCAATTTAACTTTAAATTTTCGATAAATAAGGACAATCTCTTTCAATCATATTTTAAATTCTTTAATTTTATTTAATCTTTAACCTATGACAATTTAACTTTTAAAAGATTAATTTTTCTCTTATATTACTTCTTTTTATGCGTTTTTTCTTTTCTGTTTCTTTTACTTATATTACTTCGTGCTGCGTAACAGGCACTGGCATAAAACCTTACTGCCAATGCTTCACCACGAAGCAATTAATGCATTTCAACACAGAATCTCAAGTACAGACCATGCTGGAAAGATGATTACATAACTAGGAACAAAAAGCAACCTATCTAATGCAAGCCAAGAGAGTCCTTAGCCGAGAAGGTTCTGTACGTTAAACCCTTTTAATCTAAATTGTATATTTGAAGAATTTATTTAATGATTTGGCAATGCAACGAAGATTTAAATAATGGATAATAAATCTTTGACATCAAATAAATCTGAACCTCCGACACAAAAATCTTAATCTTAAAGAATTACACATTCGTAATCGGACAAAAGAGATAGCACGGAGGGAAGAATCGGACACGGTTTCAGTTGTGGGAACCACTTCCCTTTGAGAGGCCTTTTGCCTCAATACCCTCTCTTTTTAACCAACTTTCGTTGTAAGGACTGAATTTGATGCGAGTACAAGTCAATGCCACTTTACTGAATATTGTCTTCTTTTTATAAAAAACAAAAAACAAAACATCTTCGTCTCTACTCCTCCATCCACTTAAAGCTCCCGTTAAATGGCTTCCATGCTCTAGTTATCAAACTGGTGTCTTTATCTCTACTAGCTGAGTATTTGATCTTGATCAATCTAGCCGTAGTCCCTGTTTTAGGAAGAGGAATGAAATACTTTTCAAGTCCAAATTTCCTTCCAAACCAAAGATAGATAATTCTTGTTGTATCTGTAATCTCCTTTTACAGCTTCTGTCAAATTAGGCCAAAGTTGGAGCTTTTCGGGCTATGGATGAACAACCGGTCGGATTCAGATTTCATCCAACCGATGAAGAAATCATCAACCATTACCTAAAGCTGAAAATGAACGGTCACGATTCTCTCGTTGATGATGTAATCTCCGAGGTTGATCTCACCCGAGTGGAGCCCTGGGACTTACCAGGTAAGTGCTACCCAATTTATCAAACTTCGTCAAGTTCGTGGTTTTCTTGCCAAATTTTGATCGTAACATATATTTCTACTATGGATGAACTGTAGATCGTTCACGAGTGTGGTCGGGGGATCAAGTTTGGTACTTTTATTGTAGACCTGATTACAAGTATTTGAACAGTAAAAGATCCAACAGGACAACCAAGTGTGGATTCTGGAAAGTCACTGGGAAAATTCGTGATGTGAAAGCTAAACGCACAGAGGAGGTGATAGGGAAAAAGAGGACTTTGGTTTTCCATAGAAAAGAAGGGCGTGATTCTAAACCTAAGAGGACCGACTGGGTCATTCACGAGTACCAGTCTGAAACCACACTTCCAAACCAGGTTGGTGTCTGAAGCTACCATCTGACTGCAATTGAACTGGGAATGTAATGTTTTGTTTCATTTACAATTGGATTCTTCTGTCGTATTCTGGCCTCGCTTTTCTGTTACCCGTTTGAGTTGTTTTACTTGGAAATTAAACGCTTTTCAGAATGTCAAGTTCTCTTATCACATTTTCTTTAACTTTGGCCAGATACCTTTTGTTCTCTGCAAGTTGAAGGACAAAGCAAATTCACAGAATGAAAGTTCACCGCATGAGGAAGGTGAACCTAGTTGCTTTTTACCGTCTGATTTCCCACAGCCTGGAATTCCTGAGGTGAGAGACAGCATACCTCATGTTTAGTTTTCGAGTTATACTTGCTTCGACCTGATGGGTATCCTGTTGATGATTTTGATTTCAGGGTATTTCCATTGATGATCTCTTAGCATCACCAAACAGTGGCTTCGGTAGTGACCCTCAAGTTTACACCAATGAGGAGGAATGGGCAGATTCAATTGTTGTTGATCCAGGTGATTACTACGATGAAGGAATTCCGGGAATGAATCCATCTGGTTCAAGGATTTACAAACATGAGCGTCAAGCAGGCTACCAAAACCTTGTAGGAGAGGAGGAAGTTTCTTCCCGAAGAATTCTGCAAGGGGAAACATCCGACGCAGTGTGTGAAAAGGTAAAGAACTTGAGCTGCAACTTTCCAGTTCAAGGAAACCATCTGCATATTTAAACTTCAATTGATTGCGTTTTACAGGCTAGAGATGCTACAAGGGATGATGCTGCAGTTGAGCTTACTCCTAAGAGAAGCTCTGCGGTGGCCCCAAAACGTGACAGGGAAATGGCTAGAGTTATCACTGCAGAACCAACTACAAAGTTGGGATCTAATAGGTCACGTGGCGATGATAGGAAGAGTCTATACATTCGTTTTGAAACTCCTATATCAGGCCATGAACAAAGTCCACCATCAGTGTACATTGTAAATGTTCTGGTTGGCCTCTTTTTGTTTATAATCATTCTCCGGGAAATGCTGACATTTTAGCCGCACTCTTTCCTAGGTATTGGGTTTTTTTTGCCATCTGATCATTCGCAGAAGAAGATGTGCAAGTGAATAAGGTAGGATAGAAATGGAGAAGTTTGCTGTCTCTAGTTTTATGGTCTAAAAGTGTTCCAGTCCAGGCCCTAGTTAATAGAAAATTTATGGCCTTCACTTTTACTTCTGATGTACTTTTTAATTTTTGTTTTTAATTTTTAATTTTTATTTTTAAATTTACGGCGTTCAATTTTTCTTTTAAATCTTTAAAAACTAAAAATAAAAATAAAACAAACGAACTCATATTTTCAAAGTACTTCATTCATCAAAGTTCCTAATTTTTGCTCAAGGATTGCTTTAATGACTGGCATTGTGTCAGGTAATTTGTTTTCCCTGAATACTATGAAGTTTTGTAGATTGAAGCACTCAAGCTTGTAATATCCAAGTGATCTAAGCCGGAGCACCTGAATGGCAAGCAACTTTAGTGAATCTGCACGTAAACAGGCGGTGTTGTGATGATCCATGGTAGAATCATTAATTTCCACAAACACATTAAACCTAACCTCAAGACTCATGAAATTCACAATTCACACATTTATACTCACAGTTCCTTAAATCTCTCTGGATCTGACTTGTACAATTGTTCTGTAAATTTCTTTTCTAAGCCCTGATCTTGCAAGCCCCACTTTTCTCTTTAAAATATCCCAAGTTTAGGCCTCATGTCTCCTGGACTTATATATATTTCTAGCCCATGGACTAAGTGCTGTTGTGACCCACGACGAATAATACGGACTCAATTATATATACATTTATCTCTATACATAGTTAGTTATGTAACCAGCAAATCTTAGTTATATGGACCGAATTCTCACCTAAATTGAACAGGAGACCTTAGAACTTTCCAAGCCGAATCGCCCACAAATCATGAGAAGTGGAGCCGAAAAGATATTAGGGTCTTTGGTTCGCGAGGGTCTTTAAGTAGCCTACGTAAATGCCATACTATTTCAGTCCCAACAGTTTGATCCTGGATGGATTTCAATGGCATCACTACCCCATCTTGACAGAGAATGGAATAGGATTTTAAAGGGCCCTCTTCTCCCTATTTCATGTGTAATAATGCACTTAGTATGAGAAAGCAATAGTAGGGGAAGCCGTATACAGCCAGAGTAAGGAAAGGCATGCGCGTTGCATTTAATGCCCATTTACACACAACCAAAGAAGAGAAAGGACGACGTAGTGGTCCATGCAAATTTATCACACCTTCGTCCTATTCAATCGCTTATTTCAACTTGGTTTTCGAGTGTGATTAGATTACATTTGCATGTGTCTTTGTTTTCTTCTTTTTCTTTTAATTTTCCTGAGATCTCCATAAAAGGACAAATTATCATACAAAATAAGTTTTCTTTACCTAAAACTCACGTGCCCTTCTTTATCACCTCATCAATTACACCTATTAAGCCTAAACCTACCTATACTCTTCCTTTCCCTATAGCCTGCTGACTATTCTGTACCAAAATAATATAATAGTTGCATATAGTGAGGATATATGTCAAAAACTGAATTTACTTATACCTTAAATCCTTGATACATATAGGAATTGGGAGTTTGATAAATTCCAATGAATCGATGCTCTTTCACACGATCTTACAAGATTGTTCAACTCGGGTGCATTCTAGTTTTGTGAATCATCTAATAACGTTCTTAATTATTTGACGAATATATAGTTGCTCAAAACTTTTACGACAGGAAAACCTCCGTACAAATCATTATTATTAAGACATGGGCTAGTTATTAAATTCCAGGAAACTGTGTTATTTTTCCTTGCAAATTCCAGGCTAAGAGTTTCAGAGGAAATTCTCAGGGTTATCAGAGTTTCTGCAGGTGTTTCCCTAATACAGTAAAATTTTCTACAGTTGCATGGTACTGTAGCCCCATATCTGGGCATCTAGAACAATTGGACTAAAAAATAAGGAAGGAATCGTAATCTCATAGCATGCGCATCTTCTCCTAATCATGTCATTCTTCTTCTTTGGCCTCTTTCACCCTCTCTGTACCTCTCCGTTTTACACTGACACATCCACATTGTGCAATACATATCTTTGCAGAGGAAAGGGATAGCTGAGTGTATGTAAGCCTCAAGCAGTCAGGCTACAACTAAGTATATCCAATCAAATATTTAATGATGTATTCTTTGATTTTAGATATAAGAAGTATATGCTGCTTGAACTTATTCTGAATTGGACGAGTGGTACAAGAGAAAGTAGTAGAAAAGAAAGGTAACGGTTTAAGATCGACCTAATTTCTTGTTCACTAAACTGATGGAATCTTAGACATAGACCCAATATACCAATTGATTTGTTCGTGGACTGTCACAACAGGTACGTGCGATGTCTATGTCCATATTTACTCTCCTGATGAGCACACACTAAGGCTTGGTAGATGAGGCAAAGTGCTAGTTCCGACACCTTATACATTGCCATGTTACATGATGGATTGAGTTTGAGACTGAATTATTACAATCAAACAGAAGAAAAGGATAAAGATAAATTGTTAATTGATATTGAAACATCTGATCCATTTCCATTCAGGTAAAAAAAAAGGAGGAAATAGTTGTAGAAATATAGATGAATTAATTATGGAGTTAAACCCCATGTGTATATATGTATGTAGATCATCTGTATATTCACTTCACCAATTCTGAGTACAAGCAGGTTATATGCTGCCAGGGATCGTGATGTTATTAGGTAAATGATCATCATATGATATGTAAGAGGCAACTTTCCTGAGAGTCCCTCAAGAAGCGTACATAGTGATCATCATATGCTCTGTAAGAGACAACTTTCCTGAGTGTCCCTCAAGAAGGGTACATAGTCACATTCCATGACAAATGGCTTATGCAATGGTACATATATCATGCACCATAACAAACTCCATTTCAACATGGATCCCGTAATGATGCCTGTAACCCAGTGTATAGCGTAAGAAATACTTCTAACTCCCCTAATCTATATGGTACAAGTAATGTTAGTCTTCTTTCTTGCTTGTTCAAGTTATCAAGAATAGAGTTTTATTTGACAAAAATAGTTAGATCTCCTTTTGGCATTGATTTCCTTTTTAGAAGGACAAAGTAGTAAAAGATTAGCTTTTGAGTTCATATAATTTGATACTTTATCAAATAATTTATGATTTTAGTAATTTATCAATAGAAAAATCAACTTTTAGTTTCAGTTAGATTTACAGAATAGACTTGATCAATAAAGATTATTTTGAATATACACTTACTCGTGATCTGAACATTGTTGTGTAGTGGCCTTGTTTATATTTAACTCATCCAAACTCCACTTTAATTAAGAAAGTGTTTCCAGAAAAAGCTTATAAATAATACGTTATATACATTCTAACCTAATCATTTAATAAGCGGTGGTCGTAGCTAGTGGTAATAGTTTTCGACACAAGAACGAACTTCGCTGTTTTGGGTGCGGAGAGGTTGGACCAAAAGGCACCACAGACTTAGGTTATGAAGACGAAGAGATTTCAAGCAGGGACTCTACAACCAACGTACTTTAATCATTCAGTTTACATTACTTAAAACATTATTTGTGGAAGTGTTAATTTCCTTATAAGGAAGTGTCAACTTTGAACAATAATGACGTTGCTTACTGCTTCAATAGCCACCAATTTACGTCTCAAAAAAATTCATATCAACAGCCAACATGGAGATAAGTAAGTATAAATGCAATATCTTAGCGTAAATCACATTCCAATCAGAACCAACTTATGCTCTTATGTCTTCGCCATCATGAACTACCCTATTCAGTTGCAGCTTGCTGTATGATAAGATAACTGATGTAAATAGGCTTAAGTCCATTCGTATCCTTCTTGTACTGAAGTTAGATTACAAATCAAAACAGAAGAGCTATCAACTAGCTACTTAGAGATTGTGATGTTAATCCTATTGGAAGTTTTATAAGCCAAAAAAGTTAAGTTACAAAGTGCGTGTGGAAGGGAAATGCAGATCCATGAAGGTTTTTGAGGTAAGCCTCGCTTTCAGATGTTTCCATCGAGCTCAGGGAGTTGGATAATCGTGGAAAAAAACATTTTCATTAATTTTCAATAATTCTGAGAGAGTGAAGTTGCACCTTTCTCATAGAATAAATCGAATATTTAATATTATTTGTGGAACACATTCTAAGAAAGAAATAAAAGCTAAGATTTACAGCTGAAATGGACATACCGTTCAAAAGCAGACATTGAGGAATATTGGAAGCTGGTTATCATTTCAATTTGGTGGATACTGCAGAGAAATTTTACTTCTGAGTTTCTTCTTGAGATGTGCAGATTTCCGATGGAATGAAAAAGATGTTCGATCCAAATTTGACTGCAAAGGTAGGACGGAAAGATGTATTTGATCAGAAAATCAGAACCTTGAACAAAGATGCTATGCTAAAAGATTAAAAGAATCTTCAGGGAAGAACGTACCTTTTTTTTGTTGTTTTTATTGGAGTTGGAAACTAACAAAAGAACTATTTCCTGCATTTTCTTTTGCCGATTGGATAATATCCTTATGTTATGTAAATCAAATTCTTGATTTGAACTAAAAATGAACTTAATGTACATAAGCAGCTGCCTACTTGTACATATCAAGATTAAGAGAAAATTTCAATTAGAAGATAAGTTTCCCTTCAATTATTATCTGGAAATTCTACCTATAGATTAAGATCCGACGTCATTTTGGTGCCAAACTTTCAATGGTAGACCACAGAGTCAATAATTGACAGTACAAAACTGTGAAGTATGAGCCGAAACTTTTGCAAACTAGAGGTAAGAAGGGATCTTGTACTCTTAATTCTGCAGCGCAAGTTAAATCTTATAAAGAAAAGCCAATCCTACGCAGTTCTGATGAGTGCAGTAACCAAGGTCTTATTTCCTGAGGAACCAAAAGACTTGGCCTTTAACCGTAATGTATGATAAGTCACGTTGATCACGTATTGGAGGGCTCAACCACTTTACAAATCTGAACTGGAATTCAATCTCGGGATAGCTTCATTTAAGGAACCTCACTTTTAACAGGGAAGGACAATTTCTGTGTGCAGTAGAAGGATGAAGGTTGGTTTGGCTGTGAAGAGAAAACAAATATATATTAACAAATAGCTTACATATCAAGAATATACAAAAGGCCAACCAAGCTTATGAGAACTGGAAAATTTGTTAGGAATAAAGTTGAAACAGTAAGGATACAGAAGCTACCTTTTACAGCGCTGCAACTTTCTGCACAAAACCTGCAATACAACTTAACTAAGCAGTAGGGGGAGCATTAACCCAATAGGGTAATAGAACAAAAGAAAGATAAAAAGGAGGAACTTTTGCAGTGTCCCATTAGCCAGTGATATGTCCCCTATAATTTGTCAGATATATATATATATATATATATATATATATATATGGAGAGAGAGAGAGAGAGAGAGAGAGAGAGAGAAAGAATGCACAGTATGTCCAAGGAGGAACAGATATAACCCAAACAAACTGAGAAGAGCTCATCGCATACATACAGTTATAATTGGGGAAGCAAGAAAAGAAAGCCCTATTGAAAGCAATTGTATATATATTAATAATCATCACGATATTCATCTGTATATATATGGCGTTATACACAGTTAAAAGGGTCTTTTCAGCTAAACACGTTCAATATTTTTGCTCTCAATTCAAGTCTTTACAAACCCCCCCAATAGCATTCGCCTATTGACTTGCTGTAGTACTACTTTGAAACAAGTTAAATAAATGAACAAGACTCGTCAAAAAGGTAATTAGCTTACCCAATATATCTCATGAAACCCTCTTTGTCCTAATCGAATTCATCAACCCCAGCGCAAAAAACTAAATGTGGAGTAATAAAGATTGTCTTCTTTCTTATTCTTCACTGCTTGGTGTGTTTGATGATCAAAGATCCAAATCAAAAGACGAAGTCTTTCCTTTCTTATGAAGCTCAGCTTGCATTGTTGGAGTTGGGGCGGTAGTGGGTACTCTTGATTGGAGAAGTGGGAGAGATGGGGAAGCCAAATGGGGAGAGAACAAAGCCGCTGAACCATGAGCAATGTTACTAGGAGTATTCACCGAGGATGAGGACGAATCATCTGCTATAGAACATTCCATGTTTACGCCGAACAACCTGAACCTCTTCCCCACAGTTTTGCCATGGACAACGGGAACTGAATCAATCATCATTGGCATCGGTTGGCATCCTTGTTGCTGATGATTCATTGCCTCAGTTTGATGTGGCCCTGGTGGCCTCCAGTAGTACTGGGCTGCATTGACATAACCAGTTGCGAGTTGATGATGATTGTGGTAATGGTAAGGCTGAATAGTATTGAAGTTCAGATGATGCAATTGTTGTTGTTGATGGTGTTCATAGGCTCGTGACGGTATCGATAAAGACTGAGGCATGGGGTAAAGCCTGCCCCACCTCATCGACTGTGGCAAGTGTAGCTGATTTTGGAGCTCTAAATGCGAGTACGACGTGGGATCTGGTGCATTTGGCCTGCGTCTCCAGTCTATATACAGATGATGCCGTCCTGACTCACCAACTCCTCTCTGAAATGTCACAATATCGCCGGCGTCGAGCTTCTTCTCCTTCACAAAGCGACTCCACCCTTTAGTCATCACATAGCTTTGACTACTATTCCAATAAGAGTAGCGAAACCTCCAAAACTTGCCGCTTCGATCCTCGAAGTTCAAGAGGAGGCCTTTCTCGCTCGATGTGGAGTCTAAAGGGAAGTATTTTTCAGCGTGCTGTTTTGGTATCACAAGGCGGTTTAGCTTGCCTACGTCGCTTGGAGTCACAACTTTGTCAAACATATGCTCTTTATCTACAGATCTGCTACTCGTAACAGCTGCTCCACTGGTTTCAGATTCATTACTATTGCTCCCCAGCGACAAGTCCGTGATCTCCATCTTCTTGTCGAAATTGAAGTTTGGTTCTTGGTTCTTGTAATCATGTTGTGGTTCAGATGAGCTAAGCCATGGTTTTTGGTGCTGCGGCAGAAAAACTTTGTACTGGGTTGAAGAAGATGGGGAGTTTGGAGATGGAAAAGGAAGCTTACTTGTCATCACTACTTCTTCTTCCTCCTCTTCTTCTTCCTCTTGTAATTCCTCTTTATCACGATACCCTCTTTGTTCTTCACCAAAGTTCATAATCGCCCACCCCAATTTCGAGCTTTCTGGCTACTGTGGATCTTGGAGTACAAAAACCCGCCAGAATAAAACGATGATATAAAGAAAACGGAAAAAACAACTTGAAGGTGGGAAAGAACCGAACTTTTTACATATTGAAGTGAAAAACTAAAAGTCCTCACCTGAAAGGATTTGTTTGGTATGAAACTTTGTTTTTTTTGGTGCTTCAAGATCTGTGAGGCCACAAGAGAAGCAAAAGGAAGCTATCTTAGGACTACAAACCAAACGGTCGGTGCCTTCTTCTTTGACCAAGAAGATGTCATTCTAAACCCTAAAAGACAAGCCACAGATAATTCAATACATGAACATAAGTTATTGTTGTTGCTGACCTAGGCGAACAGAGAGGGAGATGGAGAGGGGGAGAGAAGGGTATTTCCCAACCCAAGTTGCTTCTCTCGTCCTCGAAGCTTCTCTTCACAAGTGAAGCAAGATTATGTATTTTTCTTTTTTGTTGCTCTTTCGGTTCTTTAGGAATGACACATGACCATGAGATAGAGAAATGGGAGAGTAAGAGAGAAAAGAGTTATACGTGGGGGCCCATGAATGATCTGGTTCGACTCATGTGAGCTTGTCCTTTTCATTATTTTCGGGTTATATATCTACTCTCCCCCATGTATATATATATTCCCACCATGAGCTATGACCCAACCAAGCGATGACCAGTTGGTCTTTAGACTAATAATCTTGTAGTGAAATTTTCCTTCCAAGACACATGCATCATTTCTTCTATTTTTATTTTTTTTCAATCTTCTTATTAATTAGTCTAGTTGGCGAAAGAGAGGGACGGAGAGGTAGAGAGAGCATGCTCAGTTAGGTTCTGAGTTTTGACTTTGGTGCCATTGATAATTTGCTCTGGTACTGAGTAGTAAGAGAAAAGTCTATTTTCTCGTCCTAATCTCAGTGGGAATATAGATAGAGATTCCTTTAATTATATCATCCCTC
>JANZXR010000009.1:23116003-23148907 GCA_027575705.1 Erythroxylum echinodendron
AAGTACTCCTGTCTCATTAGATATGTTAAACCTAGCTAATATAATTATAAAAATATATATAAACACAATCACCATAGCGAATTCAAATTGTAATGTGTATTTATTATATATAATAGTATTACAAGGATTGCAGTCCGAAATTTAAAACCCTGATTCATCTAAGAAACAATGAGTCATCAGGTTTGATTTCTCCCTTACATATATGCACCTAAATCATGTTGACTCAGCTCTTTTATAGTCCAAAAGAAGTTATATGGCTCGCGGTTCTATACATCCATAGTGTAAGACAATGAGTCTCCGGTCTCCACAAGCAAGCAACAAACTATGACCTTAAAAGGGTAATTAGATATGGTTGATTAGTTACTTATCCTCCTTCAATTCAGCAAAAGCTAGTGATTAGGTTCTCTTCCTCGAGAGCAACAAAGTAAATGACTTAATTGACCATGGAAAGGCCAATCAGAAAGAAAATCAACGCTTGACCAATATACGCAACTAGAGCATATGCACTTTGGATTTTTTTCGCACAATTGCAATCCATTATATAGTTGTGTGCTGAGTTGCTTATGTTGTTGAAAAAGAAAGAAAGAAGAAAGGGATTAAAACTGAAACAATTTTCTTAATTTTGAGGATTGAAATGGACGGAACATATATAGATGTGGTTGAATAAGTCGTGCCTAATTAAGATGATTACTGATGTATTTTATGCATGTTTCCGATAATATAATTCCAAGTTTTCTAACTATGGAAACGTGTATCTTAATTTACCGAGTACAAGTTGAATGTAAACGTACAATTGTTTAGGGGCAGATGCTTTATAAACACATGATTGTATTGTATTTAATTAGCCCTCGATCTGCTTAAAACTAGAAAGTCGCCCCACATCAAACAAGAATGTAAATAATTTAATTTTTATGGTCTTGGAAGACGATTAAGGCTGTTGTATCTAGGATAACATATTTTAATCCAACTTCTAAAGTCCTTTTATAATAATAAATTGCAAAGTACAAACACATTGTTGAAGTCTTTGTCTTCAAACAATATATATACAAAATTAGGTAATAAACAAAACAACTGGGCTGATATCCCCCTCGTATGAGTTGCATATATATCACTTAAGCATCTAAAAGGTTAATTGAATTTTGACATAAAGGGCACTGAGCACATGATTAATTATATATGTTTCTTCGTATTTAAATTTGTTGTACATGATAAATATATATAAGACTAGCTAGTCACCGGTAGGTGGATATATATGCGTATTGGTTGACGAGGTGGTCCTGTTTCATCTCCACTTTATGAATTTTGACAGAACCCTCAGGCGCCATATTGTTTTGTTGTACTGATGGATAATGACATTGAGAAAGTCTGATGATCATAATCTAGAAAGGAGATTGTCTTTGAGAAGCTGCATTTTGAAGAAATTACGGAAAACTGAGAAGCCTAAATTTGAAACTAAACTTAATATTAAGCTTTTACCTTGCCTTGAAAATGAAATAAAAAGGGTTTAGTTTATGCCTAAAATAACTAAGGAATTATAAGTGAGTTGCATATTTTCTGCAAGTAGTTTTATTATTATTAGCATATCTCTTCTGGTTCTGGAGATGTGTGTATGAAGGCATAGGAAATTAAAGAGGTGCTCCGTAGGGAATCTGGCTTCATCTTTTGTGAACTTCTGAGATTCTTTATGAAGCATTTGCTACGGGACTTTTATTAGTGGGGTCCAAAAATCTATGATGCTGGTACTATAAACTGAGACGTGATCCAAAGGAGATTTAACAACGTTGCCTTTTCCATTAGGATAATACATATTTTGGGAGAAAAGAAAAGAGAAAAAGGATGATGCAGGGTCGGTGAAATTGAAAACAAACACACGAGGACTACGCATTTCCTAATACCAATCCTTTTTCTTTCTTGAAAACCAAACACAATCACATATCCACTGATATATTTATTGGATAAGCCTTAAGTATGTGAAACAAAATTTAAAGATTATACAGGCAGAGCCAGAAATGTATTGCACACTGTGAATGCGAATATGTATTACACATTGTGAGTGATGTCATGTAAGTATCAGGATATTTAAAACAACATCAGATGATTCTTGTGATGTCAATAATACATAAATTTACCCTGATTGATTCAAAATATTAAGTCCGAGTTTAAAAATTCACATCGGCCGTAACTCAAAAAGTGTAAATCCTGTCGTTTTCGTTGCTGGATTTAATTACCAAACCTATCCTTCACATAATAACACGTAGACATCTTTTTGTTTTTTTCTAAGGTCATATATATATTTTATCACGTACATACGACAACATGAACCTTCATAGCAAGATCCTAAGCTTATGAAGCCTACGACAAAATACCAATGCTGGTAGAGAAAGAGCTTACGATGTTGACAGTAAGTCCTTTAATTACTAACATACATCCCTATTTTTCAGCTGAAATTATACCGAAAAATCATATTGCATGTATAGATTCCTAGTCCACTTGCCACTAATTAAACCCACAGGCCGGCCCTACTTGTTTGAAGCATATAAAAGGCCGAGGATAACTGTACTGTAATCGGTTACATGTTCTTATTATTGCACTAATAATTCTAGTGAACGGGGAAAAATGTAAATCAGAACATATTAATTAAACACTGTTTTCTTGTAGCTTCTTTTTCTTTTTTACAAAAACAATCGTACTAGCACAAAATGACACCCTGAGAGGTTTGGTCGCTTGCATATCTGGTCATTGGTTGTTTTTTAGCTACAGATTCATGCGAAATGCTGACACACAAGCAAAATTGTAAAGAGAACGTACCATTCAGTTGAAGGATAAGGGGAGAATGAGAAGGGCATCACGAGATACCTTACAAGAATTGGAATTGGTAGAATGTCAAAACTGCAAAAGCAAGCTCAACAAAGTACTTTGTTTCTTTAATCTAACCTTCCGTATCACTTTATACTTGCTAACCACGTGCAAATGTGACTATGGTACAGCAACTTAACAACTCAGATTAATAAATATGGTAATTATATGGGCTATACACAACAAGTTGGTAACAGTTACTAAGAATTTCCGACGACATATCATGAGTTAACATCAAACTCCAGATAATGGGTGTGTCTCTGAAGATATATGTGTGTGTGTGTGTATATGTATGTATGAGTTGTGACTTGTGAGGGGTGATTGCTACCCTTTTAGACCCTACTGGGGTTGCTAGGGGACCTCTTTCATCATTTATTCAGACGAAAGGTTCTCATGCTCGACCTTTTATAGCTATATTATTTAAGCTAAATTGTGTTTCATATGGTATTTTTGTACTGTTAATGTTTAGTGGCGTAAGATAAACTGTTATGTATATGTAGATACAGTATGGCTACTTAAGCTATAAGAGTAAGGACCACACCCTACGTACAGGTAGATAGACGCAAACCAATCACGCATAACTATAACAGTGGATCGACATACGATCCGACCCTGTTGAAGGATATCTCGTTCCAAACTTCCTTTGCTCTTGCCTTTTGTCTCTTCTTTTATCATTCCATTACAACTCGAATCAATTACCCAATTTTCACTCGTCAAAAAATATATTAATGTTTCGTCAGATTCCATTATGAATTATTTAGATTAAATTTGACATTCTAATTTTAATTTATTAAATAATTTATTTGAAATATATAATCATTACAAACTACTAAATATTTTCATATTTTATTAAACATATTTAAAAATAAAATTTACGAATTCTCGATTATTTTATTTTATTAACTTTATCACATTTTAAATTTTTGTGAAAATAAAATTTAATCTCACATATACTATTAATTACCATCATAAATATGTAAAGCAAGTAATTCAGTATGGATTAAAATAGAGTTAAAATGAGTTTGGAAAGTGTTACATAGACGCTTAACACCATACAAGCGTGTGTTTAATGAAATGTAATGCTTGATTACTAACCATGGAAGCATCAAGGATGTGTCTCCATCAAGTAGTGGCATCCCTTTCACGAGGATGATAATGGTAACAACTGTCATGCCCCAGAGTCCAGGACCAAAGGGCTTAGATTGCTCGACAAAATTCATACGAGGGCTACAGGTGCCTAGTGTGCGTTAAGAATTCAATTTAATTCATTTTATTTATTGCAAAATATGTAAATATAGTACCGCAAGTGGACCCATGTGTGAGGGGAAGCGGACACGTGCAAAATCAACCAGGTACCTGAAAAAGGACTTGAATGGAGGGCGAAGGGAAGGGATGAGGAATGACGAACGAGGATACCCAAATAATTTCCCTTAAGGGCACAGCCACGGCACAACAACAACGGTGGGGCTACTATGGCAGCTAATATATACATATATATATATAATATAGCAGAGAGTATCAGAATAGCATTATAGTCCACAAAAAATCACCCGTCACCACCACCACCACCATTCACCACCACAAACCTCCAACTCCAATGCTTCTACTACATCACCTAACCCCACACTAGTAGTCTAAAACCCCACCTCCTGCTCACCTCTTACCTCCTCTGAGAAACCGTTGAGCCTCTCTGCTGTTATGTCGCTTTCCCTCTCTTCATTAGGTTACACATTGCCCATAGCTACTAGCTAGTCTCCTCATTGATTCATGTTTTGTGGTACCATATTCATTCATTCAGTCAGGCCATATACATCTCTTTCTTTTGTAGCTTTTTTTTCTTAAATACTATTTAGTATATATTAATTACCGTAGCACACAAAGTACCATCCCACACTCTGCCAAGCCGTGCTCTTCAATTTATATCCAACAGTCCACGAACTCCAAATCGCTTCCTCATCATCCTTTATACGTTTAAAGATAAGGTTAAAAGTCGAGGCATAACGCTGAAGCCACCAATTCATGCCTGTCATGAAAACTTAGAGTAATTAAAATGTAGTTTATAAAGTTTATATTAAGTGATGAATTCCATTTTACATGTTCATGAGTTAATAAATTAATTTGTGGGTAACAAATGGTGAGTATTTCATGTGATTTTCCTCGTTAATTTTTTATTATTAATTATTTAAAATAATTTATTATATTAAGAATCAAAAAAATAAAACACATTGTGTTAAATTACTCTTAACATAAGTTTGTTTTAATTTGATTGCAATAATTTTTTTTTTAAAAAGTCAGATAACAAATTTAAAAAATTAATATCATGCCTTGATATTTCTAAAATAAAAATACTAAAAAAGATTAAAATCACAAAAAATATATTTGTTTGTTTATACGATGAGAGTTGGAGGAGTATAACCTTGCTCCTGTTCTTTAGCCACTGGGTTAGTTTCACAGGCCTAAAGGTACAGCAACAGCAAGCAATTGGGGAAGTTTCTCTAATCGAACAACCAAATTTTGTATGGCTACTTGGTTGTCGTGTTCTTCTTTCTTCAATTCGCTATATCCCTTCTTTTTATGAACTTGCACTTTTTTGTCTTCCCCTTTTGTGTCACTCTCTCTTTAATAAATGTTTAGCAATTAATAAAGGGTTTCCTATAATTACTAATTGTTATGCTTTTCCATTTTACACCTTGTGCTTCCCAAATCAGCCTATACCTACCAACCTAATTCCTAACTTTTAAATCAGAATTCAACGTATATTGATTTAATGCTTCCTTTGGGATCCATCTGACACCCTATGTCTAAACCCACTCTCACAGTAATTAACTTAAGCCTAACTTGTGTAATTTTGTAAAGCATAGTACCATATTCACCAATTTAGATATAAATTCAAATATAGAAGCATGATATTTCTGGAAAAGTAAAACTTTACTTTGCCCTGGTGAATTTTATGTTAATTTTGAAGCTAAAAGATTAAAGTTCTTGAATTTACTCGAAATTCATTTCCTTGTGATCAACACAGTACAATAACAGAGAACTTCTTAACAGGGCTTTTTTTTTTTTTTTAAGCTATCACCTTTCTAACTGTTTAAGCTCTGCCTTCCAACTTACGATCTAAGCACCTAACTATCCGAGAACTCTTACCTCAGAAGAACCTAAACATGATAGCTAAGTCTCATCCTAATTGCAAGTCATTTATATTTGGCAACAAAAAGTGATAACGGTGGACAAAATAAGATGCCCTTTACATAGCCTACCTCTGGCTCTTGTGATGTTCCTTTCATGGCTAACTTATTGCGCAAGATCTAATGACAACTATACCGCCAGATGATGGTGGTCCACTTAACTCTTCTTGCAGTACATGGTGGAACCCTCACCATTTCTTAACAATAAATGCATAGGCTACATGCCCTAAAATAAATTTGTATGACCATATATATGAAATATCGTCCCTAACAAGCTTACCCCCGTCTCCTACAGAGGGATTAGGTGATGTAATGGATCCATAAGATCAATTTAAGGGAGGTAATTACTAGTAATTATTTAATATTTAACGCAATAAAAGAATTACCAACAAAATTATTCACCTTTTTCAATATGTTAAATCTCAAATCTATTAATTAATAAAGAAAAACTATATATCTAAACACTATATATACTCCTCCTCTTCTTCTTTCTCTTTCTCTTCTATAGCTAATAAAATCTGTATAGGGGATCAAATCTTCTATTCTTAATTATCTGTGTCACTCTGTTCCTCTTATCATCCATCCACGAATACATAAGTGACAGATGACATTTTGTAGTACCCAAAAATTCTAAAGAGATGGTGTTATACGTAGAAGACTTCGAATCCAAACACAATCAAATACCATAAAATATATCTAAACAACCTTCTCATATATATACCTATGAAATCATTAAATCAATACCAATACTACTAGGTAGTCCTTGCATTAAATGAAAAATCATTCCATCATAAGATTCTTTTAACCTAGCTAGCTAAGATCCCTCCATGAAAAATTTGAGATTCTTTATAACTAGGGCACATGTGTGTGGGATATATACCTTATCATGCTTTTACATGTTTTATAGTGAGAGTGTGGGGCAAATGCTAGCTAGGTAATGAAAGTGAAACTTGCATTGTATGTGTGTGTATGTGAGCGAGAGAACTGAATGGACGGCCCCGACCACCTGATAATTGATCTTTATTCTAAGTATGTGTGATCAAATCATGATCCACATGCACTTTGGAACCTTGTTATATATGCATGGGGCTAGAGAGAGAAAGATAAGAGTTGTAAGATGCTTCGACAATAATAATAATAATTTCATGTGTGTGTGAAAGAGAGCGAGAGAGAGAGAGAGTCCTAACGACAAGAGATTGCGTTGTGTTCAGCGTTCACATTCGAGTAGACGTACGTAGGAAGAAGTATAACTATAAACCAAAAATGGTGTGGTCTCGACCCCAACGTCAAGTCCTGCTTTAACTATAAGAACTTCAAATTCCTTTTGAATTCGATGGCCTTGAAAAGGAAATGGGAAACTTATGCCTAATGTGGTCATATCATCACCTTCTTCCCTAAACAGGACCCGCAATGGGTCCCTCTCACAAGTACTATGTGTCATATGCATGTATATGTGTGTGGTTCCAGGCATTTTATAAACTGAAAAAGGAAATAACTTGGCTCTTTCTTTCCAATACATTCGAAGATACAAAAGTTGTTCATTTTTTTCGTGTTCATGTTATCGCATAATTCCATAGAATCAAACATATCGCAGTGAAGAAGATTAGACTCTTTTTTGTTTTAGATTCGAAACTTGTTTTTTTCAATTTTGTTTAGGACCAGTAAATTGTTCGACCGTTGACTCTTACATGTGTTGAGCCTCCCATTTTGACCAGCCCAATGCATAGTCCAATTCTTGGTGTCAATGTGTGTCACAAATTTCTTAAGAAATTTATGAAATTAGAAACTTTCAAAATTAATTTTTTTGTAATATTTTATCAAATTAATTTAATATAAATTATTATATATAAATGCACATAAAATTTGTTAGGTATTTCCCCAAAATCTCAAATAGCTATGTGAATTTTGCAAAGGTAAACTTTGTTTTACTTACAAGTGTTGATTCACTAAGTAAAGAATTATTTGATTGACCCATAAGTGGTAGGTTTTGGTAGCTTATTAGATAAGTCAATTTATAATGAGATAAATAAGCTTTACCTTATTTTGCTACAAAGTGGATTGTCTTAAAAACCATAATAGAGGAGGAAAAAAAGAGATGTCTACTCCATTGTTTTGGCATGTGAGATGATAGTTGTTTGGTGAGATCATCAAGATGAAACAAACCATCATCAATAGGCTTTCAATGTTGGTATCTCTTAGGTTTGTAAAGAGTATTAAATTGATTAAGTTTTTCAATTTGTACTAAAACCTAGAGATAATTGTACTTGTCGTTGAGAATATTATTGTTGGTTGCCAATTGTACTTTTGATTATTATAGTAGATTGATTTCAATCTGTGGAGAGGATTTTTCACGTAAAATGCGTGTGCATTGATTTAGTTTTTTGCACTTTGGAAGGGAGAAGTACTATTAAGGACTTGTTGGTACAACAAGATTTAGATGTGGCTTTGAAAGTGAACAAGTCGGTGAGTTTGAATGATGTCAAGTGGGCGTTGATGAAGAAGAAGACGGTTAGTACGATTCAATTGGATATAGCTCCAGAGATCCATTATGATTACTTGAGTGAGATGGATCCAAAAGCTTTGATGGATAAGCTCTAAAGTGTGTATGTCTCCAAATCGTTGACTAACATCTTGTGCTTTAGATGAGAGTTGTACTAATTTAGGATGAAGGAGGGTACAACCATGCAGGACCAAATTAATTTGTTCAACCAACTAATGGCCTTATTGAAGAATGCGGATGAGAGATCACCGATCAAGAACAAGATTTCTTGTTGTTGGCTTCACTACCCAAGACCTATCGACCCATTATCATGACATTGCTTGCTAGTAGGGAAAAGATTACGCTAGATGAAGCTATAGCGGTATTGAGGGAGAACGAAAAGATGATAACACATGTTGATGGAGGTTCTCCAAGTGTTGGTGATCAAGCACTAGTTGTGAGAGAGTTTGAGAGAGGGAGGAATCAAGAGAGAATACGAGATGACTTAAGGAGTAGATCGAAATAGGGCGTGAAAGACTTTAGTAACATAGAGTATTACTATAGTAAGGACAAGGGCCACTTCCAAAGCCGTTGTTCGAAAATGATGGAGGACTTAAAGAGTCTCCATTTGATGCAAAAGAAGAAGGGCAAGATTAAAGTAGATGATGATGGTGATTTTGCTAATATGGTAATAGGTGATGGTGATGGTGATTTGTTATTGGCTACTTATGTTGAGATGAAGGAGGGCCAGGAGAGTTAAGTGCTAGATTCGGCCGCGTCAGTTCATGTTTGTAGAGATCAAGCCTTGTTTGATACTTTGCCCCAAGATAGGGAGTATGACCACATCAACATGGTAGGTGGTCAAAAATTAAAGGTCCAAAGCATAAGGACCATGAGGATGAAGTTCGAAGATGGTATGAGCCGAACCTTCCACAATATGGGGTATGTGCCAAGTGCTTGTGCTAGCTTTTTTTTTGGATGAATTGATAAAGTACGGGCATAGATATGTTGGTAGTGGGAGGTGGTGCAAAGTGTACCACGGTGCTTACTTGGTGATGCAAGGAAGGAAAGTCGACAATAACATTTGTATGTGGAGGGCTATTGCATTCGAAGGGACAAAGCAGTGAAGAAAAAGTTTCGATTCTCGAATGAGGTGGAGGTGTTTGGTAATTTGGGTCGAAGGAGGAATATGTTGGGTACCTCTCCAAATCCTAAATATTAGCTATGTGAGTTTTGCAAGGGTGAGTTTTATTTTACTTGCAAGTGGAGGCCCACTAAACAAAGAGTTCTTTGATTGACTCATAGGTGGTAGGTTTTGGTAGCTTATTGGAGAAGCCAATTTATGATGAGATAAATAGACTTTATCTTTTTTTGCTACAAAGGAAGATTGTCGTAAAAACTAGAGCAGAGGAGGAGAGAAAGAGAGGTCTACTCTATTATTTTGACGTGTGGGATGACAATTGTTTAGTCAGATAATAAAGAGGAAGCGGATCATCATCGACAGATATTTGGTGTTGGTATCTCTTAATCTTGTAGAGAGTACTAAATTGATTAGGTTTTTCAATTTGAACCAAAACATTCTTAATCTTGTAAAGAGTACTAAACTGATTAGGTTTTTCAATTTGAACTAAAACATAGAGATAATTGTACTTGTCATTGAGATTATTATTGTTAGTTGTTGATTGTACTCTTTATTATTGTAGTGGATTGATTTTAGTTCGTGGAAATTCGGACTGTAATTTTCCCCTAGTTGAGAGGGGGTTTCTACGTAAATTGCTTACGCGTTAATTTAGTTTCTTGAACTTTATTTCTCTTGCTATTATTGTTGTTGAGGTTGTAGTAATTTTTTCCAACAAAATTTATTATCAATATATTAAAATAATTAGACAGAAACATAATAAAATACCTATTCTAGAATTTTTAGTAAAGGAATTAAATAAGTACAATTACAACAAGGATGTTATATTTGTAAAAGCCATATTTCTGAATCAAGAACAACAAAAATCACTGGTGCAAGGAACTTGAAGGGTTACAGTTTGACGGCCTCCGCGTATACTTGCACCTTACACATGAAAAAGACTTGCAACTTTGCACCTTCTCAAACTCGTAAGTACTTGAACATGATATAATATCACTGTGATTACACATGAAATTGAATTTCAAGATATATTGAAACTTTGGCAGAATCGCTTATTTAGAATTACTGAAAATCCCTTGGGAAGCAACCTTGGGAACCATAGCCTTTCTCTACCGCCTCAGGGTGTGAAGAATGTACTCAGCATACAGGTCCCTGACAAGTAGCTCAGAATTAACCGGTACTGCATTGGACTAAATTGTATTGGGGAAAAGAGGACGTTTCGAAGATGAAGTGAAAAGAAAACTTACATTGAGTATTGGATGGCTTCACAAGCCGTCTCTGAAGGCAAAAATTCGTTGACCGCAACTTCCTTGTTCTCGTTCTTCTTGTCTGTTCAGAAAAATTAAGGAAACCAGAATGCTAAACAAGATTCAAGCGAACAAAAAAAGTGTTAATCATGGAACGGTGAGTGAGGGATACAGTCCTCAAAGAAACGACGGATCTCAGAAAGGCGATGAGGTGCCAATTGTTTGATGTCAGTGTAGTGCTTGTATTCTGGGTCATCAGCGCATACGGCAATGATTTTATCATCTTTCTCTCCCTGAAATGAAATGATAAAACAAGCAATGCACAGAGTTCAACAGGCAATACACTCTTCAGAATCATGTGTTTAGTTCGTCGGAACCAGAGGATAATACCTGATCAATCATGGGCATGAGTCCAATGGCCCTGGCACGGAGAAAACAACCTGGAAGGACTGGCTCCTAGAAAAAAATGTCAAATTCAAGCTCTGACATTTTGCAGAAGTGCATTCTCTTGGGAATTACTATGAACTATGAATATATTTACCTGCATGAGCACTAAAACATCCAAGGGATCATTGTCCTCACACAATGTACGTGGGATGAAGCCGTAATTATGAGGATATACGACGGATGAGTATAAAATGCGATCAACCTAAGAAAGGACAGCGCAAAGAGAAGGAGGGTATACAAAAACAAAAAAAAAAAGTAGATGACTATAAAGTTGGAACCTGGAAGATGTGAAATAACCAATACCTTGATCAATCCTGTCTTCTTGTCAAGTTCATATTTAACTTTGCTACCTTTAGTTATCTCAACCACCTACGATATAATTATTATATCAAACAATTGTTGCTTGATCTAATGAGTTTGATGAAACTATGTTCTGCATTTGTATTGTTGAAATTCTGTAGGAAAAGGTTGGAAACGAAACATACAACGTTGAAAACACTAGGTGCTCCAGGTCCTGCAAAAGATCCATTTTGCATCCTGAATATTTACTATCCACGAACAAACTAAAGAAAAAGCAGAACAACTTGATGATTCGGTGCGAAGAAGGTACCAAGCTCAAGGTCATGCCATGGATGTGCAGCAACAGTTCTTCTTGACAAAGATGAAAGGATCCTCTCATTCAATTTTGGTGTTGCACGTTTTTCCTCGCCTTCATTTCCGTTAGTTTCTTCGCTCATCTGCAACCAGAAGAGAACTTTTCAATGATTCTTGGTTGATGATGGTTGTTGGACCCGCAATAATAAATTTCGCAAAGCTCAAGTCGTGACAGTAAAATCCCGCGGGACAAAACGTAGGCATATATACTAAAATATAGTGCATTGGTAACAGCTCTGGTCTCTAGTCATGTAATGTTGAAACATCAGATAGCTTACAGACTTTTCCTGCAAATTTAAGGTCGTCAAAGTCTCATTTCATGGAATCTACCTAGAATACACAAAAACATAGCAATTTGTTTACTGGAAGTAATAGGCCAACAAGTAGCATTGTACTGAAAATCTATGTACCAAGACGGTGTCAACTTCAAACGACTGAGACTGCAAGATGCGTCTTTGCCTGGAAACCGGCGTATCCCATTTCCAGGCTCTGTACGTTCGCATGTTTAAACCAATAAAAGAAGAAGAGCTTTTACTCCTCCGCATCTAAACTAAATCGTACCAAACTTTCAAAGATTGCTACCACAAGATGTAGAATCCGATGGTTGATGTGCCAAGCACCGAAAACCCAGAAACATGAATGAGCTTAGTTGCAGTATTAAATGTGACCTCCCCAACCGAAAGACATAACAACAAAGATTTCCACTGAAAACCCGAAAGAAAGAGGAGAAACTTACCTTGATTGGTTAAGAAGGAACACAGATATTGAGCAAGGGAACGAATGGGGCAGTGATCCTATCCCCGCGCACAAGTGTCCATATATACGTGTTGGGAAGTTAGATAGGTGCCATGTTTGTTTTGCAGATGAGAAGCAAATAGAAAGAAGAGGTGATCAAATCACGGAGATACTGCCTCGTGTCTGATGTGGAGGAAAGGTAGTTGGATCTATTGATCAGACTTTGGCCAGTCTCTTTCGTCTTCCTTTAAATGCTATAAAGCCAATCATACAATGCCTCCTTTACTAGGCGTATGCCGAATCCTGCGACTTATGTCATATTCTTTTTTTTTTTTTTAAAGAATAATGCGATATGTTGTCAAAAAATATAAAAAAAGAATAATGTGATACGCTTTTATAGTTCAACAGAACAAAATCTTATTCATTATTCACTGCCCATACATTTTTTTAAACAAAATGTAGGGGTAGTTAAATTAGTAGAACAAGCTTTTCTAGTACTTTAAGAGATTATAAATTCAAGTTGCAATAAGAATGATTGTAATTTATTTAAAATTGAAAAATAGAAATACAATAAAGCATACAAATTTTATTTCTATTACTTAATTTTAATTAGTCAAGCAATTGATTTAAAATACGTAATTTACATATTATATATATCATTTAAAAATAATAATTATAAAGTTATTGTCATAAAAAAGAGAGTCAAACACATCCATCCTTTCTCTTCAAATAAATAAGACTAGTTGAGCTTCATATTAGATTTGACAATATCTAAATGATCATATTGATTTTTAGGTTAACTGTAGGCATTACAAAGAGAATAATCTGTAGGTTAGAAACTTCGTCCTTTTACAATATTAACAGGTCTACTCAGACGAGAAATAAAAGGAGACCATTTACCTTAATTTGCAATATATCAAATTCGATTTTCTTGATAAAAAATAAAAGAAATTTAGAAGAAAGCTGATAACCCTGATCTCAATCTGCCGAGAGAGAGTGTATTGATACATAATATTTGTCACTGACATACATTGACTAAGAAATTCAATGAGGGTGATCTGGAGATGTTTAAATCCTCGAATAGCATTGTAGATTGCCATTTTTTACAACCAGAAAAAAGAAAAAAAAACCTCAAGGGAAATGTGCAGCATCCGGAGACACTGACATCATCTAAAGAAGGCTTGATGTTTTCATCATTGCTGTTTCCATCATTCCTTTCTTCTGTGATGCCAGTATTTCCAGCACCAACAAGGTCAATTTATCCCAAAGGCATAGTTTCAAACAAATACTAATTTCATAAGAACCTTTCAATTTAACAAGCAGTAACTCAAATAAAAGAGTGCCACAAAATAAGTGCAAAAAGCCACCAAATCCCATAGGAAGTAAACGGGAGAGAAGGGGTTTACCAGGGCCCACAATAATTAATGGTTTTAATCTCAAGTCTATTCAAGGTAGTTATTATATGGCAGTTCATGGGTTCTAGAGAGTAAATAAGTCAAATGTAGACATATAATACACAGTTTTTGCGACAGTCTCGCTGACAATACTCTAAAATCAAACAGGAATGTAGGATAGATAATGGGTAGAATCAAAAGTTACATGCCTAAGCAAGCAAGGATTTCCTTGTTGAAGTATGCAACTTTAAATCGGTCATGTCATGTCGAGGCTGCCCCTTCCAAGCGTATTCTCTTGGGTCCTTTCTCCTCGCCTTGACCGCAGGTTGTCATCATCTTGTTTTCTTTGGCCTCCACTGAACATCTCTTGTAAGGTTTAAATCCTGTTCTACGCGCCTTGAGCTTTCCATGTCCAAGTCCAATTGTCAGAAGTCCCTGCTCCTCGTTACTTTCACATCTAGGAGATGCAATATTTTTCTCAAATTCTTGTTGGCCAGAGGAGGGTACCCGGGTCTTACTGCTAATATCTAACAGTAATGCACCCCCATCGTTCAGACTAGTGATTTCCTTTTCAGCATTGTCCTGATAGCCCATACTTTTTATATCATGCGGTGGCGAAAAGCTTTGAGGCAATACTTCTCTGGAGAACAAAGCTTGAAAAGCCAGCCGCCCCTGACAAATATGCATCATTGTGATAATAAAGCTCTATTTTTTTAAGCATAATAAAAAGTGGTTAAAACAACCTCACAGATAAAATTATCTTAATACCTCTTCAGAAACCTCCTTCCAGGAATCACTTGTGCTGCTGCCACTTCTACTTCGACGGACAGTAGACTCAGCAACCGGATGATTTGGATCTGCTTCCTTAAGCTCTTCCTTGCCTTTTTCATGCTTCTCTAATGCATCTGTTTCCACTTCACTGCTAGAAGGTGTGTTTGAACCACATGAAGAACGGTCAACCTGTTTTCTGTTTTTGGTTTTGCTCGAATCACGGATCTCAGGTGCTATTGCAGTATTATCATGGTCAGCACCTTTTGACCCAACTTTAATTACCTTGGGAGCTCCACTCTCTTCAGAATCTGACGATGAACTTCCTGGTGATTTAGAAGTTGAGTTTTGAGCTTGCAAATCCTGAGAATTTTGTGGTTCCAGTTGCTCTTGCGACGGAGGATTATCAACAATTGACTGCCCTTTTTCTATCCTAGTGGCAGGGACTTGACCAGTACTCATTGGTGGAACTGCAGTTGCAGATACTGAAGGGCAGGCGAATGCGGTATGAAGAGGAGCACATAAGGGAAGTAGTCCATGGGCTGCCCACCATGCAGTTGCAGCTGCCACAGTAGCAGCTGCAATAGCTGCCATATTAGGAGTAGAATTTAGTTGCCTTGATGGAAGACCTCCTTGCCCACATGTGGGAGAATCTGCAGAGCTTTCTATATTTGCATAGGGCCAAAATGTTGCTGCAAAGCTAGCTGCAGCATGGGCAGCAGGGTTTTGTAGCAGAGTAGAGACTATAAGACTTGAGAATGTGGAGGAGATGTGGAGAAATGATGTGTAGTCATCTTGATTATCTGGACTTGATGTGAAGGGAGGAGGAAAGGTAGGAAATGGTTGATGCATACAAGAGTCTGGCATGTTACTTCGATTTTCTGTAGTTGCGGATGCAGCAGGACGAAAGTATATATTAGGATGAGTATGAATTTCACCCACTGGCTGGAATACAGAGTCCTGGAATGTCATTTCTGAGACTGGAGCTTGCATACCAGGTCCCAAGTGCTCGTCGACGACATGCACAGGGACATGCCTTGGATAGTTCAGCATGACCTGATTCTCCTCTGTAGGCAATGCACTGATTAAATCATGTGGTTCCTTCCCCTGAACCAGTTTACCATGCAAGGGGCAAGAGCTCCCAAATTTTAAAGCTTCAACAGACGCATTTTCCTGCACGGTCCTTTTGGTGTCAGGCTTATCCAACTTCCTATTGCCTTCATCCTCAATGGTGACATAGGATTCATCCATTGCATTCTCATTCACCATTGAATTCATCTTCTTTAGTGAAGGTATAAACTCCCTGAAACATGAATTTCTTGATGGCTCTGTTGCTGGACAATTCTTGTTCACTGAAGACATAGAAGACTGGTGAGTTTCTTGGCCATGAGTAAAGACTTCTGAGCAATTCTCAATCTGGTTCTGTTTGAGATTTGTTTGCTTCTCATCTCCATCACTTTTCTGAATAATTTACAGAAAGATAGATGATAATGGAAGTACTAAGATATTTCAATGAATAAAATGGAATAAAATGATACAAGAACACTTCACCTCAGGTTGTGGTTCTTTTTCCAAGTCCAGCACTTGTCTACCATGCTGAAGGGCAACTGAATTAAAAATTTTCCCATCTTTTCCCCCTAAATGCGTTGCAGTAGGACTGGAACCTGTCTTCCGAGGATAAGGATTATTCGGTTTCCTTTTCGGCCGTGGAGGTGGGATGTCTATATCAAGAGTTTGCCCCACTGGAATGCCTTTAGCAGTAGCCTCCTTTTCCAACTGCAAAATGGAATATTTCTTAGTACTGATGGCCAAAAGACAACAATTTTGCACATCAATGTCATGAATGAAAAAGTCAGGGCAGATGTAGAAATAATAACGTTAAACATCTCCCAAAACAATGATCACATCAATTGATTAAACATTGGCTGAAATTACTTTAACAAGACTACAATGCCTATCTATGAAAGAATTCAAATTCTTAGTAACTGTGTATGTTGAGGAAAAAATATGTTGCATATGACAAAGCTCACTTCATTCTTACCCATTTTCGTTTGTCCTATGCAAAATCTAGCATCTTCTCCATTCCTTTGAGGTCAATATTGATAGTTTTTTCAACTTCTAAAAGAGTTGAGTGGTGTACAACCTTTTAATTTTACGTCGTCAGTATAAGGCAAGAGAAAGCGAAACAAATGAAACCCACCCCCATCACCATACCCAGTGAATCAGTTTCAGTCCATCAGGTTTTTGTGTGAGGGGTCAATTCCGTATTGGATATTATCAAAGAACTTAAAACTTCTAGGTTAAATGGTTTCATAACGGGCCAAATTTGCTAAAGGCTGGAGTTAATTGACATTTCTAACATCACCTTCAAATGCTCCTTAAATTAAAAAAGGGGGCTGGTCTGGCCAAGCAGTCATCTTGACTCCTAGACCAAACCAGCCCCCATCTTGCTTCAAAGCATAAAAATAAATGTTGCAGCTAAGTAGCATGAGACTGACGTTGAAAGAAAGATAAAAATGAAATCCCAGTAAATCCAGAATCTTTGCGTATTGAACAGGAGAATAGATGATATACCAACCCCTCCCTCCACTTCTTGAATTGGAAACCAAATATAAATAAACTGTCATCTAGAGATATAAAGTATGCTAACATCTTAAGTATAATAGTGCCTATACTAACTACTATTCGAAGTTTGGCAGCATGGCAAACCAGTGATTACTCTTAAGCCCCTCAGCATAATTCTTCACTGATTCTAATTAGAAAAATAAGGTAATATGTCTTTAGAAGAGATGAAAAGTTGAAGGCCCACAAGCACATGGTACAAGATGCCACTAATATGGGGGCACTTATAAATGAGATGCAAGAATTTACGAAGTGCCTGGGCCTAAAGCAGTGAACAAGTTTGGGACACTTGGGGAGAAAATAAATTTACTATGACAACAGATTTCAGGATAATTTGGTCCAATATCAAGACATTTATAACCGAGTCTTATGCAGTTACTAATTAAAACGGTATAGGATCTAAGGTAAAAGAAAGTAAAACAGTACACAGTTTCAGAAACCAAAGATAAGAAGACACATGCATGCAGGAACTTGCTACACAGTTTCAGAAACCAAAGATAAGAAGACACATGCTTGCAGGAACTTGCTAACTTCAAATATGGTCATCTGCCTCCATATGCTAACTTAAACTCAAAAGTTACAAACTTCTTCAGAATCTTCAAAGTTACTGGCCTTTTCACTCGTGGGAATTGCAGAAAAAAAGTAATATGCAACGGAAACTACCAAAACCTGGACTTCAATTCCATGGAAGCTAGTAGTGAAAAGCCCTTTTAAAAGTGAAGAATATCTGACAAAAAACAAGCTCAATCTTTTAACCAAAAGGTTAATAATGAATTCTTTCTTTGTTAACCTTCTCTACTATACTAGGTCCTAGATACCAACAATTCAGATAGAAAATTGAACAAGTTCAAAACAAGCACAAAAGACCAGCTCACCTGCATATATCATATAAGCATAAGTTAAATTTGTAAAACTGCTTACATCACTCAATACAACTTCTTTTTAAAGTTCAAAATCCCTTGATATATATATATATGTATGTATGTATGTATAGATATATATGTCCTTTTGTACAACCGATGACATCGATTGATCCTTTTATCACATAGCATAGCAAGACAGCCTTATCCATGTGATCATACAAAAACTTCCACTCAAGTTTCACATGCTTTGTTAACACTTATGTTAAGTGTTTCCCTGGCATTCATAAATATGACAGTTTAATTAAAAAAAAGTCCCTGGGAGAAATACAGCAAAGCTTTTGGACTATTTACAATAGCAGTATAAACAAATTTGAGAAACTTCCAACTCGAAACTCTCTACAAAAGACTTCCTCAGAAAACTCACTGTCTCTTATTAGAGATTTATGTATAAATCTTACAAGATGTGTTAGATAAGATGCTTTTATGTAGACTTACAATAATTGAGAATAAAGCAAAGTTACTACCATATTTTTCACTAACTTAGTAGAGTTACAACCTTTTTAATTATACCTCAATTAAGTTCATGGAAACATGTATTGAATGAAGCTTTATCCACTTCTCCACATCACCTACCTCACTTTCCATGTTTTGACGAAGTGCTTCACCTTTCATACTCGCTTCCTTTATAGTTATGACATGTTATCGACGCTTGATAAAATCAAGCATATTAATGAGTCTTTCATAAGCCTTCTCGAGCCATCTTGAGGCAACCTGACGTCCGGTCCATCCAAGCACACATATTATATGGCATCATCATCCCATAACTAAGTTCACCAATATTCTGAGCAAAGTTTAAGAAAATCACCTAATTTTGTGTGGCAAAAGGATCCTTCGTCGAATTTAAGTGCTTTCGGGCACATTCAAACTTGATGCAACTTTCTTGTACCTATCATCACAAATTTCACCTATGATGCATGCCTATTATCGAAAATTTAAGTTTAACTCCTACCCATGTCAAGAGCACTGGTCCATTCTAGTCTTGCTTCACTAATGCCTATCATAAGTCCATCATGCTCGTTGTATCTTTGTGTTCAATAATAATGCATGATCGTCCGTCGAATGTGCAAGTTATTTCATTGGACGAGCACTTCTAGCCAATTGCGCATGATAATTCTTGTCTACTCTGAGGATTGCTTGGGTAATTGCATAATAGCGTTGCCCATCACTTGTGAAATTGTAAGTCTAAACATGAGAATCCTTCAAGCATCGCTCAGTTGTCTCAACAACTTATGAGACTCTGTCTTATTCCTTCTATGACATAACTTCCTCTTGCCAATGTACCAAATGCACCAATCACTTGCACGATATCACTTGGAACTCTTAAGGGTCTAACTGTACATTTATTGCTCCACGTCAAGTAAATTCCGTAGATCTACATTACGCTCCTTAGTAATTAACCACATATTCAATTAGATGAAATATAATTTTCAAATCATTTAACAGAATCTAAATCTTCAAATCATTTAATAGGTGATGAACAATTTCTCATTTAAATACCATAACTTCCTATATTCCTAGTGGCCAACAAAAGCTTATATTTTCTATATTCCATCAATATTACTTAGTCTTGGCACCAAACCGAAACCATGGATCTCCTGCTATCCCGCACAATGACATCCATTGAACATGATTCAATTCATTCGGGTTAAGTTTCACTTTATCCTATTGGAGTCATTACCTAATCCCTTCCCCTAAAAAACCAGTTAACCAGCACCCACCTTTAAATGAAAACAAGAATGGTTTTTACTTTCATCTTATCGATAATTTCCCCAAGGAAGGACAGCATAGCTTGCCATGTCATGACCAGAATTCACAGTCGATATTCGTTGTTCTGGATACGCGTCTTCCTATTCCATAAATGACTACTCACTTTCCCTACCTATTATGAAATACCACCCTTTTTTTCTCTCAATAATCAAAGGGTCTTAATTTAGAATGACGCACACAAACAACAAATCATAATCCGAAGCCAAACATGAAAGCACAAGTAAAGTTCGCTAGAAAATAAAATTAGAGATCAAAAAGTTAACTCAGTTGCAGACTGGAAGGGTAAAAAACGTTTCAGACATCAAAAAACAGAACGAGTTAATTACAATCAATATACAGTTGTGCAAAATAGTAATAACAAACCTTGGAAAAAAACTTCTGTGCATGACTTCTGATCTGTACAGCAGTCTTTGTACCTATATGCTCTGGAAGGCAACATAAAAAGAAGGAAAAAGCAAGAAGTGGACAAAAATCTCCAAGAGTGAGTTACCTCATAAGATTATCCAGATTATTCCTCTAAATAATTTCTGCAATTAGTACAACAGATCACCCTGCAAAAACAACGGTGCTGGCCAGAAAAAGATTTAAGTAAGATATATGCAAACTATTACCTTCTATGCGCTGCCAAGCTCGTCCGTAGAGCTTCAAGGCCTCCAAGAACCTATTATGCTCCTCCTCAGTCCATCGTTCACGTTGCTTGGTTATTGTGTAGGGTTTTCTTGTCTATAATTAACACGACAGCACAATTCAGATACATAAAACACAATTTTTTAATCACTGCAATCCAAGAAAAAAAACGGGGGTTATGCGAAAGTAAAGAAAATAAATATCTCCTTTAACAATATACCTTAATAACCAACTCTTCTCCAGACGAGTAAGTGTCCATTACCAGACCTTGGCAGCTATCGCTGCTTCAAATCCTCCCTAACGAGCAATGGATAAAACAGAAACCTCCTTTCATTCCTTGCAGCATCGAAAACTATACCGAAAGCCGTTGTTTTTGAACTCCAAATGACCCAATAAACGAATATTACTGCAACACACAAAAAATCAACAGCAATCGATAGAGATCCATCCCTGTTTAATTCACATATACTGTACTGTACACATGTACATGTACATGAATGAACTAAAAATCTGTACAAATTAAAGAAAAAATAATTGTTCAAGAAATTCTAAGATTCCACCAGAAGACGAAGAGAGACACAGGATTCTCCGTAAGAACTAAATGTAAATTCCTTTATTCAGAATCCTCACCAAAACGAACGCGTAGTTGCCAAATCCTTTACAAAAGTGAAAGAAGCAAAAAAAAAAAAAAACACAGAAAAAGGAAAAAGGAACATGGATTAGTAATCAACAAGCGCCAGTACTGTACAGTATATATCAACTTCAGCAATACGTTATCAATTTCAAATAGCTCGACTTTTTCTGGAAGACGAAACAGAGCTCAGAAACCCTAGAAAAGAGAGAAAAAAGAGTACCTTCGAAGAAAGCCATAGTGAACTAAAACAGTAGAAGGACGTGGAGAATCACAGAAGACAGAGTTCACCGGAGAGTCACCGGAGAACTCATAGGTTTCGGCCAATGGTGGATCGGAATCTTCATGAACAAGTCAATCACAAACGGGAAAAAGAGAACACATGAATGAGGAGAGACGAGGAAAAATAAGTAAAGAAACAGTAGAAGAGCTTCGGTGAGACCTAAAACACCAGAAACTACAGTCCGGAGAAATCTCAGCCACTATAATTTTCTGAGGCTTTATATTTTGTTTTCAGGGACAAAAAAATTGAAGGATTATATTTGAGGCTGGTATTCAAGAGATGAGTGCACTAGAGGGAGAGAGAGGGCTGAGATGGTGCAATGTGGCGGATAATTAGTGGCTGATTGAGCCGAAGCCCACCCTCGTGCACTTTTTCTATTTTTCCTCTTTCCCCAATTGCCCTCCCCACACATCTTCAAATATCAGCCACAAAATCACAGCCACCGTGAAGTCCGTAAAAGTGCGTCCAGGTGTGCCTCCCCGTGGGCCCCTATCATGACGTGGCTTTTTCTGGAACCACCAGTGTTTTTTTTTTCCGGTGACCCAGGTACAGTAAGTGTCAAAAGCGGACCTTATTTTGCCAGCGTGGAATGCGAACTGCTTCGTGGCGGTAATTTAAGAATGGTGATGACAGGATAACAAAAAGTGGCCTAATGGCTTTATCTTCTCAATTAAGGCTCTCCTTTATAAGAGGTTTTGAGTTCGAGTCACACTAAAGAAAGAGAAATGAGAAATTTTTTCTATTAATGATCCTCTAGCCTCTTAGGCACAGCTCCTTAATTAGATCAATTAAAGACGTCTCGCTTCCAGCTGCAGTGTGGGAGTTGAAGCTACTAGGAAACTCGAGAGCTGCTGGGAACCTGATGCTGAGTAGGGAAGCCAGCGATTAATCAGCAATTGACTAATCAAGTATGTGCCGACTCCTTGTGCACAGAAGTGTACAGGCTACGTAAGAACCTGAAGGATCTTGAGATTTCATATTTACATCCTCTAGAAGTTTTGGGATGGGATCTTAGAGGCTTAAGATTAGTCCGACTAAACTGGAATAATTAATGGAATAAAAAAAAAGAGAGCATGGTGCTGACATTGTACGGAAAGTGAAGGTATCCAGCATCGTCAACCGCCGCTTGATGCAGGGTACGTGAGGATCGAACGGTGAATGATCCCCAGGAGCCAGTGTTTGCTGGTGGTGATGATTGGTACCGGTTAATTGGAGGTCAACGTCAGAGACTGAAAAGGCCGTACACATTCAAAATGCGTGTGAGTGCTACGCGCTTTTGAGAGCAAGACCGTCCATCTGTCTGATGTTGATTTGTTATAGAAATGGGCCAGGTGGTTGAGACATTTAATTAAGGGACGCCGTATTTTGATGTTTTAGAGACATTACACTCTCTACAAGTCTGTGTCCACATAACTATTGGGCTATGGTCTTATAGCTTCTTGGTCCTTAGTTAAGAAAGCCTATTTGGACTCCGTTTAATTGGTACGGGCTGTAGTTTGGGCTCGATGCAATGGTGTCCATATCTAAAAAGGGAGATTTTTTGGATGCTTCTGAACTTAGACCTGCAAATCATGCAAGCATCAAAGAACAAAATGAATTTAAAGTGAAATGATTAGGAACGAAAAAAATAGTTAGACCGATCTGCTCAAAATTAACAAATTAAAATTAAAATATTCAAATGCTTAACAACTAGTATTATAAAGTTCAATCACCTTGGCAAATGAATACCTTCAAGTTATACAAGGCGTTCTTGAATGGCTACTTAAGGCATTTGTGACAGACATTGCCTCCTGTGTGAGCCATATTCCCTCGAATTATATCCGACCCACATCTGATCGACGATTTTAGCATTTTCATGTCGAACTTGGATGATTGTTCCATCCCTCTCATTGATCATGGACCTTACCGGTCTAACTTTATTAAGGACATTGACCAAAGCCTCTCAAGGTTATGGTTTCTTCCAGGTGCCATTCATTTTTGTTCTTTCCATTTTAATTCGGAGAGACTCGGTATTAACCTTGGGATCCTGATGTATTTGAAAATTTTCTTGAGGTTAAAAAGGCCATGGAGTTTCTGAAACTGTGATTGATGCTATGTTCCGTGTATCAGTGGAGTTTTTTTTCAGTTGCCAGAGAACCAAAGGTTGAAGATTCAGTCCGATGATCTTATGAAACCAGTGGGACTTCTCTCTAGCTTCAATGCTAAAACAAAACCAGTATCCAACTGGAGGGATTATGTGAAGGCAACTTTGCAACCCTTTGGAGGACTATATTGATGTATAAACGACGCACACCAACTGAACTTGGAGAATAAAAGCAAAGGCTGTTAGCAGGTTAAGTTGAATGAATATCAAATATCGAAAGTTTAAGGGAAAAACCAATAGAACAATACAATTGATAAAGCCAAGCACCATAATCACTGATAAGGGTGTCACCAGCCATACAGGCGTAGGACCAACAGAAAGTGAAGGATTCAACTTTGTATTTGTGAAGAAATAAGTCTGAACTTTTATTTTTGAATCACACACACAAAAATTTGAATCACACACACAAAAATACGCCTTATAATCCCTATTTTGGTAGAAAACCCCTAATCCTATTAGGAAACAACCAAGACAATATGAAATCATTATGAAGATCTCAAAGAAAACTCTTAATACTATTAGCAAACAACCTAGACAATATGGAATTGTTTGAAAGAATAAGGAAACTAATTTTAAAAAGGCAAAAATATGTCATGTGCACTGTTTCTAACTGTCAGACTTGGTGTCCAAGTAAACGACTAAAACTAATTGTAGAAATTTTCAAAAATTATGAAAATTAATAGAAAACTAATTTACATGTCCTCTGCATGCTCTTCAAATTTAAGGCCCGACGAACAAGGCTTCACTTAGTTTCAAATCCCAAACTTGCAATCGCACATTTATAGCTGAATATTGCATTGTTTGTAAAACTCTAAAGCCCATTACCTCCGTGCATGAAATTATCATGTAAACTCAAAATATAATGGCTTGGAGATAAAGTCTACTTGTGCTCCGGCATCATTCTTCCCCTTTTGAAAAGCATTTTCCCTCAAATCTTAATCAATCAATTAAGGAAACAGATCACCAACATAGAATTTCGCAGAAACTCCATAATCTCTTAGAAGATCAATCTTGTAAGCACCCTTTCCAATTTGTTTAAGCACTTTGAATTGTCCATCAGCATAGGGCATAAGCTTATTCTTCCTTTTGCTTGGAAATCTTTCCTTGCGAAGATGAATCCAAACCAGATCACCAAGCTGAAAGCTCAGTTGCTTGCGAAAATGATTACCACGAACCTCGTAACTCTCATTAATTTTCTCTATCTTTGCACGAACCCACTCATAAAACTTCTTCATTGTCTCAGCCTTGGCCCTTATATATATACTTACCGAGTCTTTCTTTGAAATAGGAAGTAAATCCACAGGGATGCAAGGATTCACATCGTAAGCAACTTTAAAAGGAGACACTCCAGTAGCACGAGTTGGAGATCTCTTACAGGAAAATTTAGCATGGGCAAGTTTTAAATCCCAATCTTTTATGGTTCTACTCACTAATCTATAAAGCAAGGCAATAAGAGTGCAATTTGTAACTTCTGTTTGGCCATCAGTTTGTGGATGGTGAGTGGTGCTAAACAACAACTTTGTTCTAAGTAATTTCCACATCGTTTGCCAATGTTGACTCAAAAACTTCAAAAATCGATCAGAAACAATGCTTCTTGGTACCCTATAAAGACGAATAATCTTTTTAAATTACAAATCAACAATATAAGAAGCATCACCAGTCTTATGACATGTAACAAAGTGAGTCATCCTTGAGAAACGATCTACAACCACCATAATTGCATCCTTACCATGCTGTGTGCAAGGTAATCCAACAATGAAATCCATACTAATATCCTCCCATAGTCATTTTGGAACAGGAAGAGGTATGTAAAGTCTTTGGTGAAAAGTACTCTTTGCTCTTTGGCAAATACCACACTAATTAACAATATATTGAACATCACCAAACATACGAGGCCAATAGAAGTGTTCTTGAAGAATTTCATAAGTCTTCTGAATACCAAAATGACCACAAGACCACCACCATAAGCTTTATGAATCAATAAATCACGAAAAGAGCCCTTTAGGAACACATAATTTATTCCTTTTGAAGAGAAAACCCATGAAGAGCAATAGGATGTTTTTTTTGAACAAGTACAGTCCCATTTTTGACTCCACTAGCATCACATTATACTTCAAATAGTTTGTTAAAATTATGAAGAGCTAATATAGGAGTAGAACACAACTTACTTTTAATCAATTCAAACACCTTTTGTGCAAAATCACTATATTCAAATTTCCATTTCTTAATACTTTCGTTAATCACTGCCATAATATAACTAAAATTCTTCACAAATCTCTGATAAGAAGAAGCCAACATATAAAAGCTACGCACTTCACTAATAGATTTAGGAGTTAGCTATGATTTAATAGCATCAATTTTCGAGTTATCAATAGAAATACCATCCTTAGACATAATGCATCCAAGGAATATGACGCTACAATGTATCCAAAGAATATGATGCTATCTACCATAAAAGTGCACTTCTTAATCTTCCCATATAACTTTTCCTTTCTTAACACATCGAAAAGCATTCTTAAGTGTAGAATATGCTCCCCGTTACTCTTACTATAAACCAGAATATCATCCAAGTACACAACAATAAATTTGTCAAGGAAAGGCACAATACCTCATTCATAAGTCATATGAATGTGCTCGGAGCATTAGTGAGACCAAAAGGCATTACTGACCATTCGTACAAGCTATGCTTAGTCTTGAATGTGGTCTTCCACTCATCACCTCTTCTCTCATTTGAATCTGGTGGTAACCACTCCTTAAGTTTATCTTCAAAAACACTTGAGCACCATGTAGTTCATTTAACATGTCATCTAGACGAGGAATAGGAAAGCGATATTTGATGGTAATATTATTCACCACACGACTATTAGTACACATCTGCCATGAACCATCTTTCTTTGGCAGACGAAAAGCTGGCATAGCACATGGCGACAACATATATTCACACTCTATAAGGTCATTGATTTATTATTGAAGCTCTTTCGATTATTTTGGATTACACCTATATGCGGGCTTGTTAGGCAAAGGTGTACCTGGAATCAAGTCTATATGATGATTGATCCCTCTAATGGGAGTTAAACCTGAGGCAAATCATCAAGAAACATATTAGCATATTTATATAAAAGAGGCTAGAGTTCCAGTGGGTAAGAATCAAGCAGATTTTCATAGACCTCCTTCGAAACTAATGCATATACTACTTACGATTCATCAAATTCTCAAATAATCCCACTCTTCCCAACAATTAGATTCTCCCTTTTATATTGCTCTATGTTCAGTTCACGTACTCTAGAAGAAGATAAAGGCGCAAGTGCAAGTCTTTTCCCCTCTTTTTCAAATGTGTAGCACTTAGAACTCCATTATGTTGAGCTTTTCAATCATATTGCTATAGACAGATATTACATGCATCCATCATAATCACCTCACAAAGTACCTGATTATGATACTTATTCCTAATTGAAAAGGAAATAAGCACTTGTTTTGTCACCTTCAAATCACTCCCTTTATTAAGCCATCAAATTGCATAAGGTCTTGGGTGTTTGGAAGTTGACAAGTTTAGTTTATCCACAAGCACTGTAGAAGCTACATTGGTATAGTAACCACTATTAATGATCACATTACATAACCTTCCTTGCATCTTGTATCTCGTATTGAACAATTGCTTATATTGGGACTCACTCGGAGAAGGAATAACCATCAAAACATGCTAAATTATAAGACCCTCCTTCCTCATTGCCTTCAACCATATCCCCCACTCTTCCCCATAATCTCCTCCAGTGTCTAACTCCTTTTCACCCTCCTCTATGGATAAAGCATTCAGTAAAGCATCAATCTCTTGACACTCTTGAATTGTCATGATTTTGTTTATAGGACATTCGAATTAAATATGCCCATACCTATGACATTTAAAACATCGCCTCTTGTTCTTATTAATTTCTCTCATTATCAAACCACCTTTTCTTTTCCCATCTTACTTTTTATCATTTGAATCAGCTTTAGAGCTCAAAGAGATAGAAATATAAGGCATCGTAGGATTTTTTCATTGTGTAAACGACCTCTAATCAAGTTTTCTGTTAACTTATTGTTCATCATGTAAAGCAACTTTACAAAACTCATTATAGTTATAATAAGGCTCTAATTCCACCTTATCCTTGAATTTCAAATTCAATCCCTCCGAAAATTGAGCCATCTTCTGTCCTTTATTGACTCATCATCATTAACTTCTCAAATTCATCAATACACTCATTAACAAAGAGACTTTGTTTCAAAGTTATTTGCTTTACATAATTATCTTACCGATAATTATCAGGAACATATTTAGATATAATCTCATGTTTTAAACAATTCCAAGTCTTAATTCTTCTTCATTCGCTTCTTAACACATCACATTGCAATTCATCGTACCAAATTTTTGCTAAGTTGGTCAGCTTAAGGATAGCATAATTAAAACTTTCTTGGTCTGTAAAGGATTTATACTTAAACATACAATCAGCTCTAAATCCAATCTAAGGCAACTTCAAGATCACACTTATCTTTAAAATTGGAGAGTTCAAGCTTCAAGTTGCAATCTTTGTATGTGTAACCTCCATGTCTAGGAAGTCTAGGTTGTTCCTCTTCTAATTCATATTCCTATTCTTCTTCTTCTTGCTCTTCATCAGACTCGTCATAAGTCCTTCTAGATCCTTCATGTGATCGTTCTTGGGTTCGACCTTGCATAAAATGTCTCCACTTATCATCTTACATCTGCAAATAACCTAGCTGATTGTTGATTTCTTCAATTTGATCATGAATCCCACCAATCTTACCATCTAAAAGTCAATCTATTGCCCCAAAAATAGCAGAATTATTGTTGTTGGTGTCATTATTATTGTTACCATTGTTTGTAGCCATATTCTTTCCCAACCTTATATGATCAAACTTGAAACTTTCAAATTTAGGTGAGAGAGGCTCAATTATGGATCGTTAGATTTAAGAAAACACTAATAACTGAGCTCTAATACCAATTTGATGTATAAATGAGGCACACCAATTGAACTTGGAAGAATACAAGTAAATGTTGCTAGTAGGTTAAGTTGAATGAATAGAAAATATTGAAAGTCGAAGGGAAAAACCAAGAGAACAGCACAACAGTTGATAAAACAAGCACCACAATCATTGATAAAGCTCTCAAGGGTGTCACTAGCCATACAAGTGTAAATACCAACACAAAGCGAAGGACTCAACTTCAAATTTGTGAAGAAATAAGTATGAACTTTTATCTTTAAAACACACACACACACAAATATACCTTATAGCACCTATTTATAGTAAAAAAAACTCCTAATCCTACTAAATTCTCTTCCTCAAAGCTAATAATTTATGACATAAAATTGTAAATCCATAATAGTACAAAGATTAACGGGACCGAATAATTACATGTTCAATATCCAATATAGTCAATGATTATTTTGACTAATAAACTAATCATCTACATTAAAATTAACCAAACTAATCATAACACATAATCACAGAAAATAATTCAAGACATGAATAGATAAAAACACTTTGTAATTAAGACCTAATTATCTCTTAATCTGCGAAGTTCTAAGGGCTTTAATACCTTTAACTAAGATAAAAGACTTAACCTCTAAAGGCCATAACTACAACCAACGTCAACTGAAGAAAAAGAAGAACATAAATTAAATGAAGAAGTTGGAAAATACAATATGGAAAAATGGACATGTCATTCTCTTCCTACAGTTGGTCCTTGTTTAGTTAATTTGCCTCACGTTCTTATTGTTATCGATATCTTCTGAATGTTATTATTTAGCCTAAGAAAGTCATAAATCCCATATTGTTTTACAGACTTTGTCAAGATAAGATTTAAAAAAATCCTCAAATGTTTGACCATACATTTAAAATCTGGAAGAAAAAATTGCTACTAAATATGCCCATGCCTAGTCGTTAGGTAAGTTGTTGATAGTTTTAATTTACTACTCTAGAAGCAACTTATTTTACAATTTTTTTTATATTTATTTCAGCTCTAGATGTACCAATGAGCACTGGATACAAAAGATAAGTAAATCCATTAGATTGAATAAAAAAATTACACACAATATAAGGGAATTAAGGCTCAAAGTAACTATATTTAATAGTTCTATCGAATTGCCCTACATTTATCTTTTCCTCAACCTTGTGTAAATCATGATTAACTAAAAAAAAAAAACAAAATGGCTTCATCAATCCATTTCTTATGAAATCAAAGAGTAAGCATACCTTAAGATTCAAATCATTCAAGATTAAAGTGATAACACACATCATAATTAAACTTCACAAGGAAGATAAATTAAGACAATTTTATTTTAAAGCATGCATGAAGTTTTGGTGATTCTCCTCATAATTATCAGTCATAACTGATTGATGTAAATTGTGTTTTAAAACATAATTATATAGTGTGAATGTAGCTAGCATGAGTAAGTACAGGTCGATCCTATAAGGACTAAAATTACTAATACTTACTGTCTTTCTATTATCTGGTATAACACATTATGGTGATGATACTTGATCAAATTGAAAATTAAAACAATAAACTAAAATAAATCAACATAGTTAGCTAACTAGAATGAAGAGTAAACTGAGAAACAATTAAAGATAATAGTGGTACCTAGACTTAGAATCCCCCTAGTTTATTTGATTGTGAAAATTTCTCAATTATGCTAATATCTTTTTCAAGGCTTTTAACACCTAATCCTTAGTTAATCAATTGAAATCTCTTTCTATTTAAAACTCCTAAGATAACACTGATCAATTAGTAAATTTCTCTATTAGGTTTGATCCTAATCTAGAGATTTTATGTCAACCTATTTTTAGGTTTCCATACAACTCCTTTCAATGATGGTACATATATCACACAAAAGGATTTCTTAATCTGAATTGCATAAAATTATATATGAAATAATACATTTGTAACATCCTGTTACCTATACGGCTAGAACAGTTATTTATGAGACATTTATATGACTTAAGATAAATGCACGTTAGACATAAGTTATTTGTGACTTACATATTGTTTTAGAACATTCATACGATTATACATAATTTCATTGGCATTTTCGGGTTAATGAAATTACATATGGCTAATAGTGAGTATGACAAATGGTGAATCAGTGGAGATAAATAGCACATGTGAGGGATAAGCAATGGACCCATGTATTATATTGTTTAAGTTAGGAAGAATCTACTACAGTTTGTGATTATGACAATTGGTGAGTCAGCGGAGATAAATAGCATACGTGAGAGACATGGAATAGACCCACGTATTATATTGTTTAAATTAGGAAGAATTTACCATAGTTTCCATTCTTCACTGAAACACTCCACATTGTGATTCCCTTCCATGATCTTCATCACCGAATAGCAATTTAGCAGCTTTTTATGGTGTTAGCTTCCATTTTCAGTTTTAGAGTACTTGTTAAGCAAGTAAGTGATTGTAATGTTGTTTTCACTGTATAAATGAATATGTGCATGTTGGATATATATATATATATATATATATATACGCATAAGAAGGTTCACAGTGTAGAGAATAGATATGAGGTTTCTGGATGTTGGGTAAATTGAAAAGCAAATACAGAAAAAAGAAAATGCGGAAATAACATGTAAGCATTAATAGTAGTCTGCGATTTTGGTATTTATATGAGTTTTGGCTGTTTGAGTTGTTTGGTGTTTTAGAGCTAAAAAGGGAGTAGTATAGATGATGTTTTCATGCTTGGAGGTACAATAGCAATGAAAATGATGTATAGAATTCGTACAGCATGAAAGATGATATGTTCTGCTTCTTCTGTTTTCTGTATCGTCTGTAAAGACCTAGCCTCTGTGATGACGTTAGCTTCCTCTGAGTGATGTCATCTTTTTTGGATCCCAAAACTTGTCTTAGAACATTTCGAATAGTACATGAGAAGTGTGGATAGGTTCATGTTTTGTTTTGGTGATTTTGGTAGTGAGACACTATGAAATGGGCAGAATTAGGGTGAAAGCGATGGAGAACACGTATATATATCTATATGTATGTACATTCTGTTATTGGTGATCATGATTAATCATGGATTATAATATCTTTATAGATGATATGGAGTTGAAAATGAAGTAGAGAAGATGATCTTGGTATGAGTTGTGATAAGGAAAGATTTAGAAACAAAAGTGGTAGTGATTTGGAAAATGTTCACTAAGTGAGATTTTGTTTAGTTGTCCAATTGAGATGATTATTTGCTTGGATTACACTAGAAACATATGGCTACATTTCTTATGAAGAAATCGAATTTCAATTATGTCTCTAAGAGTCTCAAAATTTCATGAAGTTGATAACTGGGTGCAGTACATTGGTGGATAAATGTAAAATTCGCCTTTATACTTAAGAAGAAATTCTGGATTGATCTAGGCTGAACTGGATAAAGTTGCCTTCTTGGAAATTTTAGATTATTTTTCTAGGTTTCCAATGATATATAGCATGAAATTTTTAGACATCAGAGTCGAAAGTTAGGATCTTTACAAGTGAAAATGTTTAGAAGTTTAGAGGTATCGTCTGTGATGATGTCATCTTCCTCGATGTCACTGTTCATACTCTCCGTCTGTGTTTGTCGGCCCCCTGAAAATTTTTTCCATTAACTTAAGCATAATAGCTTATGGAATAGATGCATGAGAAGAAATTGAGAGTATTTTCGATATATAGCTTAAGAACCAAGGGTAAAGTGGACTTTTGGGAAAGGCATAGTGGACTTGTCTTCGTAGCAGAATGGCAGCGCGAATAAAGGCAAGAATAGAAGAAAAAGAGAGGCTTCGGACGAGAGTGGGAAGAAGAGAGAGGTGAGCTAAGTTGAAATTTTTGTAAGGCTTAAAGAGAGAATCCGAGTGCATTCAAGAGGGGAAAAAGAGAGAAGAAGGAGTTTTCCTTGGAACTAAGAATCTCATTACTTGGTGAAGATTTACAGTAAGTCATTTAGTGAATGTGCTTTAAGGCTAGCCGAATTTGGATA
>JANZXR010000009.1:23154481-23177081 GCA_027575705.1 Erythroxylum echinodendron
GTCATTGTGATCTTTCCTGGGTATTATCGAATCGGTTCACTTCACTAGTTGTTTACCTTAGAGGGAAAAATTACCCGGTTTTCCCAACATATTTAAGGTAGACACCATTTGAGGATCCAATATTGCATGAATGAAAGCATCGAGGGAATGAATGGAAGCGCTATAAGGAGATTTTGTTCCTATCATATTGCTACAGTAATCATAAGATATATTTTAAAGTGCTTCCTGATCATATAGGAGGTTCTGTTAGCAATATTTTAGAGCATTAATTCTATTGTTGTTTCTGTAAGCCAACAGAGAGTTAAAGAAGTAACTGGTACATTTTCCACCCTATCTTAACCAGTGCACTTTAGATTTTTACTTGAGATATGAATTATGAAAGCTAAGATCCTGTCTTTCTTAGAGATTTAACCTGTCATCATTTGGATTGATATAGAGTTCCTCATGGCAATGTTTGATAATTTCCTTACTAACAGAGGGTTGAGTTTCTGTGTCTAGGAAAGTTCTCTTCTTTAAGGCTTTAACTCCTTCCTTTGTAGCTTTGAGTTTGTAAACAAGTTGGTAAGTTTTGCAACCTAATATCATTTACTTATAGCTTTCTCCATAATCTCCAGTGAGCATTCTAGCTACACAAAAAAGTTACAAAATCTGAAAGGAGCTTTAATGAGTTTGGTGAGGGTCATACACTTTACCTTTAATAGCGAGTGGTCAAAACAATGTAAAGGCTCAAATTAAGCAAAGTTGCTAGGAAATTTTGTGCGATTTATTATTCACCATTGCGATATCCAATTTCTTCCTCAGGAACTAGGCCCCACTTGGATTTTTTGTCCAGGTGAAGTTTTGGCCGATGAAGTTGAGGTCAGTAAATCTCAAGTGATTTATGATTAAGGTGAGTTTATGGTAGCTTTGCTTGTAAGTCAATTTCTTCCTTTCAGCTTCTTTAGAGTTTATGATGCTGTTTATATCGCCAATAAGTAATCGAGGAATTCCTTTACAATTCTAAGTTATCAGAACAAATTAGTGAAACTACGAATGAAGTAGGACAACTGAATAATTGACAGTGCAGTTGAATTCATAATAATGTGGATTTATGCAGGGAGAAAAATATGATATGGGCCATTTTATAATGCAATATTTATCTTTTGTATAACTGTGCCTAGTACAACAAATTGCCTTCGAAAGTTTCAACTAAATCAGTTAGTAAGATTCCATATAAGAAATGGAATGTTAAGATTCTTAAAAGGTCAAAGTTAATGATTTTGGGATACGATTTTTAGTTGAAGCATGTATTATCTAACATGTTCAGAATTAAATTGGATAGTAGAAAGTTATGAAGTATTTAAAAGGTTTGCATCATCTTATAAACCACATTGAATAAATATTTGTTTTAAATGTATACTTATAAGTGAATGGTTTTCAAGATAAATAGCGAGAGTAAGATGAAGTTTGAAAACGTATAAATCTCATAATAGCATATGCAATTTGAACTAGTACCTTTATTGATAAATTTGATGCGTAACTGAAAAGTAATGAGATATTGAGAAATTTATGAATTCAAAAAATTTATTTTGAAGATAATTATGGATTTAACATGTCTATAAGAAGGTTAAGCATATAATGACATATTGTTCATACAGAATAATAATTCACATTTTCAATTGTTAAAGATATAATAACTTAATAGCAAACTTTTATTGGATATAAAAAGATAACAACTTAATTATGAGAATTAGATCTATAAAGATAGATAAATTATTTAGCTATTCTATTCTAAGTACATACATAATGTATCAAAGGTGTTTAGTATTTGATATATTTTATACTTATAAATTATTAAAGATATTCATTATCTATATATGAGTTGATATTTTAGTTTAAGGTCATATGAATATTAACTTTATTTTGATATAAGTAAGTCCTAATTAATGTATATTTTACTTAGAACAATATTATTTTGAGTTGAAAAGGTTTTAATGTAGCACCATTTGTTAATTAAGCTATAATACGTTTTTCATTTACTAAAATTGATTATTTAAATTAAGAAGTTCTTTAATGTCTCCGTATAGCTCTTTGCATTGTTGAAACATTAATATACTGTAGAACATTATAGCCAATTTAGGCAAATGAATGGATCTAAGGCCTTATCAAAGATATATGTCTTTGGGTAATTTTTCTTAATTATAATGATAATTGAGATAAAAAAATTATAACATTTAAGCAATTAATTACTATAAAGAATCTTGTAGAGCTAAATCACTGTCTCAACGGATTTTATATATAATCGTCAAACACTGTTTCAGAATCTCTAATTCACGTTACGGTTTTGTATATAAATATTTTCTGATAGGTATCCGACATAATTATAGGTACCTTACAATACAGAAACTTTCAAATTATATTTTTTAGAAGGGTTCACCAAAAGTCTGGTGGCACAACCTTCAATAAGTCATGGTAATGTTTAAAATAAATATTAAATTTTATTTATAAACATTAATTAATTATTTATTTATAATAAAATGAAACGAATTTAAAATATATTTATATAAGTAACTTATTCTAACTTTTTTTTAACACTGAACCACTATGAGTAATAGTAATGTGATTATATTAAATAAATTTTTATGTTTATATGAGAAAAATAAAAGAAATACGAAAACCCAGGAAGAAAAAGAAAAGAAAAGGTTGGCCTTTTAGTAACGCAGTTATTCAGACATCGGCCATTCTATCTACTTATATGCCATCTACAAACATTGTTTTCAGATCTCGAAGCAACATGAACACTTCTCCAGAAAAAGCTCACCTGATCAACCAAGTCGAGGAAGGAAAAGACGAGGCCATTGGATACGCTATGCAACTAGCACTTGGATCTGTACTACCTATGACACTGAAAGCAGCAATTGAGGTTGGCGTTTTCGAGATTATAGATCGAGAGGGCTCGGACGCTAAGCTCTCTGCTTCGGACATTGCGGCCAATATTCCCACGCAAAACCCTGATGCACCTTTCATGCTGGACCGTATTCTTAGGCTTTTGGCTAGCCACCAAGTCCTTAGTTGCACTAGTGTGGATGGTCTGACGAGGTTCTACGGCCTTACTCCAGTGGCTCAATACTTCGTCAGTAATCAAGATGGTGGGCCTTTTTGTCCGTTCACGGATTTTGTTCAAGGCAAGGTTCTGCTTGATAGCTGGTTAGTTTCTCCAAAAACCTGCTAGCATCTCAAAAAGCTTTAAACTGCGCGACTCTAGTGTTGCGATTTTTTGAAATGTTGTTTTCATTATGTCCTGTTATATTAATAATTATACATGCATTGGCTTTAATTTGTCTCAATAGCTTACAACTTGAATGTGACTAATAATTGCCTTTGTCCATAAGTAATGTAATACATATATAAGATATATATTTTATAAAATTTTCTTGTACAACTTTTAAGATCTAATTTGTATTATATAAATTATGATATATTAAAATTTTAAATTTATATAATTTACGATATTTTTTTAGTTGGCCCAATATTGATAATTCAAGTTATTTATGTTTGTATTTATCAAATGACATGCTTTTCCAAAATTTCCAAAAATCCACACAGGAGTTTTTGCTGAATCGTTCTCATTACAAGAAACAGTACTTATGAATCCTTTTTTAAGTTGCTTTCTTGCAACAGAGTGATTAGGGTGTAACTTATAAATAGTCCTGTTTCACCCACATTGCAAATATTTAAGTATTTCATCAGTCATGAACAATTTTTAGATGAAAAGCTATTGTAACTATAAAGGATAAGTAGACTTTGTATTTATTTATGTAAAGATTGTTTTTAATATAATTTTTACATATTTTTGTCAAATTAATGAAATAATAATGTAATTATTCTTTTAATTTATTAGTTTGATGTGTATTGTTTATTGGATTGAATTTGTATTCAATTAATTAGATTGGTAAAATATAATAAATATTTATTTAATTAAATTTTTATTGAATTATAAGTGATTTAAATTAATTTATATTCAATTTATTAAAATAATATAATACAATATATTTTTAACTAATTAAATATTTGTCTATTGAATTGATAATACGGTTTTTAAGTTGATAAATTCTTAATATATCGACCTAATTAATATTTTTTAAAATTTATAAAATTTATCTAATCTTAATACTATCTGATTATAAATGTTTTACTCTATTATCTTTTCTATTAAATATAATTTAATTTTTTGTTTTAGGTTTGAATTGAAAAATGCAATTCATGGAAGGCATATCTTTCAACGCTGCCTTGGATCCCCGATTCAACCAGATTTTCAACAATGCAATGTTCAATTACACTATTTTAGTGGTCAAAAGTATTCTCGAATCATACAAAGGATTTGAGCATTTGAAGCAGCTGGTTGATGTGGGTGGTGGCTTGGGACATACAATCCATGCAATAACTTCCAAATATCCTCACATCAAGGGTATTAATTTTGATTTGCCCTATGTTATAGCAGAAGCTCTGACCTACGCTGGTATGATTATTTCTTTTTCAAGTAGTAATGCTATTGTCCAGTTTTTTAGTCACTAAAGTCATCGAAGTACAACTTATGCTTGAAGATTCAATAAAATGAGAGATCTTTGCACAATAATCTACGTGCCTGGCTATATTTAACACTCAAGTTTATGCCTATCCTAGGTGTTGAACATGTTGGAGATATGTTTCAAAGTGTTCCGAATGGAGATGCTATTTTCATGAAGGTGAAAAACTCTATTACTACTATTTTCAAGTTGTTTACAACATAGAAGTAGAAAATCAACTAAGCTATCATCTTTGGCAGTGAATACTTCATAATTGGTGCGACGATAAGTGTCTGAAATTGTTGCAAAATTGCTACAAAGCCATTCCTGAAAATGGAAAGGTTATTGTCGTCGAAGGTACTTTACCAGTTGTGCCTGAAACTAGTGCTACTGACAGATGGATGGCTCAATCGGATGTGATCTTGATGACGCAAACCCCAAAAGGGAAAGAGCGAACGAAACAGGAATTCTTGGCCTTGGCAACTGGAGCTGGATTCCTAGGCATTGATTTTAAATGCTTTGTTTGCAATCATTGGGTTACGGAGTTCCACAAATAAATGCGTTCTTGAAATTGAGAAGCGGTCACTATTTTTATTCAATAAAAATTGAAATTTAAGAGAACATGCTCACTTCATACATATATACGTCTGAAATTTAAGAGAACATTTCTTAATACGTACATATGTAAAATTGACCGTGGTTAGAAATTTACAAGCGTAGAGGGGGAAAAAAATACGAAATTACCTAATTCCAGTAGCAATTCAATTTAATTTTTTAAATACTTCTACACTTTATGTTTATGTCATCTTTTAAAGTATATATGTTATATGTTTTTTAAAATTGTATTAAATAATAAGAAAATAAAAGAAAATATATATCAACCACTGCAATAACAAATGGATAAAACATATTAAATTAAATGTTTTTAGAAGTTTTAGATAAATGACTCCTAATTTTAGAAATTCTTTTTGTTCTAATATAACAAAGCAAACACACGCAAGAGAAAGGTGAATTATGCGTGACTTGAAAATTTTTGCAAGTTACTATCAATTCTTATAAACAATATGAGCCTTTTAAAAAGTAAAACAAGAGGAGTCTGTCCAGAAGTAAAATGAGAAGAGAATACTAAAAGTTTAAATGAAAGTGGCATTTTGTAAACTGAAAACAACCATAACTAAAATACGGAAATATAAAAGTTAAGGAAAGAGAAAGAACGACACAACCAATATACTTGGTTGTGTCGTTCTTTCTCTTCCCTTAACTTTTATATTTCCGTATTTTAGTTATTCAGTTTATAACGAAGCCTATGTCTAGTCCCTAAATATCCAACTTGAATGTTTCACTAATAAATCTCCAAGTAGTAATTTGACGAGCCTCTCCAAGCTTACAAGTATATATTTTTCAAGGTTCTTTAACCTTCCACACTGGTAGTATTTAACAAGCCTCTACAAGCTCTCAACAGATAAAGTAGGATTTGCCCAATATGAGCTTCATTGAATATTGACCTCTCTTTCAATAGAGTGTTTTTACTTTCTAAAGCTTAGAGGGTATAAATGTAACTTTTCTAGATTAAACATGTTTCTCAATATCTTTGATAGAATCTTCAAGTATTTGGTTGTTTGAATAATCCTTTGACTGTGTCTTCGAAGCCACTATCAAATTAGTTGAATAGAAGGATCCTTTGTCCGTACAAAAATGATAGGAGCTTATCCTTTTCTGATTTGTTAGAATGCTTCTTACTATCAGAGTGAGTTTGCTAGATTAATCCCTATAAAATAGGAAAACATTTTTTTTATTTAAAGATATAATTAAGATATATAATCATTATCTTTCAGGATAAATCTAATAATTTTGAATTTTGAAACGTAACTAAATATTTATTGATTGTTATCATCAAAATCAATAATTTAAAAACCTTAAGCTAACAATCTCCCCCTTTTTTATGATGACAAGCAATAACGGATATATTTTCAAAAATTCAAATAACTGAAAAAGATTTCAAAAAATATCTGTAATCTTTATATGTCCTTACTTATAATCATGATTAGAAGGAGTCTATCTTACTACCTTTAAGTAAGAAACCTATCGTTTGTTGAAAGATAACTTAGATGCAAACATATGAATATCAAGTATCTATCACAAACAGATTATATCATAGATTTCAATAGTTAGTAAAGCATTTCAATCAGCATAGACAATTTCATCAACCAAACAAAAAATTTATCAACAGATTTAACATTTCAAACTTATCAAAGCAATATCAAAGAAAAAATAATATCAAAATAATAAAAAATATATCTCCTTCTACTCTTCCCCTTTTTCATTATCAAAAAGAAGGGAAAAGATTAAGAAGAGTCAGAATAGCACAAAGCTGCAAATGTAAAAGCATGAATATGCATAAACCAAAAATAGTCATAACATCCCAAAAATAATTAGTAGCAGAAAGTGTTAAAAAAATTATGTGTTTTATCGAAAATATTCTTTGAGGGAATCAATAATAGTTCTTAGTAGTAGCTGAACATCATCAAGTTGATTTTGCATTCTATTGATCTAACCACTGATCTCCCTCAACTGTTTTTAGATAACCAAACTGTTGGCATCTTGAAGATGAACATGAGCCTATTACTTTGGATCAGGACCCAAGACATCTGCGATCCTTTCAATTGCCTTCTCCACCTAGACATCGTCTTTCAGTTTATGCCCAAATTGGAATGGAATTGATGAATGATACTTACCAAGCTCGGATCATTCCAAATTATCAAAAGACATATCATATGACTCAAATATCTTGTTTAGTAGCATTCTATAAGGCAAGCATCCTGTACTATTCTTATGACTTGCCTTATCTAACATAAACCATATGATTATTCAGGGGAGGTTTATCCGATTCCCTTTCAACAAATTATAGACAATATATGTGTCTAGGAGACTGCATCTTTTGACTGAACTATTCCTTAGGAAAATTAAGGTGGCAGAAATCAAAGCAAGGCATCTTTAAAGAAGGTCTAGTTGTTTGTACCAGGGTCTTCCATCTTGAGAATTTTCAACATTAATGTAGATGGAATAAACAACTTCTCCCAAATCCTGATCAGCCACTTCCCATTTATGACATGGAAAGTCAGTTCATCCAATTGGAGCTATGTCTAGCAAATTCCCTAATATTACCTCATTCAACAAAATCTGACATTCCCTCACCAATGAGCCAATTGCCAACTTGCCATTAATAACTTCTTTTCTCATATGCATATAAAAAGATCGTACCAGTTCATCACATACAGTCTCATGCAAGTTTAAGAAAAATTGTGATAGACAACAGACAAAAGATAAGGAAAAATAGGAATATTTATGTCATTAAACAATTTAGGAGGCAGAATTCGCCCAGAAACCACCTTTCTTTTCTTATAGCACGTTTTTCTATCTCACTTTAGCTTTCATCGATTGAAACATTTTTGGTGGTGCTGAAGATTTTCCTTTCTTTTGTGCATAGATTTTCCTTTTCTTTCATTTCTTGCCTTTGGGAATTTCCTCAAAGAGAGATTCTTCTATAGTGAAAGGGTCTTCTGCAGTTTCTTCAAGCATAGGCTCCTTGTCTTTTCTTATTTCTTCTCTCTTCCTTTTTAACAACACTTCTTCCTTCTTAGGTTCTTCTTCAGGCTCATTTGTTTTTCAACCACAGGAGTTTTCTTAGATTACATTATTAATAAATTGCCTTTGGTTCGTGGTCTTTTGAACAGATGAATCGGTTCTGCATCAAAATCATCATCAGCGATGATCCAACATTTTTTAGATACATTTGGACCTATGGGATTAGGTTCAGGTGTCGAGGACGATTGATGTACAAAGATTTCAAGAGTGGTTGTAGACAATTGCTTCGATGGTGGTGATGGTGAAGGTGAAGGAGTAAACAATGGAGAGAAAGAACTTGAGACAGGAGAAGGAGAGATGAATCTTACCTTTCTTATCATCTCCCCTTTACTAGAGACTCTTCTTACAAGAGTATGCTCTTCTACACTAGAAGATTTTTCTTCTTCTTCTTCTCTTTCATTTCTCTTTCTTCTTCTTCTTCTTCTTCTTCTTCTGACAAACTAGGGTTTGAGTTGTCAAGACTTTCTTCATCATACTTAGAATCATAGTGCCCCTTGGTCTTTGATTAACAGTGATTTGTAGATGAATCTGATGTTGATTCTTCCAGAGGCGATGATGAAAGGATGTTCTTCTTCTTCCTGCCATATGTATTTACGAGTGTTTTTGTGGATTCTTGTAAAAATTGGGGTTTTTTTATGATCGATTCCAATTGCTACAAAAATAATCCATGTTTTATCTTCACAAATTAAGTAAAAGATCAGATTGTTGTTATTCATTGAACCTAGTCGAAATCCGTCCAAGTTCCACCTTGAATGTATGATGATTCTCCACATTCGGAGTACTGATTTAGAGTGAATTTTGAGTTGGAATTAGCACTAAACAAGTAGATAAAAGATTAGTGTTTATGGCATGTTACAATGGAGATTTGATGATGATGAATTAGGATGAATTGTAAATGATGTTATTGATTTATTGTGCTGGAAATTTCTGCATGAATGTGGGTATTTTTCTGTTCTGTTTTTGCATGTACGAGAACAGTAGGTTATAGAATGTTAATATAATTTAGGTTGAGATTTGACGTATAAAGGAAGGTAGATTGATGGTAAAGATAGGTGTTATTGAAGTGTTCTTGAATCTAGAAAATTAGAGCTGTAGTTCGAAATTTTAATTTCAATTTCATCTTCCTCTTTCTACATATTTTACATATCTTTAGGGAATGAATTTTAAGAAACTCAAAGAATTAAAGTTATAGATATAGGTCTTAGCTTGACCTCTATGAAAGTTTCTTGATAAAATAGTGACTATAGGTTGAGTTATGCTTGTTTTCCTAATACTGCCAGTGATAACCTGTGGAGGAACCTTATATTATTTCCTAATATTTGGGGACTTTAGAGCTCCAATTAGTCAAAGTACAAAACATGAAAAATGATTATTGATGTCTTATTAATGCTTCTATGAAATAGTTTGGCCAAAAGATATCTTGATAATTTTATGTAGTTAATTGAAGTCATAACTTAAAAAAGGGACTGTTTTGATGTGGTTGAGTTCAAATCTAGAAAATTACGGTTTGTTAAAGGAATAAATGAGTTCTTTTCATGCAACCATGGTTTTAAGAACATGAGAAATGAGTATAAGGTATGGATCAATGAGCATTGAAGAACATGGGGTAATCATGAACGAGAATTGAGTAAATGTATGAAAATATATTGCTGGAAAAAGTTTGATGAATGTATAAATTTACCTTGCTGAAATTTCATATTTGAAGTAACAATTGTGTGTGTTATAAGAGGTTTTTGATTATGAAAATGTTCAAGGATAAGTGTAAAATATGAGTTGTTAATAGTATAAAGATGTTTTTATGAATGCAAATGAGATCTAAAGAATATGAGTATAGTGAATTAGGTATGATTGAATAAGAATTGAAGAAATTGTGTGAATGTATAAAACTAGGAAAAGATTGATGAATTTATGAATGATGAATGGAAAGTGATTAAGTTTACTTAAGGCATAACCTAAATGCAAACTAAATGATGTACAAGTCATGATGTATAAATGATTAAGATTTGTGAATAAGGTTACATACCCAAAATGATCAATTGAGCATGCATTGAACACGACACATATACATGTGTAAATTTGAGTATTTATTTGATTAATCAAGTAGTGATGTGTACACGTGTGTATTGCTTGATTTAGAGGCACAAATCGACCGACACCATCTAGACATTGTTGATTCGTCGAGGCAATAGCTAAACGGAGTTTACTATGAGTAAACTAGATGTGTGACCTTGGTTAGAAACGTGTTCAGTTCATATTGTTTTGATTAAATTTGATTTTCTTTATATTAAATCGATATTGATATAATTGTGACATTGACGATTCTGAACAATTGATTATCTGAGGAGTTTGATATTTGGGGCTGTATTGGAAGTGTTTTTGATTTCAATGTAAATAAGGAAAATGAATTCTCAACTATATGTTGAATGTTGGACACAGATTCTATGAATTGTGATAATTGAATGTGTCTCTTAATGAAAGTGACTAATGATATATCATGTTAAATGTTGCACTTCATTACATGAATATGCAAGTTTACATAAAGGATTTATTACTGAAGCAAACAATATGAAAAGGGCTTTAAGCTCATATGTGTGCACATAGAGCTTCAAGCTCAACGTTTAATGAACCTGACATCCACAACTGATACAAGACCAATAATTGACAATTAGGTGCCCGATCACAACAAAGTAAAAATGGAAGTGAGTCTTATTTGCATTTGCATTTGTATCTTTACATGTGTTTATGAAATTGTTTGCAAATGAATGCTGAGTTATGTTGAGATAACATTGTGAAATGCCTATGAACTTGATAGTGATATGAAGAATTGTGATAAATGAATGAAATTTTCTGATGATTATATGAAGCTTTTTTTTGCATTCGGAAGGTGCTTCTAAAATGATTAAGTAAAGTGATTGTATTGTTAACATGCTCGTTGAAGTATGATGAATAATGTGATATATGAGGCATAAATTTGTATGATGTGTTATATTGATTGAGCTAGGTTTTATTCATGTGATCTATATATATAACTTGTTTTGAGTGAACACATTGATGATGGTTCACTCACTGAGTTCGTAAAACTCATCAAAATTGCAACGTTGATTTTCAGGTACTGAAAGGAGACCTTGCTTGTAAAGCAATCTAGTTGGTATTATCCATTTTGGGATTAAGATATGGCTCAAAAGTATGGTCAGCTATCATCTGAGGAGTTTAGATAGAGTGCTTTTGTATAGTTTTTCATCTCATGTAGAATATTTTGTATAAAACAATGTGAACACAAATGGTCGTAACTATATGGATGGTTCGTAATGAAATGACAATAAAACATGTTTTGTTAATGAAATGAGATATGTTAACATTTTAACTACTCATGTTCTTTATGATGCCATATGAAGTAAATGTGATTTCTCTAATATGCCATTCCCGTAGGGTATGTGCTCAAATATTTAGAACAATGTCAGGCATATGTCTTATGATAGTGGGGTGTTACAAAACCTCTTTAGTGTAACTACATTGAAAGAATAAATGCTCTCTATTTTCTTCCATCTCCTTACAAAGAACACAAATTGCGTCATAAGTTCTAAACCGCCTATTTTCTATACCGATTCTGTTCTTAATAAGTAGCCAAGGGAAAAATAGAGGCTTTTAGATTAAGGGAACATTTCCAAAGAAGATTGAACCAAGGAACGTACCTTACATCTTCCTATAAAGCCTTCTAACAATACTTATTGGTAAAATGACCTGAGGCATCTGGGACCTAGGTAACTGAATCCTGCTTACAAATATCAGTGATATGAGGAAGATAGGACTTTAATAATATGGATCATTTGAAGTTGTCATTCCATTTCTCTTGAATCATCAAGGAAGAAGCTTTGGCATTAATAGGAAATTTGTTTATGAGTCTAGATAGTTTTGTCCTTTGTATGAGTGGACTATGATCTACCCAATTGTCAAAACAAACCTAAATATTGCCATCATTGCCCAACACATGCTTAATCAATGGAAATACCATAGTTCTTAAATTCAACATTTGTAAAAAGAATCGAAAGTACTCCCTTGAGATAGACAGTTGCCAAAAGTTTTCCTGGATTAGATATGTTTCATGTAGCCATTTCACCCATATAGCAATTTTTTCATCGAATTGCCTCTAGATCCTTTTGCATAGAAGCAAATTTTGCATAAGAGAAATTGGGGTAATCCCCAGGCCCCCTTATCTTTTTAGGATAGTCACTTCACTCCATTTAACTTTAACTTTCTTGAGTTTTCATAATTCCCAGTCCATAAGAAAGCTTTCATAATGTTATCAATCTCCTTGATGACTTCTTGGGTAGAATAATGTGAGAAATCCAATGAACATAGAGATTTCTCATTGTAGAAATTATCAGAGTAACCTTCGCAGCAAGTGACAGTCATCTATTTCTCCAGGAATTAATATGAGCTTTGATCCCTTTTATGAGAGAAATAAATTTAGAATACTTTGGCTTAATATACGAGATAGGGACTCCTAGGTACTTAAGAGGAAGAGCTTGAAGATAAAGTTTGGTAATCCTAGAGAGTTTCACTGAGTTCCTCACATCTTTAGAACATTATATACTACTTTTCTGGACATTCATGACTAGGATAGGCCATTTACAAAACTGTATCAGAAGATCCTTAAGTAACTACACTGAGTGTATGTCTAATCCCGAGAGAAGGATCAAGTCATTAGCAAATATTAAGTATAGGAGGGTGAACTTAGTTATGTAATAGACGTGTTCTTCTATATGGAGAAACTTGTGTAGTTTTCTTTTTCTAACTATGTTTGTACACTTTGATTGCCTTTAATGGTTAATTTATCACCTTTTTCTTAAAAAAATTAAGACACAAGAATTTCACAAATTCATTTGTAATTTTCTTATATCTCTTGATTACTTTAAATTTTTAAGGGCTCTTAATGTATAAACATGTCATATTTTGAGCTTAATACATACATTTTTTTAATGATTAAGAGTAATTAAGGTTTTGATTTGAAAGAAAACCCTTTTAATGTTCAAAATACTTTTAAGAAACTTTTGAAATAATTTTAAATCAAAATTTAGCTAAAGGAATATGGTTTGATCGTTGAAAGAATTAGAAAAATCTTTGAAAATATATTTTCAAACATATTGGTCAACCAATGTATAGGTTTAGTCAACCAATATATTATTTTTGGAAACATTGATCAACTAATATTTATGTATGGTGGACTATTACATTAGAAGAAGTAAAAAATCACGTACCATAAGTTTGTATATTATAATGGTACAACTAGTAGTTTTTGTGTCCAACCATAATATAAAGTTATTATATATATAGATAGTCAAGTATTTAGTTGTTGAACATCTTTATGACATTAAAAGGTTACAATAAGACATTTGTAAGATTTTTAAGGTATTTACAACAATTCATTTATTGATTGTGAATCTTGAGCATTAAAGTGATCGAATAAGATATATTCAAGTGGTAAGCATCAATTTGGACTGGTTTTAAGAAAGATTGTACTAAGATTTCTCTTTATCCAAATAACAATTATTGTAGGAAGAATCCTCCTCACCTAATTGAAAAAAAAATTAGTAGAATTTGAAAAGAGACTGGAGAAGTGGATATAGGTAATGATTAGTTATCAAACTGAAGGGTTTTCTGGTAGTTCTAGATTATTGTTGACTAGGATTTTAGTTTAAATAAAGTTCCTTTCGTTTAGGAAATTATTTCCAGCTTTGACTCTTTCTTGTTGCACCTTTCCACATTTACGTTAACATGGGCTACATTTTAGCTTTCTATTTTGCTCCTGTAAGGCTATATAATAGCCACCGTTGATATTCAATAAAGTTGAAGTCATTCAATCTAAATTATTGTGATTCTGTGTTCTTTACAAATTGGTATCAGAGCCCCCACTGGGCTTGAGAAAGACAGAAGCTACAACTTCGAGTGACTTCAAACACACATTGTGAGAGAGATGACTAGCGAAGGAGGAATTTTGTAGCAGCCTTCATTCCACGATCTACGAGAAAGTGAGGTCGTCTTTCTTTCCAGCCGCCTTCGATGGTCATTATGATCATTAGAGCATGCTTATGAAGAATTTTCTTAGGACCAAAGAGTATTGGAACCTTATAGAAAAAAAGGTATGAAGAGCCACAAGAAGGAGCAGCCATTTCAGAGGCCCAGTAGAAGAGACTAGATGAATTGAGGTTGAAGGATCTTAAAGTGAAGAACTACCTCTTTCAGGCAATCGATAGAACCATCTTGGAGACAATCTTGGAGAAGAACACTGCAAAGAATATCTAGGATTCGATGAAAAATAAAAATGAAGGAAACGTTAGGGTGAAGCGTTCAACTCTTCAACCTTGAGGAGAGATCTTGAGACACTAGAAATGAAGGTTGGTGAAACTATTACTGAGTATTTTGCTAAAGTTATGTCAGTGGCTAACAAGATGAGAGTATATGGGGAGATTATGATAGATGTTACTATTTGTGAAAAGATACTTAGATCCCTCACTGACAAATTTAACTATATAGTTTGTTCGATTAAGGAATCTAAGGACATTGAAGCACTCACCATAGATAAGCTTCAGAGTTCGTTTATTGTTCATGAGCAAAAATTCCAACGAAGGGCATTGAGCAAGTGTTAAAGGTGACAACTGATGAAGGAATTGGAAGAAGAGGTGCCTATTGAGGTAGAGGAAGTGGACGTGGAAGAGGTCGTCAATCTTTCAACAAGGTCACAGTTGAATGTTTCAAGTGTCACAAACTTGGACATTTCCAGTATGAATGTCCCACTTGGGACAAGGAAGCAAACTATGCTGAACTTAATGAGGAAGATGAAACGCTTTTAATGTCTTATGTTGATTTGCAAGAAACCGAAAGAGAAGATGCATGGTTTCTTTATTTAGGGTGCTCTAATCATATGTGTAGGGATCGAGTTATGTTTACTAAACTAGATGAGAGCTTTCAGCATTTAGTTAAATTGGGAAACAATAGCGAAATGAATGTAGCTAGAAAAGGAAGTGTGAATCTATTGCTAATGGAATCAATTATGTTGTGACAGAAGTATACTATGTTCTAGAGCTTAAAAACAGTCTCTGGAGCATAGGACAACTTCAAGAGAAAGGCTTTTCTCTTTTGTTTCAAAAGGGACTATGTAAGATCTATCATCTAGATGAAGGTTTGCTCATTCAAACTGTCATAAGTGCCAACAGGATGTTTATTTTGCTTACTCAAACTTAGACTTCTTCCCCAGCCCAGCCAGAAAGGTGTTTTCATACAAGCTCTTACAACCTTTCTCAACTTTGGAACAAGCGGTATGGTCATCTAAGTTACAAAGGATTGAAAACCTTGCAGGTTAAGAACATGGTACGTGGATATCCTCAATTTTCATTCTCAAATGAAATATGTATAGATTGCATCAATGGAAAGCAACATCATGACTCTATACCAATAAGAAGTACATGGAGAGTAAGTCAGAAATTGGAACTCATTCACTATTCGTGAATCATAAGTGCACGGTTGTCGAAGTAAGTAATAAATTAGTAAGAACCGAGTCGTGTCCACAGGGATTATGAGAAAATTTAAATCTACGCTAACTAACGGTGTTTGGAATCAGGTTGGGTGAAATTTTGAAAATTTAAAAAACAATGTAACGAATTAATAAAAACTTAAATAAATTTCTAAGCCTACCTAATTTAATGCAACCAAAATAACTATGAATATGACAAATCTCTATGATAACTAATTAATAAAAGAATGCAACAATTGACTAATTAAAAGTATTAACTTCAATGGGGAATGACTTTCTCTTAGGGAATGATATTTTTGTCAACCTTAATATTTAATTAGCTATCCTCCACAATTAAAAAAATTCTAACCTTGTAAGTGAATTTTGAGAGTAATTAATCCCTTTCTCCTAAAGGTGAATTAATCTATCCACTCTAGATATCACTTAGTAATCCCTTACTTAAGTTCTTCCTAGAGTTTCTTAAATCCAAATTCAAACTTCTATTTTTCACCTCCTAGGTTTCTTGGGTCTCCCAACTTACAAGAAGATCCTAATTGAAATTCCTTCAATCTTCCAGCAAAAAATTCCCTTTTTCCAAAGGTAAATTTTTACTAAGCCAACTATCAATAATCCAAAGTTAGAACAATTAAATCTAAGGAAAATCAACAAGTATATGAATTTTCAGTCATGAATTCCAACAATGTTCAATGTTAAAGCATCACAAAAACATCAAATCCCTAAGAGAAATTAAAGTTTTAGCCACAAATCATGATACCAAGCAATCCACAAGCATAAACCCTATATAAACTCATGAAGGAATCAAATAAAAATTAAGAGCACAGCTTCAAACTACAACAGAAAAATATGAGCTCTCCCTTCTCCTTGCATGGCTACTTTGTAGGCTGTGAGTGGAGAATGGAGGCTTGCATTTTTGTTGCACCTCTTGGAAGACCGGCAGCGTAAGTGGAGGCTTTGGTAAGTGGCGTGAAGCCTTCTTCTAAAATGGAGGCTGCGTTTGACTTTCAATGTGGAGAAGCTGCATTATTTTATGGATTTTACATTGGTGGAGGCTGTATTTGAAGCTTGGTGATTTCGTGTGATTTAATGGTGTGGAGACTAGCGTGAGAGTCTAAAAGTGAGTGAAGGCAGCATTTCTTTTCGTCTAGAGCTTGAACTGGATGGAGGTTGCGTGTATGAAGTGAGTGAAGGCTTCTTGATGCGTGAATGAAGTGGTGGTTGTGTTGTGCGTGAGTGGATAAAGTGGAGGCTTGATTTTTGTCTTTAGCTTGAATGGAGTAGAGGGATGACATGATTTAGAGTAGAGGCAGGCTTGATTTTGGTGTGGAGGTTGTGTCTCTTACTTTAGTCAAATGGAGGCTTTGTAGGCTTTTGCATGCGTGAGTATAGACGGAGGCGTGATTTTCTGGATGGGGCTTGCGTTAATTGCGTGAGTTTCTATTGGTGAGTGAGGACTGTGTTTCTTTTTCTTTTTTGTCGTTTTGCTTAATTTTTCCAAAAACCTCCTAACATTCAAAGATAATATAAAAACAACAATTTAGCATAATATATATCCCAAAATACTGCACAATTCACCTACATTAATGCATCAAATAAAAGCCTATCAATATCTTTATCAAATACCCTCACACTTAAACTATTGCTTGTCCCCAAGCAATTTAAAAACAATAACAAAAAATTTCATCAATTCGTTTTCAAAGATCGAGTGTGTGCATTCATTCAAACTTCAGTAAACTCAAGCTTTGAGCTACCACACATATCATAATTTTTTCATTAATGCACATAAACAAGGTCAAAGGTAGACACCATTGATCAAAGAAACATATAAAATTCAGATGGATTTCCTCATGTTTTCACTCGAATCACTCAAGTGTTTAGGGTCAATGTTTCACTCAAGACTCCCTCTAAAAGATTACACTACCATAGGCTTGCATATTCACCAATCTTTTGCCATATATGGTACACATCAACATGGATTAAAAGGACTTTTATTTAGTGTTGTAATAGGGTTTAGGTTAAGGTATGAGAAAAAGGTCACGGGTTAACTCACAAGCATTAACAAAGCACTAAGTAAAAAGGGACAACTAAATACAAAATCTGAGATAAGGAAATGAATACATGGGACTACTACTACTCTTCACTAACTAATGCTACTATGTTTGATTCTTTTTCTTTTGTTGTTTTTTCTCTCGTTTTTCTTTTCTTTCTTTCTTTTCTTCTTTTTAAAAACAAGGGCAAATAATAAAAACAAGAGAAAACAAAAGCAATGATAATCAATAAAATATGAGTAAAAGTACCTCTATAAACATCTCAGAATAATAAGTAAGCTAAAAAGTCCCAAACTATAGATCAAATGATCACTTAGCACTTCATTATACTTGTGATTGGGTAAGGCTAGCATAATTTTGGTTGTTTGTTTTGCAATAAAAAAGGGTAAAGGTTCAAAAGGGATTGCAAGGGATAATGTATAAGGAGGGCCATTTAAGCTAATGGGTTTAAAACAAAGAATGCCTTAATCATTTCCATAAAGTGTGCATCTCGTAGTTTCAAACCAGTTCAATGCAATTTCTAGAGGTAATCCTCCTAGAGGAGCTTCACACACAACAAAAAACAATGAAATGAATATAAAATGCATTTAGGTAGGCTTAAAACCTCACATGTGCTTATGTGAAAATCCATCAAAATTTTATACATTACCTAATCACTCAAGTATCAAATTATTAACTGAGTTTATGTAATTAACTACTTCAATCAATCCATATAATTCACCTTCCACTCAAGCTGCCTAATTCAAATTCAAGCACACAACTCAATCCTCAGTCTAACTACTATGAAAAAATGGCATGGTTCAACCTTCATCACAATTCAAGCGCAAGATTGCAAAAATTTTAATTAAAATTGGTCCTACCCCCACACTTAAATGAGACATTGTCCTCGATGACCTAAAAAATATAAAGAGATGAAAACATAAAGACTCCCTGGATCAAAAAGGGTTCAGCGACTTGAAATCAGAATTCACAGCTCCAATCTTGCATTCCTAAAAAAACAAAATAAATAAAAAGAAAATAAGGTACTCAAATGAAAGCAATAAAAAGAAACTGAAACAATAAAGAACTAAAATGAAAGGATAAGATTGGGGTGCCTCCCAACAGGTACTATGTTTAATGTCAATAGCTCGACGTAGCCATTTGATCACTGGTCTTTAAGTGAAATGCTTGCAATGTTTCTCAACTCTTGACTATAATAATGCTTCAATCTTTCCCAATTCACTTTGAAGGTTCTTCCATCACTTCCTTCAACTTCAATTGCTTCATAGGAGGTAACATTTTTCACAACAAAGGGCCCTAACCATCTAAAGTGTAATTTACCTAGAAAAATCTTCAATCTCGAGTTGAAAAGCAGAACTTTCTCTCCTGGAGAAAAATCTTTCCTCATGATGTGTTGATCATGTCATTTCTTAGTTTTCTCCTTGTAGATTTTGGAGTTCTTATATGCTTCATTTCAAAATTCTTCCAATTCACACAACTGAAGAGATCGACTTTTGCCAATCAAGATTTAACTTCCTAACTGCCCAATAAGCCTTGTGTTCTAACTCCACTGGAAGATGACAAGCTTTTCTAAAAACCAAACTATAGGGAGACATGCCAATTGGAGTCTTGAAAGCCATCCTATATGCCTAAAGGGCATCATCAAGCTTGCGAGCCCAGTCTTTTTGATTAGGGTTCACCATCTTCTCAAGAATGTCCTTGATCTCTAGATTTGATATTTCAGTTTGGCCATTTAACTGTAGGTGGTAAGGTAAAGTAACCTTATGACGAACTCCATATTTGATCAAAAGATTTCCCAAAAGCTTATTGCAAAAGTGGGTACCTTCATCACTAATAATGGCCCTTGGAGTGCCGAATTTTGTGAAAATGTTTTTCTTAAGAAATTTATGAACAACCTTGGCATCATTTGTTAGTAAAGCTATAGCTTCAACCCATTTTAATACGTAGTCCACTGTCAAAAGGATATAGGATTGTCCACAAGATTTGGAAAATGGTCCCATGAAATCGATACCCCACAAGTCGAAGAGTTCTACTTCAAAAATGTTGGTTAAAGGAAGCTCATGACATCGTGAGATATTACCCATTTGCTGACAATGTTCATATGTCTTAGTAAAAGCATAACAATCTTTATGAAGTGTAGGCCAACAGAAACCAGATTAGAGAACTTTTGCTGCTATTCTTATTGGGCCAAAGTGACCTCCATATGGTGATGAATGACAATGCTCCAAAATTGCTTGCACTTTATCTTCTGGAATACATCTTTGAATCACTTGATCGGGGCCTCTTTTGAACAATAAAGGCTCATCCTATAGATAACTTTTTGCATGAAATAGGAACTTTTTCTTTTGAGATGGATTTAAATCTAGATCAAACCTGTAGCTAAATAATTCACCATATTGGCGAAAGTCTCTTGGATAGGTATTGGTGGCTTTGATTCCTCAAGCTCTAATCGAGATAGATGGTCTGCAACTGCATTTTCTGTCGCTTTTTTGTCTTTGATCTCCACATCAAACTCTTGCAAAAGCAACACCCATCGAATGAGTCGCAGCTTGGCATCTTTCTTTGCAAATAAATATTAGATTGTCGCATGATCTGTGAAAACCACAACCTTAAACGCAGTAATGTATGATCGAAAACTGCTAACATTTCCTTTTCTGTAGTAGTGTAATTTTGCTGGGCATTATCCAAAGTCTAGCTAGAGTAGTAGATCACCCTGAATACTTTCTCTCGCCTTTGGCCTAAAGCTGCTCCCACTGCGAAGTCACTCGCATCACACATAATTTTAAACGATTGTTGCTAATCAAGATATGACTATCACAGGAGCTGAAATCAACTTTTTCTTCATCAACTCAAAGGCCTTCAAGCATTCGTCATTGAATTCAAATTTCACATCCTTTTCCAAGAGATTGCACAGGGGTTTAACGATTATGGAGAAGTCTTTGATGAATCTCTGGTAAAACCTTACATGTCCAAGGAAACTACAGATACCTTTTACATTTGTCGGTGGAGGAAGCTTTTCAATAGTTGCTGTTTTGGCTCGATCCACTTCAATAACCTGGGCAGATACTTTGTGACCCAACGCAATTCCTTCCCTCACCATAAAATGACATTTCTCCTAATTTAGCACCAAGTTAGTATCCTGACATCTTTTCAACACTAGAGATAGATTATGTAAGCACTTATGAAATGAATCACCAAATACAGAAAAATCATCCATAAAGACTTCCATGAAATTCTCAATCATATCAGAAAAGATAGCCATCATGCAATGCTGAAATGTAGCAGGAGCATTGCAAAGACTAAAATGCAAGCGCCTAAATGCAAATATGCCAAAAGGACAAGTGAATGTTGTCTTTTCTTGATCTTCAGGTGCTATGGCTATTTAGTTATATCCCGAGTACCCATCTAAAAAATAGTAAAATGCATGTTCAGCAAGTCTGTCTAACATCTGGTCTATGAATGGTAAAGGAAAATGGTCCTTCCTAGTGGCTTTGTTCAACTTCCTATAATCCACGCAAACCCTCCATCCAGTGATTGTCCTAGTGGAAATAGTATCACTGTTATCATCTTGAACTACAGTGAATCCACCTCTTTTAGGAACAACCTGAGTAGAACTAACCTATGAACTATTGAAAATTGGGCAAATGATTCCAGCCTTAAGCCACTTTTAAATTCCATTCCTAACTAGTTCCTTCATTGTTGGGTTCAATCTTCTTGGGGGTTCAATACTAGGGGTGAATGACTCCTCTATAAGAATTTTATGCATTACAATAGAAGGACTAATTCCCTTAATGCCTGAAATTGACCAACCCAATGAATTTTTTAACTCCCTTAACACCCTAAACAATTTTTCTTCTTCTAAAGGAGTCAATGAAGATGAAATAATGACAGGAAAAGTTTGATTAGCAACCAAGAATGCATATTTTAAATTTTTAGGCAAGGGTTTAAAAATCAATCGATGGGTGCACATCTTTCACATCACCAACAACATTAGCATTAGTCACAAGAAAACAAAGGCTCGGTTTGATCAAAACTTTTCAAGCATTCAAAAGAATCCAATACCATCATAAAACAAGTATCTTCATCATCCATAGCATCTTTTCTGAACATACCTTCCAAACATGTCAATAATGGATCTTTAGATATAAGGGAAGGAAAAGATGTTACCACATAAGAAGATATGACATCCACTCGGTTGCAAGTCGGTGTATCACTTGGATGTTTGAGCGATCTGTATATGTTGAACCTCACTTTCTCGCCATTTATATGTAAGGTTAGTTCCCCTTGTTGCACATCAATCACTGCACCTTCAGTAGCCAAGAACGGTCACCCAAGTATGATCGAGATCTCTTTGTCTCCTTCCATGTCAAGCACCATAAAATCTGTAGGGAGAGTAAATTTGTCAACAAGAATAAGAACATCTTCTACAATACCTCTAGGATAAGTGAGAGAACGGTTGGCTAATTAGAGGCAAATTGTCGATGACTTGACTTCTCCCAATCCCAGCTTTTGGAAGATAGAAAGAAGCATGAGATTTATGCTTGCCCCTAAATTGCAAAACACTTTACCAAAATATATATTGTCGATCTCACACGGAATTGTGAAACTTCCTGGATCTTTCAATTTCTGCGGTAACTTTCTTTACAAGACTGTACTACACTTCTCAGTCTTCAATACCGGTTCACAATCTCCAAATCTCTTCTTTTTGGTAACAATGTCTATTGGACCCCGAAAATTATCTTAGAATATTTCGAGCAATACATGAGAAGTGTGGATAGGTTCATGCTTTGTTTTGGTGATTTTGGTAGTGAGAGACTATGAAATGGGCTAGAATT
>JANZXR010000009.1:23177181-23194847 GCA_027575705.1 Erythroxylum echinodendron
ATAGAAAAATATAATTTATCCAACAAGATCACCAAAATCATTCAATTTATGCTTACTAAAAGATTCGGGGTCCAACACTATCAAACTTCATTTATATCTTAACTACTATCACACTTCATTAATTGAAATCAATAGATACAAAATAGACTGGTTAAACCAACAGATACAATCATAATACTCTACAGTGCAGTGAAAAGAAAAACGAATAAATAGTTGACAAACCTCTGAGTTGTAGAATTTTAATGGATGACTCTGGTTATCAATAGCTTCCATAGGATTGGCAGGGTGCTTGAAATCAACTGGAGGTCCATCAGTAGAGCAAAGCATGAAACCAATAACCCCACTGAAATAGAACATCAAATTGTAACATCAGCACCAAAGAACGTCAAATATACAATGTATATAAATAGGATAGGATAGAAATGGAATGCATTAAGTTAAGAGTATGGTTACACATGGTCCATATCTTAAGTTTCTGTACAAAGGAATCCATTTTTAAAGTAGTCTTTCAGGTATAGCCCGAGATGTGATATAATTATTTTAAAAGTATTTACTAGAAACTGACAATTTACTTTATATCAACAGTCCCAACAGTCAAGGAATTCAAAGAAGAATGCACGAAATAAAGTTATGTGTTCTTTATATGTTGGCGCAGATATCTCAATTTGCCAATTTGGCATTTATAAACCATACAACAGGCTTAAGTATATTGCAGAAAGTGCAAGTGCAACACACTTGTAAAATGAATTTTTCTTTATCAATAAGTAGTCTAAGAATGTCATCGATCATATTTGAGAACAATTACACATCATTTTATATTTTAGAGACCATAAAAGATGAAAATAATTAAAAAGGATCATATATGAAAGAATTAGTTCTTCCCAAAAGCATTTAACCTCAGTGTATGAAACAAAATTCATAAATTTTTAGGAAACTTTCGATGTAATGGTAATTTGTAAAACTTACCACTACATTGACAGCTGACCATAACAAAGGAAGGCTATGAAAACAAAACTAAAAAGAAAACAACTAGATTGACTGCATATGTTATATATATTACACAGGAATCACAATAAGGAAGCAAAATCCAAAAGTTCTTACTATAGTGATCTTGAAATGATATGAACACATGTACATCAAACCCTTTCAATACTAAAATAATAAGGAAGTAAAAGCCAAAAGTATAATCATAGGTATCCTACAGTAATACAATGTTGAGTTTCTAAACTCACTAGTTCAAATATCTAAAGTAGTTTTGATAAACCAATGTTGGAATTAAAATGATGGAAGTGTCAATAATTTTATCATCGGCATCACATCCACAAAATGCTGAAAACTAATTCAGATAAAGAAACAGACAACTGGTGAAATTCAAGAACACGAAGTTATTTTCATTTATCCACAAAAATCATCTCAGAACACTCCAGTGAACAATTAAAAAAGCAATTAAAATCAACTCCGCAAGAAATGATAAAAAACTTTTAAAGATCGCCATAAGAGATCATCATAAATCAATCACGACAGTTAGAATGTGACAAATAAGCATGATAAGGGCAAATTAAGCTGCAAAGTTAGAAGCAAAGAAATACAATAAGGAAAGTGCCCCAAAATATCATTAAGCATCCTTAAACAGTAATATCTAACAGCACAGACAAATGAATCATTATCATCCCAGTAATAAGCATGAAAGGATAATTGAACTTATCCAATAGACCATCATTCGACAGAATGGAAAACTTGAATCCAAGATTGACGCTAAAACAAAGAGATAATAAACAATAGAAACTCAAAAGAACCACTACCATTGCTTACAAGATAGGATTCAGTATATGACAATACCAAAAACCTAAAGTTTATTATAGATAATGAAAATTTAATCAAAGGAAGGCAATAGAATAAATCTCAAAACTCAATAAAACAAACTACAACATCGCAGAAACAAGTTGAATCCTCATTTCCAGCTTAACCTTCATTTGAAATGAACGAAAAACAATATGGAGGGCAACAATTAATAAACCGCTAATAGAATGAAAAACAAGACAAAACCCACAACTCAAAAAGAAGGAAAGTTTGAAGGTTCCCTCAAACTAAGAAACCATTACAAAAAAAATCAACACATCTATTAATACCCCCCCGTACACCCAAATCTGAAAACGCAAACCCACTAATAAAACCCTAAAAAAGGAACAAAAATGGAATCTTTCCCTCACCGTTCTACCATCAATAGTGTGATTTTCTAGAAGAACCCTATCAAGTATAGAGGGATTTGAAAATACGACAAACCCAAAGCCTTTGGGTCACAGGTTCCCAAAATAAGAAAGATCAATCGTTGAACAACGACTGATATCAATGACTTGAACGTCAACACTTTCTTGCAAAATAAAAAGACCTGAACAACGACTGATATAAAGTACTAACAAATGAAAAAGCAAACAAATTCGAAACCCACTAGAAAAAACTCGAAGACTTAGGGTTAAGAGTTATAAAACAAGAAAAGGGGTATTTATAGGAATCGATCAAAAGCTCACCACCTTATTCTTACCGCTCCCCTTTAGCTCCTGCAAAAACTGCTTTAGATGTGGGTTCACAAACTGATCTGCTTGAGATGTGAGATGTGAGATGTGAGATGTGAGATGTGAGAGATGCAGATAAGAGCCGAGGAAAGGTAGAAGAATCAAGAGAAAATGGGAAATGAGAGCTAAGTGAGTAGGGCAAAATTGACATTAAAGGGTAGGTAATCAGCTGATTGCCCAAAACGCTCTTTACAAGGAGCTTATTGAAATTTAGCTGGTTAGGGTGAATCAGCCAACCCAACCAGCTAATAACCAAACAAAATAAAGAAATTTTTGATAAAGTCAATAAGCTGATTTGGTCAAGCAGCTAAAAAATAGCTGATCAGCCAATAACCAAACATGGCCAAAGCCTTTACCAAATCCCATAAGCATATCTTTTTTTCTTACTGTATATTCAACTTTTAAGAACAACTGTTTCACATGAAACTGTATGTCATCTATTTCTCTGCTTCTTTATCTTTTCATTAGATAATCGTCTTTCCCCAGTAGCCTTAAAATCTCAAGCTGAGCCACACTTATGCCTCTATGGGGAGGATGTTTCTTGCGAGGAAGGCATTTACTGGGTTTTCTTGCGAGGTGGCATTTGCTAGCTTTTCTTCCTCAGGCACTATTTACAAGTTTAGGTTGATAAAATGATTCGATCTTAGTGGTTTCTTGGAGATGAATAGAAATGGGTGTAGCCATTAACGAAAGTTTCAAGACAAAACAGACAAACCGCTAGTGTTTATAACCTAAGATAAGAGAGGTGAAGCATATGGGTATAATGACACTGGTAAAATACTTCTGGAGTTTATGTGAGAAATAGAGATGACAAAAGAATGGCTACAGGAGAGGTGCACCGTGTGGGGTTAATGTAAGAGAAGGGAAGTAGCAAAAAAGAACTTGGGTTTTTTGCTATTCTCTTTACCCATTCATCTATTTCCAGATTCCCAGAAAATAAAGCGCGGAGAAGCAAGACAGATGAGTTCTCCAAAAAACTAGTTCCGACCAGTTCCTACATAAACCAGGAGAAATAATCCGGCCAGCTTTCATAAATAGGAGTTATTAAATAAAACCAAATGGAACAACCGACAAAACTCTTAATTATATTTTCGGCAAAACATCTTTTTTATTTTTAAAATTCAGTAAATTGGAATGTTTTTTAAATTTCTTATTATCATAATTTATCAAAGTTATATAAAAATATTTTTATTTTTATTGTAAAATTTGAATTTTTAAATTTTTTATTTTCATAATCTATCAAAATTATATAAAATATTTTTATTGTTATTTTATTGTAATATAATTTTATTATTAATTAAATATATTATTTAATATTAATCATTAAGAAAACTTTACAAATATTTTAAAATTTAATATTATTTTTAATTGGTTAAGAAAACGACTAGTAAAAGTAGTTTAATTGGGAAAAAAAAGAATATATTATACTAAAGAATGCACCTAGTAAGTAGTTAGTAAGCCACAAAAGTATGATTCATAATATTGTAATGAAATGTGAGCATGATGATAATAAATGCATGAATACATTTTTATAAACTTCAAAGAAAAGAAAAGTAAGAAATACCCACCAGGACTGTAGTGGAATGGTAAGGGACTTCTTCATTCTTAACCGAGATTTCAAGTTCAAGTATTAGGTATAGAGTCATTTTGTGAGGGAGAGCTTTGTTTCCTGAAAGGTTCCTATTCGACTTGACTCCGGATTTAGTCGGTTGCCCTTCTGATGTAGGATATCGGGGGGTTTTCAACTGAAAAAAAGAAAAGAAAATCAAAGTAAGAATTAACTTACAATAAATTGACTACAGTCCACTTGTGAAAGAGGTAAGGAAAAATTCTAAATTCCAATTGATGTAGTCGATTTTAGCTAATTGCCCACGAGCTTCTCATAGGTAACATTATATCTTAAGAAAGCAAAATATGAGCAAATATCAATTAATTAGCTAAAATACATAGAAAATACAGAAAATCATAATCAAATTTAAGAAAATATAACTACGTAGATGAAATAGCATTTGAACTAAGGTGACAACAAACTAAAGAATGTGCAATGAATATGGCACATAATGTTTGTCATTTATTCCTTTTCTTCTTTTAATATGCCTTCTTATTCTTTAATTTTTCCAAATTCACATATGCTCTATTGGATTTGGAGCTCACTTTCATAGGAGATCTACATTATGAGCTTAGTGGAGGGAACATGCTTGTAGACTTTGACATTACACTCCAACCCAAAACCTTGTCTTTTCCACTTATATGCCCCCTTACTAATACCATCTCTTTCCAATGTGAGAATCCCACTCACACTTGAAATCTCAACAATCTCCCCCTTAAGTGTGAACTTCCATATTGAGTTTAGGCTCTCCCTTGAACGAAAGCCTTTTTCTGCCTTTTTTCTTAGCAACTCGGGTATATGACATCACCAAGAGCTCTTATACTCCACTATTCTGGACCCACCAAGAGTCTCTTTGCTCTTCCATGTGGGAAGGCAACCACGAGATCTAACTACTATCTCCATACTCGTCTCTTGCCAAATCATCAGCTTTGATACCACTTGTTGGATATAGGGAACCCACTTTCATAGGAGATCTTTTAAGTAAGTGGGCTCTCCAGTGCTAACAAGTGGTATCAAAGTAAGGTTTCAAAAGATTCAAATTTTGTTGTTGTTGCTATATGTGGATGATATGTTAATTGCAGCTAAGAGTAAAGTTAAAATTGATGTTTTAAAGAAGTTGTTGAGCAATGAGTCTGAGATGAAGGATTTAGGTGCAACCAAGAAGATTTTGGGTATGGAAATTTGGAGAGATAGAAGGGTAGGTCTACTGTGTGTATCTCAATAAAGATACATTGAAAGGTTGTTGCAATATTTTCATATGGATAAATCCAAACCACTAAGTACTCTATTGGTAGCACATTTTAAACTTGATACTAGTAAAATACCTACTATAGAAGATGAGAAGGATTGCATGAGACTAGTTCCTTACTCTAGTGTTGTGGAAAGCCTGATGTATGCTATGATATATACTAGGCCTGATTTAGCTCATGCAGTCAATTTGGTAAGCAAGTTTATGAGTAATATGGGGAAATCTCACTGGGAAGCAGTAAACGGGTTATGCGATATTTGAGAGGATCAAGCAATATCTGTCTGGTCTATGAAATTAATAAGATATTGGTGGTTTGGTTGGCTATACTAACTTTGACTATGCCGGAGATCTTGTGAAAAGAAGATCCCTGACATGCTATATCTTTACTCTATATGAATATGGTGTTAGTTGGAAGGCAACACTACAATCTATCGTTGTCTTGTCTACCACTGAAGCAGAATATATGCCATTGACAAAGGGGATTAAAAAAGGTATATGGTTGTATGGTCTTATTGATAGTCTAGTACTAAATGTTGAAACACGTATAATTTATTGTGATAGTCAAAATGCATTGGATTTGGCTAAGAATCCTGTTTATCATGAGAGATCAAAACATATTGATGTCAGGTTGAACTTTATACGAGATGTCATAAAGGAAAAGGAGTTGTTCATTAAGAAAATAACCATAGAAGAGAATCTAGTAGATATGTTGACTAAGCCATTACCAACTGAGAAGTTCAAACGTAGCTTGAAATTGGTGAATGTTCGCATAACTTAAAGCCCTAAGGGGCATGAATGGCAGGGAGGAGTTTGTTCTTGTTATCTAGTGATTTAAGAAAATTCAAGTTAAGGTGAAGATTTATTGAGTGCCTTGAATTTTGGTGAATCGTAAATAGATCATGACCTGACCCGAATATTTGGGAGCTCATCCCGATAGAAAAAAAAGTTCAGTGGGCGGTATGCACTTGGCCTAGTTTGTGTATTGTTTGGAGTAGAGCGAACCAATTAGGTATATATATGATGTATTCAGTTCTTGGGTTTTTATCACTTGTAATAGTTCTCTCTGATGGAATAAGATTGTCTTCACTTGCCCGTGGATATAGTTCATATTACCCGAACCACGTAAATTATGTGTGTTTTTCATTTTTCTCTATTTTATTGCATTTTCTCCTAACAAGTGGAATCAAAGAAAGGTTTTAAAAGATTAATATTTTTTATTTTGTTTTCAAAGTTTGAATTTTTTATGATATCTAGGAGGTTTTTTTTTCTACTATTTAGGAATATGACAACTCACAAGTTCGATGTTGATAAATTCAATGGGTGGAATGATTTCACTAAATGGAAGATTAAGATGAGAGCTCTTCTGATTCAACAGGGATGTCCAATGGTGCTAGATGGAGAAGGTAAATTGCCCGAGAAACTATTGATGGAAGAGAATAATGAAATTCAAGAGAATAATGAAATTCTGGAGAAGGTGCATAGTGTGATACTGTTGAGCCTGAGCGATGAAGTGTTGCACGAGGTGGCGCATGAAACAACTGCTGCGGGATTTTAGGAGAAAATGGAAATCAAGTTTCAAAAGAAATCTCTCACAAACTGTTTATATCAGAAGCAGTGTTTGTATACCTTACAGATGATAGAAAGTATGTAAGTAAAAGATCATCTTGATAACTTTAACCGAATTGTCTTAGATTTACAAGGCGTTAAGGTTAATATTGATGATGAGGATTAAGCTATTATTCTCTTGTGTTCTTTACTGAATTCTTATGAGAATTTTGTTGATACTATATTGTATAGGCGAGATAGTATTTTTATTAGCGATGTGAAGGATGATATGCAATCTAAAGAATTAAAGAGAAATGTTTCTAGTTTCAGTGAAGATGGTGTAGAAGTAGGTTTTGTTGTTAGCAGGGGTAGGAACATTGAAAGAGATGGTGAAGGGAGAGGTAGGTCACATTTCAAATCAAGGGCTAAAATAATTAAGTGTTTTCTCTATAAAGAAAAGGGACACATGAGGAAGGATTGTCCACAACAAAAGAAGAGAAAAGAGAAGAAGGAATCAAGTAGTAATGGTAGTGTTGCAATAGTACAGGACATTTCGGATAAAAGGAGAGGGAAATTATGTTTTGATTGTCAGCACTTATAATTTTGCAAAAACTTGGGTCATGAACACTGGTGCATCTTATCACATGACTTTCTTGCGTGAATTGTTTCATTCATTCAAGGAGTGGAATGGCACAATAAATTTAGGTCATAATAAGGAGCTTAGCGTAAAGAGCATTGGTTTGGTGCATATTAAGATGAATAATGAAATTATCAGAACACTTGATGCGTGGTAGTTTCCTAATCTTTGTATGAATTTGATTTCTTTGGGCACCCCAGATAAACAAGGGTATGGTTTCTCCGGTGGTGATGAACAATTGAATATTCTAAAGGGTGCTTTAGTAATGAAGAAAGGCAAACTACAATATGGAATTTATATTTTGATAGGTAGTTCAGTGATCAGAATAGTAGTAGTATCTCAATACTTAGAGAAGCATAATGACAGTACGAAGTTATGGTATTGCATACTGGGGTCATATGAGTGAAAAAAGGCTAGCAATATTAAGCAAAAAAGGATTGCTAGATGGAGTAGAGACTAGAAAGTTAAATTTTTATGAGGCTTGTGATGGGAAAGCAATGTAGAGTCAAGTTTAGTTTTGACAAACATACCACGAAAGAAATCCTTCAGTATGTTCATTCAATTTTTTGGCATCATTAGTAGATATAAGTACTTCGTTACATTCATTTATGACTATTCTAAGAAGGTTTAGGTGTATTTTCTGAAATCTAAGGATGAGGTGTTTAGGTGGTTTAAGGAGTGGAAGACTATGATTGAAAAACAAATCGAAAAATAAATTAAGACACTCAGAACAGATAATAGGTTGGAATTTTGCAATGCACCGTTTGACGAATTCTTCAAGACAGAAGGTATAGTGAGGCACCATACTGTACAACATACATCACAGTAAAATGGAGTTGCAGAACGCATGAATCAAACACTCCTCCAACGTGCTCGATGTATGTGACTAAATGTTGGCTTGTCAAAGCAGTTTTAGGCTGAAGTAGTTAACACTATTTGTTATCTGGTAAATAGATCTTTATTAACTATAATAGATTTTAAGACTCCACAAGAGATATGGTCTAGTAAACCCTTTGATTATTCTGCCCTACGTATATTTGGCTATCTTACTTATGCTCATTTGAATGATGGTAAACTGGAGTCGAGGGCAATGAAATGCATATTTCTAGGGTATACGACCAAAGTTAAAGGGTATAGATTGTGGTGTGTAGAGAAAGATAGAACTATGAGACTTATTATTAGCAACGATATGACATTTGATGAATCTGTTATGTTAGGTCAGAAAGAGAAGTATGATAATCATGTAGGTAATAAAGATCAGGGTGCTACCTAAAAGGTGAAGTTTGTAATTGAAACTCCAAACATGAATATAAAAGATCCTGTTCAATAGCCTAGGGAAGAAGAGCAAGATTCACAAAATATAGCAGCAAGGAGAAAGAGGGGGGAAATCAGAAAAACTGTAAGTTATATTGATTATGCTAGTATTGTTGATACTAATTCTATTGCATATGCCTTGAAAGTAGGAAAGAATACTAATTCTGATGAACCTGGATCATATAAGTACGTAACTGAGAGTAGAGAAGCATCGGAATGGTTGATTGCGATGAATGAAGAGATGCAGTCTCTCGAAAAGAACAAAACCTGGGATCTAGTACCTCTACCAAAAGGTGTGAAACCAGTAGGATGTAAATAGGTATTCAAGAGGAAAGAAGGCATTCTTATAGTTGAACTAACTAGGTTTAAAGCAAGGCTTGTGGCCAAGGCTTTTTCACAAAAGGAAGGATTGATTACTATGAAGTGTTTTCGCCAGTTGTGAAGCATAAAACCATTCAAGTTATTTTATCCATAGTAAGTGCATTTGACCTGGAGTTAGATCAACTTGATGTCAAAACTACGTTCTTACATGGAAACCTAGAAGAACAAATCTATATGTCACAGCTAGAGGGTTTCCTTGACAATGAGAAATCGCAGCACATATGTTTGCTGAAAAAATCCTCACAAGTGGATAATCTCACATTAAAAAGAGACATAAGGATGAAGTAAGTTATATACAAAGATATGACTCATAACCGATTGCCTTAAGATTTTTGGTTGAGATATGATGTCTTGTATGTATATAGGCTCACTTGGATCAGGTCCAATTTCTATCCAGGCCCTCTCAAATCCCTTCATTGGTATCATAACTAGGTTGCCATAGTTTGATGAATATAGATTCCTAGATTTGGGTCAAATAAATAGATGATTCATGAAGTGACTCAAATGGCTTCACATAAGCTATAGGTTGAGGGGGAGCTAGTCTGACATGGATAGATCCACTTGTGAGAAAGAAATAAAAACTAGTGAGGAGCATATAAGTAGAAAGGACCCATAAACCTAATGCTTTAAGGTTTTGGGTTAGAGTGTGGTGTCAAGGCCCACAAGTATGTTCCCTCACTAGGCTCATAATTTAGATCTCATATGAAAGTTGGCTCCCCAGATCTAATATTCTCAAAGGTAAGTCATAAACCTATATACCATATTCAAATAAATAAATTTCATTTCAAAGTACTTTCTATTATCTTATAAGAAAAGTTGAGACTTCAACCATTAATTACCAACAATGTTAAACATATTCTTTTCTTTCAATGTATATACTATACTTTCACTTAATAGACTCTTAGAAGTATGAAAAACTAATAGCATGTTTACAATTATGTTTAAATAACTTTTTCTTCTTCAATATACCTTCTCTAACAGTAACTACTTTAGGAAAAAATAGCCCAACTGACTATAATGAGGATTAGACATGTTCTTAGACTTGAAAACCTAGTTTCTTAGTACCATATAAATGTTGTAGTTGAACCAAGCTTAATCTTTTAAAAAAGGATGAATGTTTGGAGTATGATTTAATTCTGATTTTGTAATGGTCAACAACATATGAAGAGGATCAATGATTAGAATTGATACTATAACCTTTATTAGATAAGTTTTATATTTTTACAAAAACGAACTAAAATATACTCCTCAAGTTTTAAGATATTAAAAATAAGAATTTTCCTACTTATACCTAACTTTTCCAATTGTTAGAATTAGAATGTAATTAAATTTGGCCTACCATATAATTAAATACTTTAAGGAAACAAAATTTTCAAATATCTTTTTATATGTAAGCAATAACAACTAAAAGAATTATTATAAAAAGACTCAATTTAAATGAAGAGAAAGTAACACATATCATAAAAATCTGTGAAAAAAAGTACCATAGCCATATTACATATTAATTAATTGATAGCCTTTCTTCCCCATGCAAATAGGGTGCTCACAATAGGTACTATCAAGAAAATATAATAGGTCAGAATAGGTCACAATCAATACCACAAAATATAATATACACTTAACTGAAAAAGGAAGGAATGACCTTCTAATAATGTTGGTTAAATCTAAGATAACATAATTAATAATGTAATCAATATGCTCTATTTCCTTAATCACTTATAATTTCTTTTCTACATGCTATGCCAAATTAGTCCTTACATTTATAAGTTGGCCATAAAAATTTTCATGAAAAATAATCATGCTAGACTATACACACCCTAGAAAGAAGATGACATCAAGTATAGCCAGACATGGACATATTTTTTCTTCAATATATTGATAGGGACTCTTCCATATAGACAGATATTTCTCATGATCTAACTATCTTTGGAATTTAAACTAAATGATAGCTAAAATACAAAATAAAAAACATATAAAGAAATAAAAGTTAAATGCTACAAAAAGAGAATCATGAAGGAGATAACAAACACGAAAAATATGCAATTTCATGAGTTAATAAAAAATAAAAATTGAAAAATAAGCCTCTTCATGCAAGCATTAAGAAAGTAATATATTTGACAGTACAAAATTAAATAATAATAAGGGTTAATTATAAAAAAATCTCAAACTTTGCTCAGTTTTGCAATTATAGCCCAAACTTTAAAAATGACAATAAAATGTTCAAACTTTCAATTTTTTTCACTTCTAGTCTGATGTTAATGTCTTTGTTAAGTTTGCTGATGTGACTTGCCACATGTTCCAGAAACTTTAACTATTAATACACGTCAACTAAAATTAATACAACAAATAAAGATTAATGAAACGACGTCATTTAATCACATAATTAAAACGAGTTTGTTGCGTAAAAATGACCTAAATCAGATTACGCAGTCCCGACAATCTCACTCTTTGATTTCAATTTTTTCTTTCATTTTTAGTTTATTCTCTCGACACCCTTATTCTTCGATTTTCAAATTACGTAGTCCCGATGCCCTCAGTATGCTGTGATGTGAGAGTAGTTTAGGGAGTCAGAAGAACACATAGAAAATAAAGGGCTGAGGGATAAAGGAGAACAAACAAATAATGATTGAGGCTGCATAAAATGATTTAGGGATTCTATTTTTAACAACGATGTCGTTTGATTAATTTTCATTTGTTGTTTCAATTTTGGCTTACATGTATATTAGTTAGGATTTCTGGAATATATGGCAACCTATGTTAGTAAACTAAACGTAAGCACTAATGTTGGGTTAGAATTGAAAAAAATTAAAAGTTTCATCATTTTATTGCACTTTTTGAAGTTTGGGCTAGAATTGAAAAAAATTAAAAGTTTGAACATTTTATTGCCACTTTTTAAATTTCGAGCTATAATAGCAAAATTGAGCAAAGTTTAAGTTTTTTTAATCAACCCTAAAAATAACGATAAAAGAAGATCATAATAAGAAAGCAGTTCTAAATTTTGAACTAAAATTAGAAGCACGAAATAGGATAAAAAGAACTTAAAATTAAAATTTAACTACTACACAATAGAAGTACATCTCAACTGCAAAATCCATCATCCTTAAATCCGAGCCATATGATCCTCCAATACTACCATAACAAAATACTCAATATCACCTCGTGATCTCCTCACCAACCATTATTTACAAAAAAAATAGAAAATTCAACCAAATAAGCAAAACACAAACCATAATATTACCAACAACAAAAAGAAGGAGAAGGAAACAATCACAAATAAGACAAACCTATAAAGAGAAATAGAAACAAAGGCTTAGTATTAACAAAAAAAATTTCTTTTGTAAATATTTCTAATTTATTTTCCTTTCACAATAATAAACTACCCTTCCTATGTCTATATCCCTCTTTCTTCCACTCTCTAAACTTACTTTCTTTTCATGTTTTTTCTTTCTTCACCATGTCTTTTATTTAGAGCTAAGAGTCACTCTACTTAAAAACCTACATATCTCTCTCTTTATCTTGTCCATTGTCTCCATCAATTCCATCCCACCCTATCCTAGCCAATGATCATTCCTTGTAATATAACAAACAAAATTCTTTTAACTTTTATCATTTTATTTTTAGAGTTAACGTTGATAAGTATATTATAATTGAATTAAGTCTTTTAGTTTTTTTAGAAAATTTGAGTTAAATTAAACTATATAAGCCAATCAAGGAGTACAACTACAATGTAATTGCAAGTTATAAAGATAGACCTATCACAAGCTTACAATTGAAACCACAGCTGAATTATAAATATTGCATTGAAATGGATATGTTTACACCCTCCAATTGAAGTTGAGAAATTGATGATCCTAGAAACTTATGCAAGTGGATACTAATGTGAGATCTCATAAGCTATATTAGATGGCTATTGAACTGCTCTTTGGAGAGGCATTTGCCATGAAAAATACAATTGTTCCTCTCATCTCATATTGCAATAACTAGGAATGATAGAGAGTTGCAAAAGCACCATTTAATAATATTGTTTGTAATAAATAGGAATGATAAAGAGTTGTAGAAGCACCATTTAATAATATTGTTTGAGAACTTTATATCAAAACACCATACCTTGATTTGGCTTAAGTGAATTATAAAATCATAAATTATACATTTGTGCATTAATGCTTCCCAGGTTTCAATAAAAAAACTGCATTGGAAGAATAAATGATCTAAGTTCTCTTCAACTTTTTGACAAAGAGAGCACCAATATGTAAGGTCCATGAATTTTGCTAAATTGTCAACAGTTGGCGGCTTATTCCTCATTGCAAGCTAAAGGGTGGTTGAAACATGTGGTTATTGGTGACAAAACCAAATAATATTTGTCCAAGGAAGAGTTATCAAGTTGTTAGTTAGCACCTATCTACTAGATTGATTAGTGAAACTACCATTGGAATTGTGTTTCCAAACAATTCTTTCATTGTCATAATTAATAGATGCCTGCATAATTTCATCTTTCAATGGAATGGAATTAGAGCTAATCTAATTAGTTCCTTTCTTGCTAAAACTTCTGCAACTATATCATATTGTGGAATTATTGTTCTAAGAGCTGAAGCTTCATCTATTTCATCCAAAGGGCCTACTGATAACTAGTTATCTTGCCAAAAATTGATTGATTCACCATTTTCAATTAGGTGAATGAGATGAGGTCTCATTCTTCCTCTCATCTTCAATGTGGTGAATGAAACCAAGTTTTTTGGTTTTAGAGTGATGTAAAAATAGATATTTTTCTTTTTTATATTCTTATATTCAATTCACAACTCAGTCAATAGTAGTTCTTATATATTTTTATTTAAGTTTTTTTACATCCATATACTATTTGGTGCATGCAAAACACTATTCTAAAATTAAGATTTCTACTCAATGATGATATATTATCCATAAATTTTGATGTTTAGTTGAATTAAAGATTACACCCTACTAAGTATATTGATAAATTTAATTAAAAAATTGATTTCAAATTTTTATTATAGAAATTGTAATATTTTTTAAAATAGGAAGAAAGATTTATAAATTATTTTGATCATAAAAATACTAAAAAATTAAAATTTTGAATTAAAAGAAGTCGTAAATTTAAATTTTCTAATTTTATCTTCATTTATTCTTAAAAACTTTTGTCATCAAGTCCCTTAAATAAACTTTTAATATTAAACCATTATTTCATCTTAAAATTTTGACATTAAAATTTAGGTAATACATATTTATATGACTTGATCTTTATTTAGCTAGAGATGATAGTGAAATATCTTTTTCATACATTAAAGTGATTGTTAAATTAACCAATTTATTTATGGCATAATTAACTTTAATATTGGGCAATAAACATATGATTGCACGAACCTTTATTATCCTTAAGTTGAAGTCAAAAGAGTGCTTATTCTGGATAACTTACACTATTCCCATCAACTTTGGAGGCACTTAAACAAAGTTGGGGAATAAACTTCCAAAGTGCAAATATTACACCTTCTCAAACTATTGCTAAGAAAAACCCATCGATTAAACTACTACATCATCCTCATGTTAAACAAATAAAGAAGTTTACTTAGAAAAGACAATATTGTAAAGATGTGGATAACTTATACTAATGTCTTTTTCAAAGTTACTTTTAGTTCAACTTGTTAGCAATTTGGGCATATACATTTATAAAATGATATTATCTTCATGTAAATCTTATCAATACATCCCTAAAATACTTTTTTAGAATAAAACTTTTTTTCTCCTTTACTTTACTTATAAATTATTTGTTTCACATCTCAAACCTAGTTAAATCTAATTCATAATTGATGATAATTTTATCAACATTAAACATAAAATTGTGTGCATTAATTACATAATCACATTGTGTGAAAATATCACTTAAATGTTACTTTTAATTTAACTTATTTACCTTTTGGATGTATATTCTTAGAAAAAACCTAGAATCTTAACATCATACACCCAAATTATTGTTTTTGGACTAGACTTCTTTGTCTTCTCTACCCCATATATTAACTTATTAATTAGAGTAGACTTCTTTATATCCTTTATTCATATATAACTTATTTAACATCACAAGCCTCATAAAATCAACTTGTAATTACATATAAGTTACAAGTTTATGCATGCTTAGAAACATTAACATCTAAATGTTTAACGCTCAAAAGTTCAAAAACTTTTCTCCTTGTTAGGATTGAGTAAACCAATGATACAAACTAAGTTTCTCATAGTTATTGTCTTTCCAGGCTGAAGAGGATGATAAGGGGAATTAATAAAGTAGATGGAAAAATGACACGAAACATAATAAATTTCTTGAAAACTTTTTTATCTTATATTCTTCTAAGAGCTTACAATATATAGATGCTAATAGTATGTAAAATCCCTTAAAATTAGGGCCTAATATTTTAACAATCTAAATTTAATTGCAAAAGAATATACAAAACTAATTACAAAATTAATGAGAAGAAATTAAGAAAAATTAATGAGAGAATAAATGATTATATTGACATCCCTCCTTAAATTGATGCCGGTAAGTCAATTAGCACTAATTGGCTAATAAGAAACTTGTGTCGTCGGCAAGCCATAGATTTTATAAAAACATCAATAATTTGAAAATTAGTACTTATATATGGAAAAGTAATAATATAGCGATCAAAAGCCTCCCAAATGTAATGACAATCCACTTTCAAGTGATTTGTGTGCTCATGATATACTGAATTGGCAATAATATGAATGGCATTAATGTTATTAGTATGAAGAGGAGTGGGGTTAGCTTGAGGGAATCCAAGTTCACAAAGAAGATCACGTCTCAATTGCAGAACATATTGTAGACACAACCTCATATTTAACCTCTACTAAAGACTTAGACATAAAATCTTGCTGCTTACTCTTCTAAAACATCAATGCATCACTAAGAAACATGCACCATGTCATGGATTTTCTAGTGTTTGGGCAACTAGCCAATCTTCATTATCATTTGCAGCCAATTGAAGAGAATAACCTACTAGAAATAACAATCCATAAATGGATGAACCAATAAAATATCAAATAATATGGTGAACAGAAACAAAATGAAGATGTTGATGTGATTGCATAAATCTATTGACTATATGGGCAGTATAAGGGATTTCTTTTTACTGATAATATTCCTTTTTATTTTCATCAATGAGCCCATGATTACGGGTATCAAACGTTGTAATTGTTAGGTAGATAAGACTTCCAACTAGTTGCCTATAAAGAAAGGGATCAGTCGAAATTTCACCTTCATCTTTTTGATATTATACATTGACCTCCATTTGTATATCAATAGGAGTATTATTCTTTAAACCAACCAAGTCGATAAGGTCTTTGAAATATTGATGTTGATTTAAGAACAACCATGCTTTTGAGCATTCATTGACTTTTTTTGAATTAGTCAATATATAAATAATCGCAACTGCACGACTTATCTGTAGCTAGTACTGACAAGTACGGGTTGATCTCACGAGAAATATAAGTACTAGTAATTACCATTATCCTATTATCAAGTATAGGAATTGGTTTTGATTTTTAACTTAAAAAGAAAATAAAACTAAAGGAAGATAGATAAATAGTAGAAAGATTAAATCAAAGAATTAAGGAAGTACTTAGTAAATTATCGATATAAAAAAATTAGTATCTAGGTTTCAAATCCCCTTAAAATTCTTATCAAAATGATCTTTTATTATGCAATTATTTTGTTGATTTATTGGACCATAGAGATCCATATGCTATGCTAATAGCTGACCTTGAGTCTAATAACAACTAATCCCAAGGTTTCAACCAAATTACTCAGGTTAATGTTTATAGGATTGCTTTACTGATTTATGAATCCCTCTATTATGTTTGACCCTAATCTGGAAGATTTTGCCATCCTATCTTTAAAGTTACAATTAACTCTTTCTAATTACGGTAGATATATTCAAACAAGGATTTCTCAATCTCTATGTTATGAAATTAGGTTATGATCTAATATTTTAGATATATTAGAACAAAAATAAAAACATGTAATCAATTCACAATATATCAATCAAACCAATTGCTTTAACAAAAGGATCAAAACATATTAAAGTATCAATATAGGCTTCATTAACCTAAACACTAAAGGAATTCAGTTACACATGATTAGAAATGAAATCAAACGTAAACAGAAAGAAAAACGAATAGAAAATAATGATTTTATAATTCTAGATCTCCCTGAATGAATTTTGGTATTGTTAGATAAATTATTTTTTATTGTGGTTAACTATTGTGTCAAGATTAGGAGGATTTAATTCATGGATTGATGGAATTAAAGTGTGGATGTTGTAAGGTACATAAGGGTATTTT
>JANZXR010000009.1:23214343-23227144 GCA_027575705.1 Erythroxylum echinodendron
ATCATAAACATACCTGAAGAGACAGCTTCCTTAAGCTTCTTATCTTTCAGGCTAGTAAGATAAGATGGGCAGTTCCTTTTCCAATGTCCGTCTACTCTGCAATGAAAACATGTGCCCTTGTCGTTGCTCTTCTTCTTGACACCTCCTTAGGCTTTTACTACATTAGTAAAAGCCTTCTGTTTCTTGTTATTATTCTTCTTAAAGCCCTTTTTCTTGCTTTTAAAGAACCGACAGCAAGTACAGAATTGGGTTCCTTCTTAAGGCACCCTTCCGCAGTCTTGAGCATGTTCAACAGTTCAAGCAATGTCATGTCCTTCTGATTCATGTTGAAGTTCATAATAAACTGTGAAAAGCTCAAACTTAGAGAATGAAGCACCAGATCAACGCTTAACTCGTGGTCCATAACAAAACCTAATTGGGCTAATTTTTCTTCAGCACATGAATGTTGACTGAAGATCCTTATGTCATCTTATATTTAAACAGTGCCTTGGAGATTTGATATCTCTCTACCCTACTTTGTACACCAAATAACTCCTTAAGGTGCAGTATCATAGTAGGTGCATCCATGTTCTCATGCTGCCTCAGAAGTTCAGGAGACATGCAAGCTAATATCACACATATAGCTTGTTCAACGTCATCAACATAACGTTGACATTTCTCCCAATCTTCATCAGTCGCATCTGAACAAGGTTCTGATGGAGCAGGAGTATTAAGAACGTACAACTTTTTCTCTTGCATAAGAACTATTCTTAAGTTTAGTAGCCAGTCCGAAAAGTTAGGTCCAGTAAGCTTGTTGGCATCCATGATGCTCCTCAATGTCAGGTTGGTAGTCATCTTCAAATTCAATAACTGAAAAACATAAAAGAGAGCAAATATTAGTTTATACCCAAAATTAAATAAAATAAGGACTTTAAAATTTATTTGCTTACTTCCACTATTTTATTCAAAATAATATCCCTCATCATTATATCGAAGTATTATCAAACAACTTCCTAGTGGGCTAGGATCCTATTTAAAATTAATTGATCTTGAGTTTGCTCAACAAACCAATTAAAAATAAATTAGGTAGAAAACAACTTTTCAATCACAACTCATGTGACTGCTAGTACCGTTAGGTGACAACTTTTGCCGAAATATATCACATATATTATTCCTAACCCTGCCTCTAAATCTATATGATCATAAGTTTACTCATCCAAATCATACAATTTTAATTAAGTAGGACTTATTAATTTAAGATAAAATATATCCGGGTTATGGTGACCTTGAGTTTACTCAACAAGCCGATCTATAAACAGAATTTTGGTTTTATTCTTAAATAATAGAAGTCAACTATCACGTTCCTAACATGTATTTAGTATTTTATTGAGGGATTTAAAATTTCAAAAATTTATGGTCTCATCAAAATAATATAATCTCATTATATTTATAATTTCAAACACAATCTAATTATGAAAGAAATTGTTTAAAACTTTTGCTTGATTCTAATTGTTGATTTCATAACAAATTTAACTTAATAATTCAACTCTTGAAAAATTAAATTAAATTCCAAAACCTTTCCTAATAAAATTCCTTTTTGAAAATAATTTTCAAATTTTGGTAAAATACTTTTCAATTTTATTAGGAGTATAAATTAATTTAATCTCTATTAAATTAATAAAATCAAAAAGTTTTTATAAAACATTTTTTTGAATAAAAAATAAAAGGCAGTCTGGCGTGTGCACTGCACGAGACGCAGTCAACTAAGTGTTGAATGCACTTGCCAGTCATGTTGTCACGCTGACAACGTGCACAGATAATGGGCGCGTGGAGAGAGGAGTTGAAGGTCGGCTCACGCGCCCATCTTCTTCTCCACGCAGCTGACCTACAACTCCTCTCTCCCATTTTCTACAAACATGCTTCCATGATTTCTCAAACTTACACCCACATTTCTACTCACTAACCCACATCTTTGCAATACCGCTACCTACCATGGCGTCGTTTGGACTGGGAATACTGGCGTCGCTAGCGTCATGGCAAGGCATCACTGATGCCACCCATGGCAACACCGATGCCACCCATGATTACAGTCGCCCTCGGCCACTCCCTGGCCTTGTCCAGGAGACAATCGCCCTCTGGCCTTGTCCAGGTGACACTGCGACGCCATCCATGGCGTCACCTATCCGATCCCTCGGACACCCATCAACTTATTTTCGTCATCACAGATTCAAAACCCAGAACAAAAATAAATGCAAGTAAACTATTGGAGTAACATAAGCAGTATAACACAAAGCAATAGGTTTCAGAAAACCCAGTAAATCCAGAATAACAACCACTGGTGCAAATATGCAAATCATTCTTGTTTGCTTATCACTAATCGCATAACAATAGGGATTTAGAAAACAAAATTTCAGAAATCAACATAATTGCCAGTCGGAAACAATTTAACATGCAAGATTAAGGAAACAATTTCCAGCAATTAACAGAGGCTTAGAATCAATTTTTAAACACACAGAATGGAAACAATTTCCATAAACACACATGCTTAAACACAGACTACACATATACAAAGAATAAACAGTGCAAGATCAAGATAAACCGAGAAATACTTTCAAGATTTAATACAGAAACAGGAAACAATTTCCCATAACAGTCGTCGAAATAACTTTGGGTAAAACAAAAACCGAAGCTTAACAAAATAATTTTATATCAAAATCAACAACAATCAAGCCATGAATCTAAGTAAAATAATTAAAAGAGGCTCTGATACTACTATTGGAATTCAACCATGATCGAATCACAAGCGCAGCAGAAAATAAAATTTTTTACGAATTCCGAGTAGATCTCGATAATTGTATAAACTTGAATAAAACATAAATGATTTAGAAATCGTATCTTGTTTGTTATCCTGTTGAAAAAAATCTTCGAAACCTTTTTCGAGTGATTAATCACGAGCTATTCAAGCGTCCAGCCTCTGATGGTATTCACAGAGCAATTCTCAACTGCTTTGAGAAGAAAAAGACAGAAGTGCTAGCTTCTAAAAGCTTTTCCGTATTTATAGAAAAATTATAAGAGTCTTTTATTAAAATTAAATATCTTTAATTATAAGTATAATCAAATTCTCATTATAATTAATTTAATTTTAATAAAATTAAATATCTCATATTTGATCCCTAAAGTTTCTCAAACTTTATAATTAAGTCCAACTTAATCAAATTGATTTTTATTTTACAAATTACTCTTTGATGTGTGACTCATTAGGTTCCTAATAAATTGAAAATGATTATAAATTATAATTCTAATTCACAATTAGAATTAGATAAATTAAAACTTATTTTAATTTATCTTTAATTCTCCAATTAGACAATTTATAATTATAAATCATGATTGACGTCTAGCAACATGTCATGATTATCCAAATATCAGGAATGTCATAATGATTGACTTAACTTGTCCATGCATGGCTATAATGTATAATTTAATCCTTTCGTCATTCAATATTCTAATTGGACAGAGTATAGATACAGTGTCTACTCTTATCATCTAATCATGTTCGTTCTTGCTAATTAGTAATTGATTTATAATTGAAATTTGAAAACACCTTTTCAAATGTCAATAAACTCTAGCCAGAGAATTCAATAAATCATTACTAATTAAAAACAGTAGAATATTTTCTTTAATTACTTTAGAGTGACGAATCCTATATTGACTTACTCAATTATCTACATATGATTTATACTGTATCCACTTACTACCGACTGAATTATCCTAGGACGATTCATAAGTAGCATCGAAATACAGTAATTCCCATATTAGATACTTTGGTAATCTCAAGTCTGAGGATCAATTATACAACCATCATTATGAGATAATCCATAGACACACAAGTAATGTTCCATTCGGGATTCTCATAATTGGGTTAGTTCAGTGAACTTATGCTCTAATAAGCGCCCACATGTTTATTTAAGTGTCTCCACACTTTAATTTATGAGATCAATTACTTTCTTTATAAGAAAGAAACAAATATGTGCTAGTCTAACCATTTCATCAATACCCTGTCTTGATGAAATTACAACTAGGAACATTTTAGGAATAATATATAATAAAAGCAATTCGAATCTTATAATTATAATCGCATTATAATTTCTAATTGCATAATAATTATTCCATAGATTTTATCTTTATGATTAATAATTAAGTAATTAACAAATACACAAAGATAAAGAATGCCCTTTACTGAATAATAATAATGTCATACAAATAAATTTACAACCAAAATAAATTGGCTGCAAGGGCATAAACTAACAGAGATATGTTTCAAACTTCCCACAAAATTTTGAAAAGACAATGTTAATGAAAATACAAAAAAAACTGATTTTTCTATCCTAAAAGAGTACAACCCGTTTGGTAATGACTTTTCAATCATATTTTAGCATATTGGAGGATAATAGCTAATTATTTTATCTGGTTATCAGCTAAACATGTTGATTGATTTCACCCAATCAAATAATTTCTAAAAAGTTCCTCTATAAGGGCGTTTTAATATTTAGATAAAAATTGAGCATTAATGATGATTGTGCCGTTAAAAAAGAATAGTCCTAAATTTAAGATAGTGTCCGTAATTGTCAAACATCACTTACCATCTAATTTAGTTTTCTTCAAAAACATATCTGTTACGTGTGTTATAAGAATTGTCACAGGTGTGACACTTCACTTTATGCGTGTGACTCTTTTTTATTATGTTATACAAGTCACAGACATGATTTTTTTTTGTTTTTCTTGTTTTTTATCATTTCAAATTTAATATTTTTATAAAACTTAGAATGTTTTTTGTTTTTTATCATTTCAATTTTAATTCTTTTTTTATAAAACTTACAAATTGAACCTCAATTCTTCACACCAATATTTTAAAGATACGAGATAAAGTAAGAAATTTAAAGTAAAAAATTGATTAATTTACTAAAATTATTTAATTAATTTATAAATTATAAAATATTAAATTAAATTTAAAAACTAATCAAATTTATTATTATTATTATTATTATATGTTATATATTTTTTATTAGAATTATAAATTTAATTTTTTAAAATTAAATATCTAAAATTTAAATTCTTATAAAAATATTAAAAAAATACTTATAATACTTTTGTCTTTATAGTTTTAAAGTCATGTCTTTATAAATCATTTTATACATAAATAATTAATACTAATCAACTAATTTTATTAAATATTTTTAATAAATAATTAATATTATTCACTAATTAAATTCTAAATCAACCAAATACTAACGTATTATTACTAGCCGTTTCTAACTCTCGCGTATTTAGCGAAATTTCTATTACCTACAAGAATATCCGTTGGGCGCAAAGTTCGGTAGAAGATGATAATGTTTGACCTGAAGTCTTCCTGAACCGTCAAAAATCATCCACCTGTAAATCACTTCTGATGTCGCCCGCCAGAGGAACATCTTTCTGTCATAGTCAAATCAAGGAGAAAATCACATAGCCTCACTAAATTTGCTTTTGTTTAAAACGTTGTATTTCCCGACACTGTTTCCGAACCTTGCAGCAACATGAGCACTACTACAGAAAAAGCTCGCCCGAACCAAGTCGAGGAAGCAAAAGACGAGGTCATTGGATATGCTATGCAACTTGCACTTGGATCTGTGCTACCTATGACACTAAAAGCAGCAATTGAGCTTGGCGTTTTCGAGATTATAGCTCGAGAGGGTTCGGACGCTAAGCTTTCTGCTTCTGACATTGCGGCCACTATTTCTACGCAAAACCCTGACGCACCCTTGATGCTGGACCGTATTCTTAGGCTTTTGGCTAGCCACCAAGTGCTTGGCTGCACCGTGGATGGGAGGACGAGGTTCTACAGCCTTAATCGAGTTTCTAAATACTTCGTCAGTAATCAAGACGGTGTGTCTTTGGGTCCCTTGGTGGATTTGGTGCAAGACAAAGTCTTTCTGAGCAGCTGGTTAGTTTTTCTTACAAAAATCTGCTTCTACCCCGTAATGATTTGAATTGTTTGAATGGTTGCTATTGTTATGTCTCGTTATGTTTATGGTCAGTATATTAAATTACAAAATGTAATTATAATTAAAATTTACTTATATCTGCATCAATCATTATTGATACAATCGTTTGTCATTGACGGTGAAACTTGCATAGCTATATCTACACATAATCATACTTAAATTGATTTTGATTCTCTTTAATCCGCAACTAGAACGTCACTTTATAATTTCACTTTTTTCATAACTACTGTAGTGTATATATATTGCTTTTCCTGCTAACAATTTTAAAATACAATTTTTTGTTTTAGGTTTGAATTAAAAAATGCAACTGTTGTTGGAGGAATTCCTTTTGATATGACTCATGGGATGAATGCCTTTGAATACCCAGCGGCCGACCCTCGTTTCAACCAGATTTTTAACAGTGCAATGACCAATTCCAGCACTTTAGTCATCAGACGTATCCTCGAATCGTACAAAGAACTTGAGAAATTAAAGCAGCTGGTTGATGTGGGTGGTGGCATTGGACATACAATCCATATGATAACTTCCAAATATCCTCGTATCAAGGGTATTAATTTTGACTTGCCCCATGTTATAGCAGATGCTCCAACCTACCCTGGTATAGTTATTTCGTTTCCAAGTACTAATGTTGATGTCCAATTCCTTAATCTTTGTCTTAATCACCAAATCATTAAAGTACTTCTTATGACTGACATATCCATAGAATGAGACATCAAATATACAATCGTCTAGGGCCTCATGTAAACGATAAGGTTTGTCCATGTCCCAGGTGTTGAACATGTTGGAGGAGATATGTTTCAAAGTGTTCCGAACGGAGATGCTATTTTCATGAAGGTGAAAACATCTGCCACTACTACATATTTTCAAGTTGTTTACAATTTAGAAGTTGAAAAACCAATACGTTAAACATGTTCTTTGACAGTGGATACTCCATGATTGGAGCGATGATCAGTGTTTGAAGTTGCTAAAAAATTGTTACAAAGTTATTCCTGAAAATGGAAAAGTTATTGTCGTTGAAGTTATTTTACCAGTTGCGGCTGAAACTAGTGCTACTGACAAGTGGATAGCGCAATCGGATGTACTTATGATGACACAGAACCCAGGAGGGAAAGAACGAACAAAAGAGGAATTCTTGGCCTTAGCAACTGCAGCTGGATTTCAAGGCATTGATTTTAAATGCTTTGTTTGCAACTATTGGGTTATGGAATTCTTTAAATAAATGTTTTCATGATATTATATTGAGAAAGTGATCATTTCTTTTTTTTTTTTTTAATAAAAACTCAAATTTATGAAAACTTTTACATGCCTTCTTGATAAATACATATGTCTGAAATTTAGGGTAACATTTCTCCATGAGTTATATATGTACATAGACTGATTATGGTTAGAAATTCACGGGAACAAAAGAAAAAAAATTCCAGGTATCTTTTTTTTTTTTTTTTAAATGAGAGTTGACTTAATAACAAATGTCATACCGAAGATCTTGTCAATTTTGGTATTGATACCATGCAAAATTAGCACTTATCAATATAGGATATCATTTTACATAATTTTGTAAATTATAAAATAATCTTACAATTTTTATATAATTAAAATTTAGTTTCATATTATAATTAAAATTAAAATATTTTAAATTTTAACTTAATAATTATATATTAAAATTAATATAAAATTTTATTTTGTATATATAGTAACAATTATCTAGAATTACTTTTAAATTTTAAAATATTTTGGTAGAAATTAACAGAGAATGAATTGTTTCTAATATGTATTGTGTGTATTACAATGAAGGGGATGGATCTATTCATATACAAAAGTATTAGACTAATTAGGAAGAAACTTAAATAAGGAAGGATCTAACTAAGAAGAACCTAAGCTTAAACAAGGAAAACAATTGCATTATTAAAGGTGAAAGGAGCTGTCATAAACCGATTAACAATGTAAACAACATAAGTAATATTAGGACAACTAAAAGTAAGATAAATTAGATAATGTTGCGGTCTAAACAAAACAATATAAATTAAATTTTATCTAGACTAATTAGAGGCAAGCGCACTCCGTCGACAAGTAATATAAATCGATAAGAACTGGATATCGTACCCAAGGAAATTTCAACACGTAAGACAATTAAATTAAATGATGAAAAATTATTCAAACGATCAAGTATTGATTTATTTGAAAATAAAATAAAATAAAGTAAGCAAATCAAGGAAATATGAAAAATGCAAGGTATGAATTAAAACTACTATATTTAATCAAATGACAAAAATCGGTTAAGGTATCAGATTTTAATTAGATTGGACACTAAAAATAAAATTATAACGGTGGATTGATTTAAGAAATACTTCACTTAAGCAAGTCAAACCCAATGTTCATAGGTGTTCCCTTCTCTTCTAAATCCGAGTCACCACTTGGTTCATAGATAATTTGGAACAAAAGGCGTTAAATACAAGAAGTCTAAAATTAAATTCGTTAATCTTAGGTATCCTCACACAAGATCCTAAGGTTGGTCTATACTTTAGTCTCAAGTATGTCGCTCAATTAATTTTCAGACAAATTAAATCCCATTGGTTGTGGCATTCAATCATATAAGGTCTTAATCTAAGTGATCAAGCTAAATTAGGACTGAATATGCATTTAATCAAGCAAAAATCAATACCACAAAAATTATCCTAATCCAATGTCAGTCTTAATCTTAACCGAAAAGAAAAACTTACTCACACATATTCATCAATGTAACATAAATCATGGTCATAACATATATTTGCATTGATTAAATCCACACAATTAAAATAAATAAAGAATTAAAAAAGCAAATTAAAAATACCCCTTTTTTTCGTAGCTGAATTTTCTCTATTGCCGATGTCTTCTACCGTTGTTGTATTTTCTCTCCTCCCTCCTTGCCACTGTAACTGATGTGATGAATTAAGTGGAAGGTTTTTGGTTCACCCCACTGTTCACGTAATCTTTCTATTCACGCCCAGCTTCTTCTTCTTCAAGCAGCTCTCTCTTTTATTTCTATCTTCATGTTTCTGCTGGTTGCATGTTACTCACGCTATCCCTATTCATGCCCTCCAGTGGTTGCTTTCTTTAATTTTCTTTTCTCTCCACGTTACTCACTTTGTTTTCATTTTAAAGCCACTAGCTGCTTCATTCTTTCTCTCCACCAGCTGCTTCAATTTGTTCTCCAAAGCCACCAACTGCAACATTCTCTCCCACCAGCTCAATGTCTTTCTCTCCACTAGCTGCTTGCGTCAACCCCCTCCTTCGTGTGTGTGGAGTCGAGAGTGTAAATTGATGGTGCAACGTGAGTGGAGAGGAGTATGGTCAGTGAGGGTTGTGCATCAGTGTCTTTCTTTGTCCCTTGTTAACGTTTTTTTAATATCCTCACACACCCAGTTGCTTCCTCTTTTCACGCACAACTGCTGGCTTCACTATTTTCTTTTCACCCCCTCCTTTTTCTATTGCCGCCAATGCTTCTTGTTTCTATCTATTCAATGTCCACGCCCACCATTCACGCCTAACCCTCTTTCCAACTCTCTTGCCGCAATCATCTTCTTTTGTCTCCATTGATATTCTTTTGTTTAATGTCCACCAGCTGCTGTTTTCTTGCGTGATTCTAGGAGAGTTTTTATCCACCTTAATTCACTCACAAAACTCTTTCACGTTGCTTTCTCCTTTTTGGTTTCTTTGTATTGAATAAATTCCTAGCCTTCACATTCCTTCAACGCCAAACCTGATTAGGTGGTATCCTTGCTTATTTAGAGGGCTTTTCTTACTTTATACTCTTAAATGTTCCAAATCCAATATGTGCCTAAAACAACTTTTAATTAGTGCAATTTAAATATAAATGGACAAGAGTATAGCAATTTATGTTTCAAAAATTAATACAAAATGCCCATTAACAACACCTCCACACTTGAATTGTTGCTTGTCCTCAATCAACTTACTTGGATCACAACTAACATATTCTGTCATTTCATTTTCAACATAAATCAAGTGTTCGCAATCCATTAAAATTCGGCAAACTTGAGTATCAAGCTACAACATGTATCATAATATTTTCATCAATGCACATAAACAAAATCAAAGATAGATATCTTTGATCAAAAGCAAGCACAAAATTCAAATGGACTTCCCTCACGATATTCACTCATGTCGCTTAAGTGTATAAGGGTTGTATTTTGCTCAAAGCTTCCTCTTAGAGATTATACTACCATAGGCTTGCAAAATCACCTTTTTTTTTTTACTACATAGAGTACATGCCGTCATGGATCAAAAGGGATTTTACTAAGGGTTGTAATGGGGCTTAGGTTAAGGTAAGATAAAAAGGACAAAGGCTACTCACAAGCATTCATAAAGCAGCAAGTAATGTGGGACAATTAAAAAGAACTTTTGAAATGTACAAATAGAAATACAGGACTACAACTACTCATCACTATCAAATGCTACTGTTTTGATCTTTTTCTTATTTTTTTTCTGTTTTTTCTTGTTTTATTATTTTTTTATTGTTTGTTTTTAGTAAAGATAAACATAAAAGAAGATAGTAGTAGCATAAATCAACAACAACTGAGTAGATGTATCTCTAAAATATCTCAGAATAGCGTATAAAACAAAAGTCCCTAAGTCAAAGACATCAAATACTTAGTACTTCATTCAACTTGTAAAAGGGTCAGGCTAAAAAGTTTTCAGGTTTCAATACGATGTGATTGATACGAAAATAACAAAGTCAAAAGCTCAAAGAGGATAACAAGAAAAAAATAACTGGGTAGGTTATTTAAGATAAAGGTTAAAAACAAAGAAGGCCTTTATCATGTCTATAACCCATGTAACTAGCAGTATCAAATAGGTTCAGAGCAAGTTCTGAAGGTAATCCACATAGGGAAGCCTCACATACAACAAAGAAAATAAATGATTATGAGATGCAGTCATATAGTTCAAGACGTCACATGTGCTTAAATGAAAATCCATCAAAACTTTATACATTGCCTCATCACTCAGCATCAGTTATTGACAAAGTTTATGCAATTGACTACTTCAGTCAATCCACATGGTTCACTATCCTCTCAAGCTGCCTAATCCAAGTTCACACATACAACTTAATTATCCTTCCAACTACTTTTACAAAATCGTAATGGTCAAATTCATCACAAATAGGACCCAAGTTAGATACCAAAAGAGTCATAACCATTCAAGTGTGTACCTCTCAACATCAACATCGATATTATAAACACCAGCATGTGCATAATCTCAATCCCCCCCACACTTAATATGAACATTGTCCCTAATGTTCAAGTAACCAACAAACAAACACAAAGAGGGGAAAGAGGAAGAAGAAACTTCCCTGAAAAAGAATTGACCAAGAACACTTTGTCACCAACCACGCAAACCTAAAGAAAACTCAAAAAAACCCAAAGAAATGCATTAATCTAGAAAGAAATGCAAAGGAAAAAACAAGAAAAAAAAGAAAGAAAACTACAGTCCTACTAAAAGGTATGCACTGCGATCAAGGAGGTGAAGTGTCATGAAGAGACAATCGCTCCTCAAAGTTATCCACAAACCTGGGCATATACAATTTAGCTCGTTGTCCATTTACTTTGAACGAATTTTTATTTTCACGTTTTACCTCAAAGACCCCAAAAGGAAGGACTTGGATCACAGTGAATGGACCATACCACCTTGACTTAAGTTTCCCTAGAAAAAGACGAAGACGAGAGTTGTAGATCAATACTTGATCGCCTACCTTAAAGTCTCGGTGGAGGATCTTCTTGTCATGCCACTTCTTCACACGCTCCTTATACAACTTCGATTTGTTATAATCATCCAAACGGAACTCTTCAAGCTCATGAAGCTACATAAGTCTCTTAGCATTTACAGAAGACAAATCAAAGTTAAAAAATTTGGTAGCCCAGTATGCACGATGCTCTAACTCAAGTGGAAGATGACAAGATTTGCCATACACTATCTTAAATGGTGACAGGCCTATGGGTGTCTTAAATGCAGTCTTATATGCCCAAAGTGCATCATCTAACTTTAAAGACCAGTCCTGTCTATAAGCATTAATAGTTTTCTCTAATATTTTCTTTAATTCCCTATTTGAGACTTCAACTTGTCCACTAGTTTGGGGGTGGTGTGGAGTAGCAACCTTATGGGTCAGCCCATACTTAGCCAACAATGAATCAAAAAATTTGTTGCAAAAATGCGACCCCCATCACTAATGATAGCCCTAGGTGTGCCAAAACGTGTAAAAATATTCTTCTTCAAAAATTTAACAACACGTCTAGACTCATTTGTAGGAAATGCCTCTGCTTCCACCCACTTGCTAACATAATCAATAGCAGCCAATATATATTGATTGGAGAAAGACTTAGGGAATGGTCCCATGAAGTTTATGCCCCAATCATCAAAAACTTCACAAACAAGAATGTTAGTCAATAGCATATCATGACTCCTACTAATATTCCCGACCCTTTGAATCCTATCACAAGATTTGACAAATGCATATGCATCTCTAAATAAGGTGGGCTAATAAAAACAACACTCTAAAACTTTATGGGTTGTCCTAGATGCACCATAATGTCCCCTCGCCTGTAACACCCCACTCCCGCTGAACCCGAACTCGATATCGATAGTGATATCCGAGTTCGTACCTCGTGAGGGCGGTGTGCCACATCACTAAATAATCGATAGTCGGTATATATATATTTTTTAAAACACAAACATAAATTACAAAATATCAATAACCAAAATATTTCACTTTGTTTTATAATTATTTGAAACA
>JANZXR010000009.1:23300260-23327219 GCA_027575705.1 Erythroxylum echinodendron
CAAAAATCACACTTATTCACACTTATACCGGGAAGAATGTCATGAATGCATGTACAGACATTTTTCATGTGCACATAACACTGTTCACAGATGCATGAGCATAAGATGTGTTTTCCTAACTTCTCCGATTTACCTCACTTGGGCCTGTTTCTCAGGTCCGACCCGTTCTATGGAAACGGGATGTTACAATCTTGATATGCCATTGCGATGATTACATGTACTAGATCATAATTCCTTTTAACACACAGTAGTTTCTCATGTTCTAGTCCTATTACCTCTATATAATTACTTATGTTGAAGGTTTTTTAGCCTATTACATAAATATAAGAACATATGCTGGTATTTTGTTAAGAATATGATGGAGAATTAGAAATCCAAGGACCTAAAAACATTCTATACTCAAATGGACAATAGAAATGAGTTGCATTCTTCCCATATAACTAGTAAGTTCATTGATAGAAACAAATCCATTGAACCATATCAGGTAAAGATAATGGATTCCAGGGCTTTGGGCCATATGCACTAGCTCAACTAAGTTGTCCATTTTCTTCTTTAAAAATGACAATATACTCAAAACTCTTTATGATGTGTTTTCTTTTTTCAGTTTAATTATCCCTCTATTTTGTTCTAGTTCATATTTTTTAATTTCACATATATGCTAATGTCTTCATAGATTCATGTTCTCATGTTCTAGAAAATGATGTTGTAAGAGTAATGCACACTAACAGTAGTTTCTCATGCATACTAACAGTAATGCAAACTAACAATAGTTGCTTATATTCTCATGTTCAGGTAAATAGTAGTGTTGCTGTTCATTGTCATTTTTGGCAAAAAGAGCCAAATTGAATCCAGACCATCCCTCGAAAAGGTAAAGATCTCAGCTTGTTATTAATGTTGCTCTTTTTTGTTTGATAGTGTTTGAGTTTTAACCGGGAATTTTCTATGCTGGCCTTAGTTGAATGTTTGGACAATGTAAGGTAAATTTATTAGGTTGTTGTTTTTAGTTCTGAGATTTCCTTACTTGAATATTCAAATATATCATTTAGCTAGGTTTAGTGCTAATGTTATGGCTAACTAAGGACAGACATCTAAAAATATGGGAGATCTATGATGCCATTAAATGGTGTTTGATTGTTATAATGACCTTAAGACATCCTTTACTATTTCTTATCCCGCTTTATAAGTAGTTTCTAAAGATCGTTTCAATATCATTGACTATTTTAGCTAGTAAAGTAATATTGGATTTCTAGTATATGTGCATTCCATTAAAAATTGCCTAAATTAATTAAATTAATTGGATTTATTCAACCAACAACTTTCCTATAACAAAATCTCTTTAAAGTAGCCTGTTAATCCATCAAGACAACCCATTTGATTGGAGGTTCTCTATCAACTATGTTATATGATCTAACAACAATGAAAGTGGTACAACTCTTAATAAGGGTATTTGAAACTTCTTTCAATAATTCTTTTTTATTAAATAGTGCTTTCATTTATCCTATCAATTTGTATAAAAAGCAATTAACATGGCTTGTATCGGTTTTTCCTTTCTAATGCTTTGGCTTTAGTCTAGGTATGATGTTCTTTATGATACACTGTGATAATACACTGTGATAATTGCGTTTTCATATGAGTTTCTTTTATTCCTTGTGTTGTGGAGGGACGAGTATAATCAAGTGTACTGTTCATTGAGGAGTCTGGTTTTGTATAAGCTGATGTATCCTTTGATTTGCATGATGATTCTATTGCTAAATTGATCTTCTGTTACACTTTTATCTTGAATAAATATGAATTTATTGTCAAGTAAGATTAGGCATAACACACCAGCTGTTGTTCGTCCTTAAAACCTTATTTCATAACCTGACCTTATTATTAGGTACTTATATTGTGGATAGTTTGTAATTTTTCGATCTTTTCCCTTTTTCATTGAGTTACTGGGTCTTTTTTATTTGTAGCCTATATTGTTTCCTTTAAATATGGTTGATAAATATTACTTTATCAATTAATAGTATCGTTGAAATCTAATGTCGAATTGAATGCAGATGATTGACATGGGACCTAGTCTACCCAAAAAGAAAAATAAATCTACACCAAGTAACTTAGTACTGGCACAACTACAGTCGCGATACCATCAACTTCTTAGAAGTGTAGCTGATGAGCCATTTGCTTGTACACAGCCAAAAGATCACACACTTGCACCTTGTGAGCCTATTCTAACACCAAAAGATGTCACATTTATGCCTATTACTCATTCCAGAGATAAGTATCTGCAAACTTTGAGAATGTGATGTAATATTAGTTCTCCATCAAGTTCTCAAGAGATGCCTCCATCAACTTCTCAAGCGATGCCTCCAGCTTCTAATCGGCCACTAGTAAATGAAACGAGCCCCTTCCTCAGTATTAGTGCTACCTCTACAAGCACTATAGGTATGATCTTTCGCATCACATTGGTTAAACATACAAGTTTAATAATTTTTTTATCTAACTAATTAAGAGTATGTTATATGTTTATTGTAAAATATTCCTTGCTATATTTTAGGATCCACGACTAATCTGAAAAAGACAAAGGATGTCACAAAAGGACATAGATTGGCGAAGACTAATAAGGAGATAGGTAAGAGATTGGAGATAGAGATCTCCCCCACTAAAGGACGACCAATCAACTCTTTACAGTCTACCAAATTATCGAGTGAGATTGGTGTGGTATCCCGAACTTCCTTACTTGTAAGAACAAAATGGAAAAAAAAATAACTAATGAGGAATTGGACATTGCATTTGATAAGTTAGACGTAAGTCTTATAAAACTATCTAATATGTACATGTTTTCCATATGCCTAAAGCTTTGGCCAATAATTTATAATTTTTTACAGCAAAGGTTAGACGTCAAAGGAATGACGATAGATGACGAAGTACATTCTGCTGTTAAGAAGTTTCTTTCTTTAAGATCTAAAGATCAAAGATTTCATTTTAAAAAAAACATTTTAGCAAGCATGGAAAGGATGTTAAGCTGCAAAACGTCACAGTGGCGGAGTGGATGGATTTATGCGAATATTAGGAGCAATGAGCTACAAAGATTAGTTAATTTGATCACAAAACTTAATTTCACAACTTTTTTGATAACTGATTATATTTTTTATTTATGAATTGTGATTTATAGATGTTATAATAGATTTTGTTACGTTTATGGTTAGGAAAAAAGTTAAAAAGCCAAATTGGCTAGGACTCAGGTCAAATGTCGACCAAACTTCGGCTTCAAGGCCTTTGTAATGATACATCATGAGATTGTAAGTTCCTATCTTTTTAATTATATTTTAATTTAATTGACATTTCAAAATTTATAATAAATATTACTAATAATATATTTCAATACAACAGAGTGACAAAGATGGAGAAGAGTGTGACCGGATGAAGCTATAGTATTACACTCATTATGATGAAATTAAAGGTCAATGGATAACTACCGAATGCAGAGTAAAATGGGTAAGTACATAGTTCATTTACAAATATTTTTTAGTATTTATGAATTTTAATATCTAATTAATTCTTAATTTTTCAAGAATGAATGTATAACTAATTGGCAGATTCAATAGAACAAGGTCATCCGATGACAGTGAATGAAGTGTTTGACAAAGTCTTGGGCACTAGATCTGATTATGTTGTTAGCATGGGAGTTGGGCCTCGACCACAAGGGAAAACTTCTATCAGAAAGAGACTTCAAGACTAACTAGAGGATTCCAAGAAGGTTAGTCAAGAGTTACAGTCTCAAGTCGATGAATTGATTAAAAAATTTGAACAAATGTAGGATCGATTTACTACCAAAGTCAAGCAATAAAAATTGAATTTGAACAACAACAAAAACTCTTGGAACTTTTATGTACTACACATAATATTCGTTTAGATTAGATATATGTACTCATATTGATATCTTATACACTTAAGACATACTTTTTATATTAATTATTGTATTATGACATGTTTGGGAATTGCAATTAAATAATACATTATCTGCACTTATGAAATTCTTGTGATGCATAAATAATTATTAAAATTAATGATATACTAAAAAATTTAAGAATTATTAAATAAATAAAATTCATAAATAATATTGAATAGTTATTAAATAAATAAGATTTAAAAAATAATATTTAAATTGGAAAATTATTAAATTATATTTATTTTCGGAAAAAATTAAAACAAGAAGAAAATGACATTCTGCCACATTCTACTAACACATTACATGACGCTTTAAAACGTCGCGGATTCGACAACAATCTGTGACATTTTTCTGAAACGTTGCGGAAGCTCACATTTCGCGACGTTGGCTTTCCGTGACGTTTTTACAATGACGTGGAATATAAAAGATGAATGTGGCTTTTCGCGACGTTTCCTTCATCGTCATGGAATGTAACTTTCCACGACGTTATAAGCAAACGTTGCGTAACCTATATTTACGCGACGTTTTCTGAAACGTCGTGGATTATTAATGATTCTGTGACGTTTTATGATAACGTCGATTAAAGAACAAAGTTTTAATGACGTTTTTATAAACGTCACCGAATGTTGATACATTCCGCGATGTTTTACATAAAACATCGCAAAAACTTTTTGCCTACAACACAATTCGTGACATTTTTTGTGACTTTTTTTAAAACGCGCAAATTGCATTATGCGACATTTTAGGATATTCTGCGACATTTAATAAACGTCGCAAATTGCGATTTGTTTTCATAATAAACTACCTCTCTTGAGATCTTGTATTCCAAACTCAACAATTTTACTTAATACGCATTTAATATAATCTCTTCCTTATTCGATGCCCCCAAATTCTCTTACAATTTTTTTCTCCTTTCAACGCTATTGCATATCCTATTGAATAAGAAATGTACTCACCTTTACATTTCATAGATTGAAATTGTTTAATCTATTAAATTTCTTAATATCCCACATATGAAGACACATCTTAATGGCAAAATCTTAGGTTGAATACCGCAATACTAATCAATCTAACACCGATTACTGTACAAAAAAAAGTAATATAGGATGAAAAGAAATGAAGTAAAAACACAAGAATTTACGTCACTCAAATCAATTTTATGAACCATGTATATAAGTAGTGACATAGACTTCTATTATTACTGTAAGAATGATTAGGTAAAGGGAATAGATGACAACAACCATCCCAATTTCCCAAAGATTTAACCTTGTAAAATCATTATCTAGTTATTTATAATCTAAAGTTACATGTAAAAAATTTATTTTCACAAAATTTTAAAACCACTCAAACTCTATTTTAATAAATTTCTAACGACACTAAAACTTTATTAACGCATATCATTATAAATTGTCTCACAAGTCTAATGCCTATCTCATACTTAACATCGGTGCTAGTTTCCTTTTGACTTGAAAATCTCTTTAACTAATATAATACCAATGTCGGTACCCTTTTCTTGTCCAACGTAAAATTTTAATATTCATTAAATATTCAAGGAAAATAAATATTGAACACTTGCGGAAAAATAAAATTGATTGTATGTTTTTGAAGTCCACTCAAGGTTTCATTCTTATTAATTAGTAAAACTATATTACACATTCATTTACTTATGTAATCATGTACGTATAATGCAACAATACAACAACATTTCATTTGTTCACAAACTCTAGCCACTCCTTTTTTGATATTTCTTAGGTGGTCCACCAAAATAATGATACAATTTTTTATTATTATATGTACTTGAGCATAAAATTGATCGCCGATTTGGCATCTAAGCACATAATTGGTCGAGTCATGATAGTGCCCGATTTGCTTCACGTCCATACCCCTTTTCTTTAAAACTGATGCTTCTGACATCATCGACTCACTCTACTTATATGCTATCTACAGACATTGTTTTCAGAACCCAAAGCAACATGAACTCTACTCCAGACGAAGCTCAGCTTAACCAAGTCGAGGATGGAAAAGACGAGATCCTTGGATATGCTATGCAACTTGCACTTGCATCTGTACTACCTATGACACTAAAAGCAGCAATCGAGCTTGGCGTTTTCGAGATTATAGCTCGAGAGGGTTCTGACGCCAAGCTCTCTGCTTCAGACATTGCAGCCAAGATTTCCACGCAAAATCCTGGTGCACCCTCGATGCTAGACCGTATTCTGAGGCTTTTGGCTAGCCACCAGGTGCTTGGTTGCACTAGTGTGGATGGCCTGACGAGGTTCTACAGCCTTACACCTGTAGCTAAATACTTTGTCCGTGACCAAGATGATCTGTCGTTGGCACCCCTGGTGGAATTAGTTCAAGGCAAGGTCCTTCTAGCTAGCTGGTTAGTTTTTGCAAAAACCTGCCTTGTATCTCAGAAGATAATATATATATATAACTCGAGTGTGTTTGATATTATACTTTGACTAGTAAAAAATCTCAATGCTGCAGTTCTTTTTGTGTGCATAATGATTCATATGTCATGATTGATCTTTGGATACCTTTTAGATGGAAAGGTATTGTATCTATAAAATATAAGTAGACTTCTTATTTGTTTATGTAAATATGAATATATTTGATTGAATAAATGCAATTATAATGAAGTTACTTCTTTGATTAATTTAATATATATTATATTAGTGGGTTAAATTCATATTAACTTGATTACGTTGATAATACAATAAGGATTTATTTGATTATGTGTACCGTTGATTTGTAAGTAATTTAGATTAATTTATATTCAATTTATTATAATGATAAAATACAAATAATTTTTAGCTAATTAACTATTTATTTCATTGAATTAGAATATAATTTATAAGAATAAATTATTAACATATCAGTTAATCGATATCTCTTTAAATTAGTAATTTTGAATTTATCTTAATGCTATTAATTAATAAATATTTTACTATATTGTCTTTTCTATTAAAAAATATAAGATGTAATTTAATTTTTCGTTTTCAGGTTTGAATTGAAAAATGCAGTTGTAGAAGGAGGAATTCCATTTAATAGGACCTACGGAATGGATGTCTTTGAATATCCTGCCTTGGACCCTTTGTTCAACCAAAATTTCAACAGTGCAATGTTCAATTCCACTTCTTTGGTTGCTAAAAGTATCCTGGAATCATACAAAGGATTTGAGCATTTGAAGCAGGTGGTTGATGTGGGTGGTGGCTTAGGACATACAATTCATGCAATAACTTCCAAATATCCTCACATCAAGGGTATCAATTTTGATTTGCCTCATGTTATAGCAGAAGCTCCGATCTACGCTGGTATGATTTTTTCGTTTTCAAGTACTGATGTTAATGTCTAGTCTTTTAGCCACTAAATCATCGAAGTACAACTTATGCCAGAAGATTCAATAACATAAGAGATCTTTATGCAATAATCTACGTGCCTGGGTATATCTAACACTCAAGTTTATGTCTGTCCTAGGTGTTGAACATATTGGAGGAGATATGTTTCAAAGTGTTCCAAATGGAGATGCTATTTTCATGAAGGTGAAAAACTCTTATCACTATTATTTTCAAGTTGTTTATAACATAGAAGTAGAAAATCAACTAAGCTATCATCTTTGGCAGTGGATACTTCATGATTGGAGCGACGATCAATGTCTTAAGTTGTTGCAACATTGCTACAAAGCCATCCCTGAAAATGGAAAGGTTATAGTTGTTGAAGGTATTTTACCAGTTATTGCTGAAACTAGTGCTACTGACAAATGTATGACTCAAATGGATGTGCACATGATGACACAATGTCCAGGAGGAAAAGAGCGAACCAAACACGAATTCTTGGCATTGGCAATTGGAGCAGGATTTGCAGGAATTGAGTTCAAATGCTTTGTTTCTAACTATTGGGTTATGGAGTTCTTTAAGTAGACTATTTTATTCATAAAAATCCTGTTAAAAAGTGATCTTTGTTTTTATTCAGTAAAAAATAAAACTTGAGAATATTCAGTGATAAATGCACTTAGATATACTCTATTTAGTAATGTCTTTTTCTTTATCACTCACTAACTTGTGTCAATAAATAGAATTCTGTACAACCTCAGGTTTTTCAATCAGCATTTCATTTGTTCATAAACTCTAACTACTCCATTTTTAATATTCTTAGGTGGTCCACCAAAATAATGATCAAGTTACTATTATTTTATGTATTTAAGCATAAAATTTGATTGGTCTAATCTAAGTACATAATTGGTCCAGTCGTGGAAGCTACCGATTTGGAATTTTCCAATCATGTATATAGCAGGCACCCACTAAAGTACACACTTTTTGTCATAATTTCCATAAATGGAAAGGGAGAGTTTTAAAAGTGATAAAAAGTAATAAAGAAAAGAACATATCGACAAACACGTAGGAAGTGAATAAGACTCGGCATCTATTATGCACGTCAACCAAACGCCACTGTACGACAAAAGCAAAGCAGAAACACAGTCCCCCACCACCATTTCGTGTCAGTCGCCTAGAACCGTGGATCATCAGGACCAGATGTGAGTCACAATTTCCATAAATGGGGATACGAACCGGCTGCGACGGGAACAGACATCTGTTTCTGAAAATCTGTTACCTGTTTCTAACAATCTTATCCAGCCATTACAATAAATAAATTAAAATTAAATAGATGAGATTGTACAGGACAGAGGATAATTGGATAATTGGGAACATAAAATCTTATTCCGCTAGGGCGGGTCTCGGGTAGCCGAAGACTCAATTAGGCCTAATTGACAATTTGGCTTATTTTTTATTTTGAAATTAAAATTTAAAATTAAGCTAATTTATAGTAAAAATAAATTATTATAGTATATATATGCATAGAATTTGTCAATTTAGAAAATATTTACATTTGATCAAAACCTCCTCAAATATATGTGAATTGATTCTGTTTCTTCCTTTGAATGATCAACTAAAGCATCAATTTTTAAATAATATAATAATCATCATCATAATTAATTTTGATTATTTAAAGTGAAACTTATAAAGTAACAATAAGTGATTATAACGAAGAACTTCAATATTTATGTTAATTTATATTTTGCATTATCTTTAAGACAATATTTTATATTATTATTTTTATAACAACAAAAACATAATTCAATGGTCCAATATTCGAGGTTAATCACATTGCCAAGGAAGTTATTACTTATTAGATAATGGTTAAAGTTATTGTAACTTACAATCTTGATTAAGGGATTATAGTACACTAATTATGATTAATAACAATGTTGAATACAAATTTATTCTTTTCACAACTATTATGAAGGAAAAATCATAATAGAGTAAACAATGATAATCATACGATATATGTCAAATTGTAGATTTAATGGTTGAGTGGGAGTAGTAATTTTTTTTTATATTCCTAAACAATTTGAGATTTTATAATTAATGAATAATAAAATTAATAAGATGAAATTAAATTAATTAATTATGAATGATAAGATTATAGGAAATGAAGTAAAAATATTATAATTGAAGTGATCAATTTGATTAATTATAATTATGAATTTCAATTGACTAGGAATTTCAATTGAGATTTTATAATGAATTAATCTATAATAACTTACATACAGTGATAAATTTGATTAGGAATTTCTAGAAAATTTAATCAGGAAAATTCGTTAGAAATTTCAATTGATCAGGAATTTCAATTCAATTGACCAGGAATTTCTAGGAAAATTCATTAAGTTAATTATAATTAGGAATTTCAATTCAATTATATAATTATATGTCAAATTGTAGATTTAATGGTTGAGTGGGAGTAGTAATTTTTTTTTATATTCCTAAACAATTTGAGATTTTATAATTAATGAATAATAAAATTAATAAGATGAAATTAAATTAATTAATTATGAATGATAAGATTATAGGAAATGAAGTAAAAATATTATAATTGAAGTGATCAATTTGATTAATTATAATTATGAATTTCAATTGACTAGGAATTTCAATTGAGATTTTATAATGAATTAATCTATAATAACTTACATACAGTGATAAATTTGATTAGGAATTTCTAGAAAATTTAATCAGGAAAATTCGTTAGAAATTTCAATTGATCAGGAATTTCAATTCAATTGACCAGGAATTTCTAGGAAAATTCATTAAGTTAATTATAATTAGGAATTTCAATTCAATTAATTACGAATTTTAATTTTATTTAATTAATTAATTACTAAAAAAGAGAAATGATAAAACCAAATTCAATAACTAAAGTAATCTTTACTGTACACGAATGGTTGTCCAAATCATTTTACAAAAAATGATACAATTTACAAAAATTAAGATAATATCATAATGGATAAATGGAGATTGGAGACTGAATACTAGAGGCTAGAGAAGGTAGACTGAGAGAGCAACTAGTCGTTAGTTTGGATCAAAACATCTGTAAGTATAAATATTATATTTAGTAATGTAATATTAAAATTAAAGGAATATTTAGGACATGGTAATAATTAGTAAATAATTAAATATACCTTTCATCTTCATATATTTGACCAAAATAACGTGCACTTGATCGATTAGTTTGACTAGTCACCTCCACATTAATACCTATTGTTGTATTAACAGAAAAATAAAAGCATAATATTAGGTCAGATATTATATAAAATAGATAAAATTGAGATATAAAAAAAGAATTTACCATAAATATCTTCATCACTAACTTTGCGTACACGTAAGGGCTTCCACAGTACGAGGACGAAGTCAAGTATAATGAGGAGTGATAAACCAATTACTAGTCTAAAAGCAGACTCTGAAGCAATGGTGGATGATTGAATAATTAATAAGTCTCGTGCAATGACTTGTATGATCAAAAAAGTATTTCTACAACTCTTCCACTATAATAATATACGAACTGCTCACCTTCAACTTTGGGCCACAATTTTTGGTCACAATTTTTGGTCAAATATTTATCTAACTCCATCATATTATAAGAAGTTCTAGCTCTTTTCATTTTCATAAATTTTGAAAGAGAAAGTGATAATCTTCAATTAGAAGATGCAGTTGCGAATCTGAAACTAAAACTGGAGTTGAACTACCTGAACTAATATGATCCCGATCATGAGTTCTTTTTCCCATTTTGAGTTGACAATCATTAAACAATTTACACCATAATTGTTAAATGATATTTACATGCTCTTAAGCTCGATTATCGTACATTGCATCATAAATAAAAGTAACCCTATCCAACTTATATCTCGGGTTTAGCACATATAACATTACAACAATATTTCCAACTATAAACCAATACGAATTAAACTTCTCCACCATCTACTCCGCCATAAATTGAATAACCTTATTGGAGTCAAACATTCACAGTGATAAAGCATCCTTTATACCACACATAGTGATAAAGCAACAATATGCAGTTGGATAATTTATTCCTGAGAACAATTTAGCTGCATTATAAAATAATTCCAATGTCACACAAAGTTCTCTAGCCAACTCCCATTGATCTTTTGTAGGCACACAGGTGTACTAAGAATCTCTTTCCCTTAGTCTGGTAAACACCTCAGCATATAAGATTGTCGACTCCAATATCTTGAAAGTTAAGTTCCATCCAGTTGGACAATCCAAAACTAATTTCTATGTTACTCAAAATGCATAGAATTTGTGCAACATCTTCAATTTTCTCAGCTCTTGTAGGAGTTGTACTCCAATATAGAACACTATTCTGAATACAATATATTGCTTCCTTTATCATCTCGAACTCATCCTTCATAATCAAGTTAAGAATATGGGCAAAACAACGCATATGAAATAAACTACCACTAACCAATAAGCTCCCAACCTAAATTTTACTCTTTAACTTCTCAATTATAGTATCATTCATTCTACAATTGTCGACTATGATGGTGGATACTTTGCTGTTGAAATTAAAATCCATCAAACAAGTCTTTCAACATGGATGCTAACTTTTCACTTGTATGTAAACTTATCATGGATAAATATTGCCAACATCAATCATAAATTCATAACATAATGAACAAGTAAATGATAACAATATTAAAGGATATAAATAACCTCAAAATTTTATTGTGTAATGTCCAATCATTATCAATATAATGTGTAACCACCGCCATATAACCCTTCTTTTGGTTATCAATTATCCATATGTCTATTGTTATAGGAGCCTGACCTTCAGTACTTGAAAATGCTATTAAAATCTCTCTCTTCTTATCCTCGTAAATTTTCAAGATATCCTTCTTCAATATATTCTGACTTGGAACCTTAAAAGCCAATTGTATTGAATTACAAAACATTCTGAATCTTTTGCTTTCAAACATAGACAGTGGTTATTCATCTTCAATAACCACAAACGTCATCGAATACCTTGATTTGTTGATGTAATAAGTTGTTATGGTCAATTCATTCTTCCCTTTCATAAGGTTAAGGTCAAAAATTTTTGACCTCCTAAAACCATCTTCCTTCTATTACATAAATCCACATGTCTCTTTAAATGAGACATTCCACCTTTTGAACTATTAGCCAACAACTTTTGACAACATTTACATTATGTTTTTTCTGTCATGTCTGCCAATCTAGCCTTATTAAAGTGATTCCAAACTTCACATTTTAATTGAGTTTGATTTGAACTTCTATCTTCACTTAGTACGGGAATAGAAGTTTAGACTTTTATCTCCAGTACTGGATTACAACTCTGTACTAAAGGACTATGCTCATCCATCTAAAACAATCAACATATAAATGCTTAAGGTTAGAAATAATCAATATATAAATGCTTGAGGTTAGAAACAATCAAAATGAGCAATTGAACATATCATTATTGAATAAAGGAGGCGTTGATGTAGAGAAGTTTATTGAAGCCATTTCAACAAAACATGTTTAATGGAAATATAAATTATGTTAAAATAAGAAACGATAAGGAAATACGATATGCTTATGTATTTAGTAGTCAGTGTATGCATGCATTTGTACTAGAATCAAATACATGAATTTTAATATGAAGTTCATATATTCTTTAGACTCAAATTTTGTAATACAAAGAATAAAATGTATACAGTTGGTTATATTTTTCTATATACCAGTAGTGTAATCTCATGAAAAAGTACTAAATAAATCATAATTATCTTATCAATTATTGAAGAAAAGTTTGTAACATGCGATTAAACTATAGCATAAGCATTATGTTCAGAAATTTTTATCAAAAATATGACAGTCATAAACAATATTAAAGAACAATTAAAGATCCACTTTGATAGTTTAATTACAATGTTCTTCTCAAAGAACAATAAGAATTGAAGTTGAAACAAACATATTAATAAGGAAGTATATGTTTGTAGATCATATTAAAGAAAAGACATGCCATTAACCATTAATCATCCTACTTTATGAAACCAAGCTAGTCTTAAAACACTTTTGAACAAAAGAAAAAGCAAGAGAAATCTTGGAACTAACTATTCATATTTCTATTCGCAACATCTAAATCCCATTTTTTACATACAAACTAGCCAACTAGGTAAAAATAAAGGCCTTTCCAAAAAAATGAACTATGTTCATCAATGTTTTAAGACTTGATTAGTTTCATAGTCTATCATATGTTTATAGTATATCTTCATTTTGTTTTTTTTATAATTTTCTTATCCAAATATGTGTTATGATATCACAACTAGACACAAAGTGAAAATTTTCAAATATTGCATTGGATACTTAAGAAGATAGTTTTATGTCACAAAGACCAGAACTATAAATTCTCTCATACAAACTTCTAAACCTTGAGACTTCCTATTTGCAACTCATTAATAAGTTAAAAAAAGCAGGACATAGCTCATCAACTTATCAGGACCCTTATGGATAACTAAAATAGCTTTACAATTAGAACATGTGTATTTTATATGCTGATTTGTGTAATTGGACAACTCAGTCTTTAAATGTGTTATTGATAAAAAGTTTTAGAAATGGTAACCTCCATATTAAACATCACGGTGTTCTATCAATATCTTGAGTCACTTATATGATAATGTTTTATAATGTTTATCTTATCCTTGATGTTGATGTTAGAGCTATTGCACAATACCAAGTAGAAGAAATCATGATTTTCTTTATATAAAATTTCATATTCAAGCACCTCTTCTCGTTAAAATTTAGAAACTATAAATAGACATCCATTTACAACAAATAAAAAAAGAATAGGAATGGAAGGGCATTTCATCAAACACTTAACAAGCATTATGCTATATTGCCATTAGTAGAAATCACAATCACAAATTAGCTAAATCACCAAACCAAAAATAACAACTACTCAATACAATACTCTCCAAACAATCAATTATGAATAATAAACCAAATTTAATCAGAGAGACTACCTTATTAATACGTTGATTAGTTAGTGGCGTTGGTGACTGGTGACTGGTGGCACGACGGATATGCAATGATGAGAGACGATAAGACGTGTAAGGATCAACAAGGGAGCTAAGAGAGCATACAATATTGGGAGAGACAGAGAACAGAAGGAAAGAAGTGCAATGTTTGGAAATTAATTAAAAGGAAAATGACTTCGTTAAGCAAAACAATTTCGTTTTGCTTTGTTTTTGCTTATTATGTAACTATATTTCGATTAAAGCAAAACGACGTCATTTTGTTGTTTGAGCCTATTGGGTCTAAGTGTAGGGCTCGATTTAAGAGCACTTGAGCCTTAATTATCCAAATTGAGGCTTGATTTGATTAGGCCAGGTCTGGGTAGATTTTGGCACCTTACTAATGGAAGGGTCTAGCTCTAGCCTATACTTAATTGCAATGGCTCCATTATTATCTATTTGTAACATTTGGTCTTGCATTTTCAATTATAGTTTGAATATTCATATGTATGGTTATGATGTTATATTTAATCTTGAATTGATAATTAACACTTGAATATCAAAATTATGTTTTATTTTTACATGAATCCAACTTAATATTCTTCTCCTTTATCAATATTATGTTTACATGAATCCAACTTAATATTCTTCTCCTTTATACACTTATAATAAAAAATTTATAGATAACATCGAATAAAATTTTCAAAACAAATATATGATAAGTATATATTAAAGCACAATAGATACTTGTATCAATTAATATTCATTATAACCTATTAATAACTTGTTTTTGTTAACTTCAACATATAATCATATATATAGGTTTAAATATAAATTAGGTTGTGAAAATAAAATTCAACAAAAATTTTGGCATTGCATTATATTAATATTAGATTATAAATTACTTATTTTATATAAATATATCATTTGGCATTAAAACTGATGGGAAATCAGGTTAGGATTCAATCTCGCGCGTAGCGGAATAATTACAAAACTTTTTTGTATTTGATTTTTCGAAGCCAAGATCACTTAAACTATATAAAATAATTAACAATTAAATCCTAATAAAGAATGAATTTTAATTCATACCTTATTTTGATGATCTCCTTTTCTTGCCATATTTCTTGAACCGTTTTCTTAAATGACTTATCACAACACCTATACTTGTACAAATTTCTAACCTATAATAGTGTCCAGTAAACGAGTTGAAGGAACTCTGTAACTATTGCAAAAAGGGTTAAACAAAGAGTGGTAGCTCCTTTAGAGCTTAAGCATATTTATAGTAAGTTCTATAAATTTTAGTAATTTAGTTGAAGTTAAATTCTAATTTCAATTAAACTTTAATTAAAATTATATATAATTCTAATTAAATGTCAGTTATGCCCAAATAAGATTCAATATCTCATATTGATCCTTATTTATTAAACATCTTATATTTAATTACTAAGTTTCTCAAACTTTACAATTAAGTCCAACTTGATTAAAATATCTTTGCTCTCTTCAACTAGTTCTTTATGAGTGACCCATTAGATTTCCAAACATGTTGGAAAAAGATAGGAATTATAATCCTAAATCATATTTGGGAATAGATAAATTAAGTCCAACTTGATTAAAATATCTTTGTTCTCTTCAACTAGTTCTTTATGAGTGACCCATTAGATTTCCAAACATGTTGGAAAAAGATAGGAATTATAATCCTAAATCATATTTAGGAATAGATAAATTAAACTCTTTAATTTATCCTTAATTCTCTGATTAAACAATTTATATTCATAGATCAAGATTGACATCTAGAAATACATCATGACCTCTCAAATATGTAGGAATGTCAAAGTGGTTTTGATTAACGTTTTCGTGCATAATTTTTGTATAATTCAATCGTTTAGCCATATAATGTTTTGATTAGACATATAGCATGAAATTAATATCTACTCTATTTTGAGTCAAATAAATTACTTCTCCACAATTAGCTATTGATTTCATTAATGACATTTATATACTATTTACGAAACATCATTCCATCTTGGCCAAAGATTCCCAATTCAATATTAATCAAGAACAAGGAAATATTCTCCTTAATTACTTCAAGGTGAAATGTTATCTTGATCACTCAACTACTTCTATATAGTTCATGCTATATCCAATGAAAAACGATTGGACTACCCATGATTAGAGAAAGTTATAAGTAGTATGAAAACATAACAATCCTTATAAAAGATAACTTTGGAGACTTCAAGTCAAAGGATCACTTATACAATCATTACAATAATAATTTCCATAGATATACAAATACTATTCCAATTGGATTTCTCATGTGAATTTAGTTCAGTGAAGTTATTCTCTAACAAATAACCCCTATGTTTGTTTAAATGTCTTTATACTTTAGCCTATGAAATAGATTACTTCGTTAAAAAGAAAAAACATAAATGTGTTAGTCTTTGTATGTCTTATTAATATTCAGTCTTAATACAATAAGAACTAGAAATAATTTAGTAATAATATATAAATATAACATGAATATCATAATTATAATCTCATCATAATTCATTTTCAGTATATAATTATCCTATAGACTTTATTATATACATCTAAATATGTATACGATAAAGAATTTTTTAAAATTATTTTGTCCTAAACTAAAACCAATTGATTGGTGGGGCATAAATGGATAATCTCCCACTTGAGCGAAGCTAATCATTTAAGTATCATATATTATATCACCATATGATGATCATGCTACTTTTGGAACAATGGCTTATTAAGAGAATTCTGTAAAATTCTCTATAGCAATTACTTAAATCTTATAACTTTCATCTTAATTGTGATCATAATTAAGAAAATTTGCCTAAATACATCATAGGATCTTTGATAAGACCTTAGCACCTTTTACTTGTCCAATGGATCTAATGTTCCACAGTACATTACTGTCTTGAACAATGTAAGGAACTATATTACGTTCATTAAAGAACTTATTGATCCAATTAATTATTTCCACCAAATAAAAAATGTATTATGGCTTAATTAACAATAATTGCTACATTATAACTTTTCTAATCTTAAAATGATATTGTTCTATGTAAAATATACCTTAATTAGGATTTACTTCTAAAGTCAAAGAAAACCTTGAACTCAAACATCAACTCATACATAGAATAATGGATATCTTTAACACTTCACAAGTATCAGATATCTGAAATACTAAAAATCTTTAGTACATTGTCTATATACTTGGACTTATAATAGATAAACAACTTACAATCTATTTATATAGATTTAATTCCCATAATTAAGTTATTACCTTTTCTATCTAACAAGAGCTGGTTTTAGACAATCATATTTTCAGTAGTTAAAAATATGAATTATTGTTCTCTATGAGCATCTGTCTCTACATACTCCCACTAACCTTCTTATAGACAAGATAAATTTACAGTCATACCTAAAACAAACTCTTTGAATTCATCATAAAAGTGAATCTTTCATTGTCTTGTAGCCTTTCAACTATACACCAAAAGTATCAACAAAGGCACTAGTCTCAATTAGATGTATTGTTATGAGATTGGAAATTTTCAAATTTCATTTTACTTCCACTACTTATCTTAAGGACCATTCTCATATAAATACACATTAAAAAACAATATGTTCAATAGGTTTGTAAGATTATATCAAACCTTTTGGATATCTCATAACTTTTTATTACCTAATTTAGTTCTAAACTTAATAGATAATATATACTTCAATCAAGCATCACACCCTTAAATCATTAACTTTGACTATTCAAAGAATTAACATTTCATATCTTATATGAAATCTTGCTAATTGATTTAATTATAACTATTGAAGGTAAGTTATTAAACAAGGCATAGCTATAGAAGAAATAATATTGCATAATACAATATCTCATATTGTAATTCTTTCCTTAGATAAATTCGCACTCTTATGAAACTTTATTTTGAAAATATTTACTAAAGAATCTCATTCTCTATACATAATTGAAAATTTAAAACTCACCAAATTTATCTTATCAAAGTGCTTCAACATTCTCTATATTTAATTTTTACTTATATTTAAACAATTTGAATTGTTTAAAATTTGAAATTAATATTTCATTTAATATGTCCAATACATCACACTTATAAATTTAACAATTTAATATCATTATCATCCTTTCACCAAAGGTTGATTTGATTATTCTTAACTTAACAAATTTCACATGTTTCATACATTTCGTAATCAAAAGGATACATACATCTTTTATGTTACTTTATGGTTCTCATTATGTTAATTTAACTAACATAGTTATTCAACTTTTTATTCTTGCCATTTATGTTAATCATAAAATTCCTTTGATCTAACATATACAAACCATTTGCCTAAAATTGTATAAACTACTTTTACTTAACAATCTATTTCTTATCATTCATTTTTCACTATAATAATATTGAATCCAAATTTAGTATCAATACTTATAATCATGAACTAGAAGTATATATGATATCTATCATATTTTGTATAGGCAAGAAAAGTCATGCAATCATTTCTTCTTATGACAACCATTATCATCCTATAGCAAAGCCTTTAATTGATGTTCATGTTTATGTTTCTAATAGGTTAAATTGAGTGGAACAACTCCATCAAGGTACTATACCTTTCAGCTCTACTTTATGCAACTTGCATCTTGGTATCATGGTGTTGACATACATCTTACACGTTATAGTTAAAGTTTATGAGACATTAATCAACTCAGAATGTCGATACATTTTTTGTCTATATGATTTTGAAATATCTCTAAAATTTTGTCATCGAATCTTTAACCTGGATTATAACAAAATTATATAATGGGCATACAATTTTTTTCTATGTTTGAGAACTCTTCTCAAACACAATCGTATTTTCAAGAAATTTAGTTCGTTAACTTAGTATTAACTATAATAAACAAGGTAAATTCCACTCAGAAAAATGTAAGAAAAGCAAGTAATTGATTATATGTCATAACTACCAAATAAGATTAGGACTTTATTCGTGTATTTATTTACTCCTATTATTTTATTTGAAATAATAGCCTTCATTACTAGTCAAAAAGATTTCTCTAATCTTTCTAACAGGTTAGGATCACATTCAAATTTAGTTGATCTTGAGTTCGCTTAATAAAACAACAAAACTTAAATTAGGTAAATAACCACTTTATCAGTCACATCTCATGTGACTCCTAGATTTGTTATGTGACAAATCTTATTAAAGATATCATATATATTATTTCTAGCCCTATTTTTAAATTTATATGATCATCAGTTTGCTCATCCTAACAACACATATTTAATTAAGTAAAACTCTATCATAATACTAGACATATTAGGCTTAAACCGACCTTGAGTTTGCTTAATAATTCTAAAAATAAACAGAACTCCATTTTATTCTTATAAAAATGGAAGGTAAGAATCATGATCAAAACATGTACTTAATTTTTTTTAACAAGGGATTTATATTTTATTCATCTCATCAAATACAAAATTACATGTAATAATATCACATACATAAAACATGTAATTTAACTATATATATATATATACACCCATGCACTCATAATCAAATTATATGCATAAAGCATCAAGCTTCGTTTGATTCTAGTTATTGATTTTCATAGTCTAAAATAATATTCAACTCCTGTAAAAAATTAAGTTAGATTAAACTCATTAATTCCTAAATAAACTAAATTCCTATTCCAAATACAAATTCAGTTTGATTTGAAAACAGTTTTCAAATTCAATTGGAAACTATTTCCAATTATGTTAGCTCATTTAATAAAATTTAATTGAAAACAATTTTCAGTAAATTATGCTTCTTAGTTATTATAATTTAGAAAAACTCTTTTTTCAAAATTATATAAGTGACACATTTTAACCCAATTAGAAAACTACTTTTAATCTTATTAGAAATAAATTTTCCTTAATTAGAAAATTATTCTCTAATATTAAAAGGAAACTACTTTCAAAATTAAATAAAACACTTTAAATTTTAATTAAAAAGTCATTTCATTATTTATTTAGAGATTAATTTCTTAATTAATTAGGAAATTTTTTTAATAAATTAGAAAAATATTTTTAAAATATTAAAGAAAGGTCATTTTCTTAATTAATAAATGAAAATTTCAAACTTTAATCAAGAAATTTTCTTTTCTGATAAATTAAGAAACTCATTATTCATAAACAATTTCTAAATAAATAAAATAATAATTCTTTAAATAAGAATAATACTTTTAATTTATCTCAATGAAATTGAAATACAAACATGTTTCTTAATCATTTAAGAAAATATTTTTTCTTAATTTGTAGGAGTCTAATAAATTAATTTGAATCAATTTGAAATATAATTGATTTTAATTTAGAACCCCTTTTTTAAAATTTAATTAAGAAATAATATAATTATTAATCTTAATCAAATTAAGAAAAATAATTAATTTAATTTTGGAATTGAATTAAAAATTTAAAACTCTTTTATATTTTTATTTATTATTAAGTCTTGGATTACAATATTCCAAATCAAGATTGCACTATTCTTATACAAGTTTTAGGTTCCACTATTCTAATTACCAAATAAACTTATTAAGGGTTAGAAATATCTCATTTCTATTGTAGAATGGTCTAAAATTGTGGCAAAACAACCTTTATTCTTGGTTTTAGGATAAGCTTATTCCAAACTTGGGATAACCTTATCCACAAATCCAAACATCTTCTATCTTCCTTAAGAACAAACCCTAGTTTCATAAAGATGAAACCCTAGCCATCCCTAGCTGTCTCCGCTACCTATGATTGCCACTAGTCACTGTCTTGCTACTTTCAACAATGAGACCACCTTTTCCAGCCACCAAGATCAGTCCATAGCTGCCAGCCCTATCGCATAGAGCTTTAGCTACTAGTCTTTGGTAACACCATCATTGGTAGCTACCTCAGCGGAAACCTCCATTTGTGTCTCACCCAAAGTTATGAATACTGTGTCAAATTTGGTACCGGATTAGGTTCTGGTATGGTACTGTACCGATACTGATCAATACTGGGTATCACTTTAGGTAATTTTTTAAATTTATGAAATAGTCCCTAAATTTTTTTAAAATTTTCAAAATAGTTCATTGGTATATTGTACAGTTGTACTATATACTTTATAAGTTTACATCAACCATGTCTCCAAAAATTATAATAATAAATAATAATCACCATTAATATGAAATAATAATAAAATTTAAATATTTCGCATATAAATAATAACCACAATTAATATAAAAAAGACAATCATCATCATACAAAAATATAAAATTAAGAATAATACAAAGTACTTAAAATATTACAATAATACAATTTCATCGTTTTAATAAATAATAATTACATCAAAACATCCAATAAAAAGAACAATAAATATCCTCAATTCTCAAACTTTTACAATTTACAACAAGAGTTTGTGATGAGGAAACAATCAAGAAGAAGTTAAACCTGAAACAAAAACATTTACAACTACATTGCATATATAGAATTTAAAATAAACATCAAATATAAGTAAAATTAAAAGAAAAGGAAAAATAAAAACTTGGAACGAAATTCAATCGTCTATAGGAGGATACCCGCTATAACTACACTGACCTCAGTTATTATTTGGTACAAAACCCTCATTATTATGAGGAGCTTCATTATCATTATCATTCAAATCTAATGTACCAAATGACATATTAATGCTTTCCTATCCAAGATTACCTTTCGAGTCATTGACATCTACCAAATTTGGTTCTTCAGAAACCCAATCTACCAAAAAATAAATATTATTAATGAAAATTTGATCAGTTGAACTACTTGTGTTATTAAAACTCCTAGTAAACAATAAAATTTAATTATTAGAAAATTATAAGAAATTATATCAAAATTAATAATGATAATAAAGATAATAACATACCTTTCTCGAAGCTTTAAATTATAACGAACAAAAACCAAGTCATTCAACCTCTTATACTCCAATCTATTCCTTTTCTTGGAGTGGATAAATTCAAATGTGCTCTAGTTTCATTCACAGCCTATCATACTCACATATTGACCTAAAATCTAAATTATAAACCTTTTAAATTCTGGAACATCATTTCTGAATTGATCCCACCAAGAAACTGTAAGTCATAAGATAACAAAAGTAGCGTGATAAATAAAATAACATGATAATTAATTTTCAACAAATAAGAAAAAGGAAATAACTAATAACTGGAGAAAGTTTTTTTCTTTGTCAAATAGCAATCGACATTCTAAAATCCCCATAAGATAACTTATAAAGCTGAGCTTAAGAGATCTTGCATCACGTTAATGCCAACAATTGTTGTAATAGTTAAAAGCATTCCTCTATTAACTTCAGATTGTTTAGTAAGATCTAGTCTAAAATAGACACTAGGATTCAAAAGTGCCCTAGCTATAAACAATGGAGAAGAAAGTTGTCTTTCGCTTCTCTCATTAATGATTGAAAGATATGGTGTATACAAAGAAGGCCTATGCTTCATATTGGCCTTGATTGCTTTCGTAGCTTTCTCCACAGCATAAAAAAACCCATTATTAGCTTTTATTTACTATCAGCCAAATGAAGCACCATCACCAAAGGCTCACAAACTCAGATAACAAATTGGCATTGAGACTAAAATTCTCTATCTTCCATTATAATTTTACAAACCTCCACTTCAGCATTAGACCTAGCATGCTAAGATGCAATCCACTTATTACTTGTAAATATTTGCCTTAACTATTTCTTCATCATAGCAAAAGACTAAAGTGATAAGAAATTTGTTGCAATACTTGTCACCATAGAACAACACAAATTCTTACCATTGGTAAGTTCCTTTCTCGTTAAATTCAATACCCATGCAGATTATAGATGAACTTGCTCACCATTTTAGCTTTATGCACAGTCTCATCAATAGTAGGAAAATACCTAGGATCCTTTATATTCTCCAACATTAAGTTAATGCAACGTGCAAAATAAGGAGTCCAAAAAAAGAATTATACTTATTCTATAACCTTTTTCCTTTCTCTTTATAAGCAGAATCATTGTCAATAATAAACAGAACAATATTTTCTGACCCTACTTCATTCATAATTTCATTAAATATCACAAGTCTCAGTATTCCTAATAAGGCCAAATGCATCAATAGATTTCATGAACATAGAGCCATTTATAGAATAAACCAAAAAATAAATAATAGGCTCTTGTCTCCTTTTTGTCTAACCATCACACATAATTTAACATCCATAAGTAGCCTAATTCACTCTTTTTTCTATCAAATAACTTATAATTTCAGAAATAGAACAACTTAAAAGTTTACCTCTTAAGTCATCAATCGAAGGACTTTTGTATCTCGGACCATAAGAGATTACTGCATCCGTCATATGTTAATAATAATAAGACTGATAAGCATTAAATGATGAACCTATATCATACCACCATCTAGCTATTGCCATATTGACATTATGAGTTGCATCTCTTGATTGCATTGCACTACGAATTGAAAGTTGGGCTCTAAGAGTTAACCATCACACATAATTGAATATCCATAAGTAGCTCAATTCACTCTTTTTCTACTAAATAACTTCTAATTTTAGAAACAAAACAACTTTAAAGTTTACCTCTTAAGTCATCAATTAAAGAAATTTTGTATCCTGGATCATAAGAGACTATTGCATCCATCATAGGTTGATAATAATAAGACTAAGAAGCATTGAATGATGAACCTATATCATACAACCATCTAGCTATTGCCATATCGACATTATGAATTGTTTCTCTTGATTGCATTACACTACGAATTGAAGGTTGGGCTCCAAGAGTTCTTCATGGTGAAAAAAAACTAGTTATCTACCTTCTTCTCTTCCTCACATCAGGTCTAGGTACTTCTTCAAGGGCTTGGGATGAAACACTGTTAGTACTACTACCACCACTACCACTACCACCTTTGACATTTCCACAATCACCATGAAAACCAAAAAATCAACTTCCACTTCTAATTTCAAAATTCAACCTTTCTCTTCTATCTTTCTTATGTTGATATTCTTTAAGCAATGTTTTCATTTGCCACTTCACATCATGACTTACTTTTTTTACAAGGTTCTACATCTCCTTTACCTAAAATAAATACTTTTTCAAAAGGGTGATTCCTTTACCTGTCAAATGCTTGTTAACAAGCAAATTATATGTTTCTTCATACCTGGGACCAATGCATCATGAACCCAAGCTGGATCATTATATCTTCCTGAAGCAATTTGATTAGCAATAGTTGAACGTCCTTCCATCTATCTGTAACAAACAATGAAGATATTAGTTTTGTAAGAAATTAATCCTTTAGTAGTTTCATCAACAAAATTAGTTATACTAAGTCCTTTATGAGGCAATGCAACATAAGTAATGCCTTTAACTCTTTATATTAAGCCTAAAGAAGTAAAGATTCATAAAACTAGAGTAAAATTCAGAAATAGATAGAATTTTCGATTGGAGCGTAGTAAATTCATGCTAAATTTAAAATCAAAGTACAGTTCAAAGATTTAAGATGATGGCTCAACGACTCCAACAATTTAAGTTATGACTTAAACATCTTTAACTTCACTTTCATCTTTATTCTTGTTTTTTCAGGAATATGATTATTGCTATTGACATATCTTCATAAATCCTTGCCTTCAATAAATATCTTGAAATAAAGTGCACAAGCTGATTATGGGATAGACTAATTTTAGGATAAATAAGGGTTGATATGCAAGAGACTTGAATCCTTAATAAGATGGACTAATTTTGGGATAAAAATTAAAGACAAATTAAAGATATAGAATAATTACAATTACAAAACTTCCTATTCGAGTTTTCCATAAGACCACAACCAAATTATTATTATACTCAATTAATTATTTACCCAATATCCTAATATCATTTCAATAATTTTAAGATTATGTCAATTAATTGTTTACTTTGAATTCTTTCCAATTTACATTCTCGATTTGTTAGTTTTAAGTTAAGTTGAAACTTGAAAGTCTTTCTAACTTTTAAATCATGCATCATAAAGTTAAAATGAAACTTGAATTGAAAGTCTTTCTAACTTTTAACATGATGCATGTCATGAATGACCAAAAAATTTAACATAAATCAAGACATCAATTATCAATCAACCGAACCAAAAATGAATCAAAACCAAACTCCTTTGATTCAATTCAACTCCAAATCCAATCCATTATCCAACTCCAACCAATGGCAAATCACAGATCTTTCACAATTTCATTCTAACTTCTAAGTCCAACCTATTCACAATCAAAACACAAATGCAATTAACTAGAAAAAATCAACAGAAAAGTGAAAACACACCCAAACAGAAATTCACAATCAGTATTATTTCGAGTCAGGTCAGGTCGGGTCGGGTTTAAATCTGGGTATTATTCCCAAATCTGACAGCTGTAGATGTGTGGGCGACAGAGGAGAGCAGCAGATGGTGGCATGGTACATTGGTGGTGCTCGTAGAGGAGGGCTTAGGTTGATGAAGGTCCGGATGAGGCTCGTTGGTAGCTAGTTTGCATGGTGGAGGAAGTTTCAAAGATGACCGCTGGAGAGGGTAGAACATAGGAGCACTGCTAGAGAGGTAGGATGTAGGAGCACCGCAGAAGATGTGTAACATCCTATTATCCCATGATCAGGGTTAGAACCCTATGATACTGTACACGAGAGTTAATTGAGAATTTAGCATTACATTTCATGCATCATATGACATACTTATACACGTGAATAATGTTGACACTCATTAAAATCAATGTATATGCATTCATTGACATTTTTTGGGTATAAGTGATGTTAATGCAATTAAAATGTGAATTATGGATTATTTGTCTTGAAAATTGAATTGGTGTGTATTAGAATTGATTTAGCATTTTTGCTGACATTTCGTAAATTTCTAAAATTTCTAAAAATTTGGGGTATTTGGATTAGGAAAAATGTGGAAATAAGAGACAAATAGAAGAGTGACAATTGGTAGCCTTACATGGAGAACAAATGGGAGACATGCATTGGTGACATGTTGCATTTCATAATGGAGCCACCTAGTCACTTAGGAATTTTGTTTCTACAGCCCTCTTGTTTGTCTTCACTGAAATCATCTACTCTTTCTTCACTACAAGAAAAATGTGTTTTTGCGACGATATTTACTGACATAAGATGAAGACATTCCGTTGGTATGTAAGATTAGCGAAGGATATTACCGACAGACAAAAGCATCTTAGAAATGACCATAATTAATAAATACCAATGGAAAATTAGTTTCCGTTCGTACATTTTCTGACGGAATAATTTATGTCATCGATACGATTATCGATGAAATATCTTTATATTGGTAAATTGACCGATGGATTATCTTTATTTTACAAATGGAAAATTATTTTCCATCGGTATATTTACCAATGGTATGAATATTTCTATCGATAAATTGTTACAAAGTTACTGACGAAGATTACGTCGCATAAGGTTGTCATCTTTCCGACAGTGCTTTAGTGCAAATTGTTTCAACTTTACCGACGGAACTTGTTCTTCCGTCGATTATTACTGATGGAAATTTTTTATCCGATGGTAAATGTTTTAGTGGTAGCGACGGATTTTCATATGTCCATCGGTAAAGGAATTAAAAA
>JANZXR010000009.1:23340737-23362390 GCA_027575705.1 Erythroxylum echinodendron
AATTCACTTATTCTTATGCATGTGCATATATGAATGCATGCATATGTCACTATTCATTTATACACTCCTATTGGTGAAGGGATGTTACATAGTGAGTTACTCTCTCTCATTAGTAAAATATGGGTCGACTTAGTCAATCGATCCACTATAATCCATATAGCATAATTTTGCCTCAGAGTCTTAGGCAATCCTATAATGAAATCCATTATGATTAGTTTCCATTTCCACTCTGGAATAGGAAATGAATGAAGCTTCCCAACTGGAGCCTGATGCTCACTGCAAGTTAAACATTTAACTTGCTGGCAAGTTAAACATTTAAATACATAATTAGCTACTTGCTTCTTCATCCCTGGCCAACAGAAATACTGCTTTAGCGTATTATACATCTTGGTAGTACCAGGATGCATGGCATAAGTTGCTACATACGCCTCCTCTAGAATTTCCTTCCTCAATTCATCCATATTAGGAACACACAACTTCTGTTTTAACCACAATGTTTCATCACTCAATTCAAATTCAGAATCGGGATTCATCTTAATTTGCTTAATCATTTTACATTTCAGGATCTTTACTCTGAACTCTTCTAATTCTATTATGCAACATTAGTCTCAACTTGCATTATGAATAAGGAATTATGGAAAAAGATTAGGATTTCATGAATGAAGAGATTAGGTAGGAAATGTTGAATAAAATGAGTAGAGGTTTGAGAGTTTAATTCAATCAATTTAGTCATTGAATTAGTATGAAATGAAATCTAAATTAATGTGCGTATGAATTCTGAAAATTTTGGAGTACAATTAAAGTTTGTATAAGTGTATTAAAGAAACATACTTGAGAATTTTTCATTGAACATATGCTTATTCATCTAAATAGGCAATTTAGTAATGTGAAAATGTATGTGATTGCATATAGAAGAGCACGTTGAGAGACCACTTCTAGACATTGTCGGGACTTCAAAGAAATAAGCTAAATGGAGCAATTGTGAGTAACCTAAGGTAGTCTCACCTTGATTGTTTATTTGAGTTTGAATTGAATTGATGTGTGATGTAAGTGGACTGATTTCTGGACATGAAATGTCCTAGGTGTCTGATGCATGAATAACATATTGGAAGTGTTTCTTGAACATGAATGTGATTGAATAAATGTGTTCTCAACTTATATGTTGAATGCTGGACCAAGTCTGATGATTAATGTGAATGAGAAAGTGAATGCAAATGCAATGAACTGAATATGATGATTGATTTTTATGTAATGCATCTTATTCCAATACATGAAATATAAAGGCAGATGTGACTGAAGTCGTCAGTGAAAAAGAACTTAAAGCTTAGACATCTGTGGTAAGAGCCAAAGGCTCAATATGTAAAATGAGTTTTGTATCCCCAACGGATAAGGGATAGTATGAATGAGCCCGATATCCAAAACAAATATGGATATTGAAAAAGGCACTCGGTCGTAATAACGTAATAAATGAATTTGAGACTCATAAACATTGCATACACATAGGATATGAAAAATTTAACGACTGTAATGTTTTGAGGAATTTTATTGTACGAAATGTGGGAATGCTTATATATGAATATGTTCTGTATGATACTATTTCTGTCAGGCATGTGCACATTCGTTTGAAGGGCATACGGACATGAGTTAGACGGGAGTGGGGTGCTACAGATGGAGAGGAGAACGAGAGAGAGAGTGGAGAGGATAAGAGCGTGAGAAAAAGAGAGGATGAGGTGAGTCTGAGAGAGAGAAAAAAAATGAAAAAACAAAACCAGTCGTCGAGGGATGGTTTAAGGTTAATTATTTTTGCTTTTAGCAAAAGGTCCACATTTTCTAAAAAATCAAGGTACCAACTAGTACTGATTGGTATATAACGAAAACACCTAGTACCAACTGGTACCAAACATGATGATACTACTCTGTTTTCTAGCCGGTACCGAATGATATTCAATACCCTAGTCTCACCAGTTAGTGTGTGAGTGAAGTCATTATCAGCGGTGACACCTCTTACAGGCACAACCCCTGCCTCTACATGCACAATTTCCATTCACGTCTGTTAATGCTGGTAACTCCTCCATCACTTCCATCACCTTATTCTGACAACAACAACTTAACACCAATAACCCAAACCAACCAACCATGACTAACATCTCCAGCAACTTCCTAATAGTCTCCAACAACTCAAAACACCATCCCCTTTAATGTTCAATCCATACTGACAACATTCACAACTGTAAACAATATACCCCCAATTTATAAAAGTTTAAAACCCAGCCTCGACGACGATAATAATTCTAGAACAATTATGGGTTTGCTATGGTTTTACATTTCATGGCTTTGATCGTTAAGGATTTTTTTTTTGTTTCTAAATTATGGTTTCACATTGTATTAGATGTTTAAAGATACATGAAATTAATTTCACATCAATCATATTAGTAATTGAATTTTAAATTCAATTTTAGGTTTTAAAATATTCAATCTAAACTTTTTAGATTGCAAGAATATTTAATTATGTAACAATTGCAATTTTAATTTCAAAATTAATCAATAATAATCAAACATATTTTAATCACATTACAGAATTAAAGTCAACTCTGATACCACTATTGAGAAATCGGGTCAAGATCCAATCCCGTGCGCAGCAAAATAATTATGAAGCTTTGTATTTGATTTGTTGAAAGCCAAGACCACTTAAATTCTATAAAATGATTGACAAATAAATCATAATAAAGCGTGAATCTTATTTCGTACGTTATTTCAAAGCTTGATACTTTGCTTGTCATATCCTTCAAATTGTTTTCAAAACTAGCTCATCTCAACCACCATAATCACATAAGTGTCCGGCCTCTAACGATATCCACAAAATGAGTTGACAAAACTCTATAACTATAATAGAAAGAGTTAGGAAAGGAGTGCTAGCTCCTTTGCAACTGAAGACTATTTATAATATGTTCTTAACTGTTTAGTAATTTAGTGAAATTAAGTTTTAATTTCAATAAAATTTTAATAAGAATTACATATAATTTTAATTAAATACCAATTACGACCAAATAAGATCTAATATCTCATATTGATCCTTATTTATAAAATATCTTATATTTAATTAGGGATGTCAAAAATGGTTCGACTCGGCCAACTTTTGGCCCAGATTCACAAGGCCACGGGAGGACCATAGGTCGACCATGGTCGACCCGATCGGGCCACGAGCTGAGGAAGTTCAGGTCGGCCACTAGGTAAGGTCGAGTTAGCCTGGCTCAGCTCGTGACCAACTGTTACTTGAAGAACAACGTTGTTTTGACTTTTTTATTTAAAAAATATGGTGGTCGGGTTGTTCTGGCCCACTCATAGCCTGTCGGGCCACAACAGCCCATTGACATGTTTATATTTAATCATAAAGTTTCTCAAACTTTACAATCAAGTTTAGCTTGATTAAAATATCTTTACTCTCTTCAACCCATTCTTTATATATAATCCATTAGTTTACCAAATATGTTGACAATAGATACAAATTATAACCCTAAATCATATTTATAATTAGACAGATTAAACTCCTTTAATTTATCTTTAATTCTCAAATTAAATAATTTATATACATCGATCAAAATTGACATCTAACAAGACATCATGACCTCTTAAATATTTAGGAATGTCAAAGTGGTTTTCTTGGCACTGGATTGGGTTCTGATACGATACTGTACCTGTACTAGCCAATGCTGGGTACCATTTTGGGTAATTTTTAAATTTAAGAAAGAGTCTCTGAATTTTTTTAAAATTTGCAAAATAGTCTATTGTCATATTATGCAGTTGTATTGTATACTTTTAATCCTGTCTCCAAAAATCATAATAATAAATAATAATCACAATTAATATGAAATATCAATATTTTTCATATATTTCACATATAAATAATAACCACAATTTATATAAAAAAGACAATCATCATCATACAAATATAAAATTAAGAACAATACAAAGCAATTAAAATATTACAATTTTAGTTTTCATTATATAATAAATATTAATTACATCAAAATATCTAATAAAAAGAACAATAAATATCGTTAACTCTCAGATTATTGCAATCTACAACAAGAGTTTGTGAAAAGGAAACAACAAAATACAATTAAAATATGAAACAAAAACATATATTATTTAATTTACTATCAATTAAACGTATTATATATTTAATCAATTAAAATTAATTATTACTAAATTTATAAATATATTAATTTAATTTGTAAAATTATTAATTTAATAAATATAATTAAATTTAAAAATATTTTTAAAATATATCAATTTCAAATAAAATTTGATTTAATAATTAAAAATATATAAAATAAATATTAGTTTATAAATAATATTTTTAAATTATTTATTTAAAAATACAATATTTTGATTAATATTTTATTAATAAATATTATATAAAGATTAAAATGAATTTAAATAAAATAACTTTTAATTTTTATTTAATGTATAAGTATTATAAGTAATAAAAATATTTATTTTATTTTAAAATTAAAATTTTAAAATCACAATAAAAGTTGAACTAAATAATAAATTAAAAAGACTTTGAAAAAAGAAAAGGGGGAGATGGGAGAATTTTTAAAATTTTTGAAAATTTTACTAATAAGTCCCTATATTTTTTAAAATTTTCGGTATTGGCTGATATATGACCGATATTATAAATACCATAGGCATCGTACCGGTTGGAGAAGGTACGAAATGGAGGTGTTTATATACCAGGTATAAATAATAGTCGCTACTGGTTTGTTTTGTCTAGTATCGACCGCTACCTATGGTATTTATACTGCCTGGTGCCGACAGGTGCGAAACAAAATTCAAAACCATGCTAGCCTTTTCATACATGATTTTTTTTATATAATTCAATCATTTCATTATACAATTTTCTGGTTAGACATAGAACATGAAATTAATGTCTACTTTATTTTAACTCCAATCGAATTAGTTCTCCACCACTAGCTATTAATTTAATTAATGACATTTATAAACTATTTACAAAAATGATATTTTACCTTGGCCAAGGATTTCCTGATCCAATACTAATCGAGAACAATAAAATATTCTCCCTAATTACTTTAGGGTGATGAATCTTATTTTGATCACTCAACTGCTTCCATATAGTTCATCATACATCTAATGAGCACTGACTGAACTACCTATGATTAAAAACACCAACAACAACAACATCTAGTAATAATTTTGTTGAGATATGAGGTTTGGGGAAGTTCAATAATACACAACCTTACACCTAAATAATAGAGAGATTGTTTCTAAATGATTCACATGAGAAATAAACAATAAATAATAGTTTTAGTAATAAATAATAATAATAATTTAAAATAGTTAATAAATAAATATAAATAAATAATAAAAGAAAAGATCAGAAAGAAAATACAATAATAAGTAATAACAAAACATAACAATCCATATATAAGATAATTTTAGAGACCTCAAGTTAAATGATCACTTATACAATCATCACAATGAGAATTTCTATAGATGTATGAGTAATATTCCAAATAGATTTCTCATTTGGGGTCATTTAAGTAAACTTGTTCTCTACTAAGCACCTACACATTTCTTTAAGTATTTCCATATTTTAACCTATGAAATCATCTACTTCCTTGATAATATGCGCTAGTCTTTTTATATTCTATTAATATCCAGTATTAATAGAACAATGAAGAGTAACAATTTAGAGATAATATATAAATGCAGTATGAATCTTATAATTATAATATTACCATAATTTTATTTGTATAGACTTTATCACATACATCTAAATATTTATAAGATAAAAAATGTCTTTAAATTACTTTATCATTAAACTACTACCAACCATTTAGTTGTAGGGTATAAACAAACAAAAACATGGCAACCCCTATAGTCTCCATCGTTTACTAAGAGGATCCACCAAGATACTCGTACAAGTCATTCGTGTTGTGTGTACTAAAGCAAACATTTGGATGAGTCATGATATTGCCTCATTTGAAGTTAAGCATAAAATTCTTTGAATTGTGGAAGTTCCTAATTTGTAGTCTCTCAATCATGTTTAAATTCATTTAAAGAGGATGCCAGCTAAATTACATCTTTTTGTAATAATCAATCCAAATATTAAAATACATTAGGCCTCCGCTATCTTAATTATTTTTGTTCAAACTACTTTCATCCCGTTTACAAACATTATTAAATATTTTAATATTTTAATCCAAATATTAAAATTTTGCAATAATCCATTTCAATTCTATTAATTTGAATTCATATTGTGTTAGAGAGAAAATTATGTTTCTAAAGAGTTGTGGGTTTATGATGAACATTAAATGATTACTATGACACATATCCCCCCACCAGGAACCCACCTCTAAAGACTAAATATGACTTCAACAAGTACAAATACTTTCCTTCAGCTCCTAGCTATCATCTGCATCACAACACGTTGTTCGTCGCCTACTCTTATCTCATCTTCTCTACATTATTCCTCCAACTGCATCAAACAACTCCTGAAACCCCCCATAACCCTAAGTTGATCGACCTCTCAAACTTTCAATCACTACAGGGAAATTCAATCCTTTGGCCCCTCCCTCTATATTCACAACTCAAAATTACCTTTTATAGTAACTGTCCATACAGAAAGCAGTTGCGTAATATGTCAAAGCTGAATTCGTATATAACTATGCAAAAGTCCAATTACAAAGCAAGCCCAAATTTAGAGAATTGATGCAAGAAAATTTCTACCCTTCCTTCCGCAAAAGGCCTTTCAAGCTCACCAAGAATTGTAGCACAAGGGAAATCGGTACTTCCAAAACCAATTGCTATAAATTGGAAAAGTGATATGGGTGAGGATAGTATAACCTTGCAATACTCCCCACCTGGTTCTTCAGAGAGGAAAACCATAGTAGCACCAGATTTTAAAGGAAGGAGCGAAGGTGTAAAACACCACAATGGTGATTCTTTATGAATCAAAGGCCAGCCTTTCAAATGATTCAAAGTTGGGCACTGCGAACTAGTAAAAAAAATTCTGCAAAAGGTAATGATCTTAGAAGATAACCACATTTTGTTTAAATTTCATAATAAAAAAGAAGCAAGTGGGATTGTAGAAGTTGGACCTTGTCATATTCACAATATACCGTTGTTCCTTTCATTCTAGAGGCTTAACATCAACCTAGATAGAATCAAACATGAAAACATTCTATTATGGGTCAATTTTCATGGCATACCGTTAGAATATTAGACAACCAAATGGCTTAGCGCTATAGCTAGCTTTATTGGAAAATTGTTATCTATAGAAGAAATAAAAACAGCAAAAAGAAGAAGAATAGGGTTTGCAAGAATATGCATTAGTATGGAACCTAATAAACAACTTCCAGATGTAATCCTAATTAGGAGACTCGAGGAAGAAAATGTGTTGGCAGAAGATGTTGTCCAAGTTTTATATAAATCGAAGCCAATACTCAAACAACTAGGGACAATATGGAAACACACAGGTAGGACTTTCACAAAAGGGGATTATGATGAGCTAATGAAAATAGGGGGTAAAGAAAATGGTAAAACTTCTAAACACAATCATAAGGAAGAAAAATGGAAAGAAATGGAAACATCTTACAACAGGCAAGATGGAATTTTGATGAAGCAAGGATTGAATAAAGTGGGAAAAGAAGGGAAACACTCAGCTCCAACTAAAGCAGAAGAGAGTCAAGTTGTACAGTCAGGGAGGAGCACGGAAGGAAATGCTAATACATACAAACAAGTGAAAAAGTAGAGATAGAATTTAGTGAAGTGCAAAGTAGCAAGAAGAGGACTTGTAATTGTTGGTTAATGTATACACTAGCTTAGAACGTAAGGAGTTTAAACAACCCTAATAAGCTTGATGTAGTCAAAGATTTTTTTTAATAGAAAAGAAGCCATTATTGATAGGACTTCTAGAAACCAAGATCAAACAGGAGAATGTCCGAAAGTTGCACAGTTTAGGTAGCTCTTAGGCCTTTGAAACAAACTACCAACATCACCACAATAGCCGCATAGTTGTCACCTATGATTCTTGCAAAGCAAGTATCAAAATAAAAGAAGCAAATGATCAAATTATTCACTTGGTCACAATCTTACAAGGAGACCATATTATTTCAGTAAATATGGTATATGCCTCCAATTTTAACTTCCACAGGAATGCACTATAGAATAAAATAGAGGTTATGCATTTGACAATACAAAGCCCCTAGATAATGCTTAGAGACTTCGATAGTATTTTAAACAGGAACAAAGCATAAGGAAACGTGGGGCAACACTTTTTCACTAGCACTAACTTTAGGGATTGCATTCTAAAAATAGGTGTATCTAACATGAAGATGGAAGGAAGATTCTTTACTTGGTGTAACAAATAGAGCTCTAGATGGATGTTGAGGAAAAAAACTTAATCAATCCTTAGATAATGAATATTGGCTAGAGGAATATCTATTTTCGAAGCCCTTTAAATAGTAGACCACTCCCCAATCTTAACATAGGACCTGGATGTTAATTAGAGGAGGAAGATTCCCTTTAGGTTGAACAACTTTGTTAAATTTTATATAATTGGGCCTACATAAACTGAGCACATATAAGCCCAAATGAGGTTCCATCCTAAAATCAATTGGTGATAGGAGGAGTAACTCACTAGGTTTATATGCATACTCAAGGCCTTGTATTTTTTCAATGTAGGACAAACTCCCATTTATATTCAGAAGAGGAAGGATTTGACGAGCTATAGATAGATGTGTCCCTAAAGAAGTTCTAGAAACCAAACAATATCAATGTGTGAAGAAGCTAGAACTGATCAAACAAGAAATGAAAAAACTAAACGCTAAAATATCTATACACACAAAGGATCAACTGGAATCTACCAAATCCAGGATGGTACAAGCACAAATTACTCTTTACCAGATTCCAACTAACCCTGGACAAGTTTAAGAAGAAAAGAAGGCTCTAGGTGAGTATAATAGGACAGTAGAAATTCACAACTCCCTTTATGAAACAAATATCCAGGTTGAATTGGATACAAGAGAGCAACAAGAACACTAGGTTCTTCCACAATATTGTCAAATTAAGAACTATACATAATAGAATATGCTCTTTAAAGACAACCAATAGGGAATGCATTACAACTCAAGAAGAGATAAAGGAAGACGCACACAGATATTTCAAAGATACCATGGGATCTAAGGCTACTAGTGTTTTTTCAGTTCCTATACTTAAAACATTCATTAACTGTGAGCTTTCTGAGGATATAAAAGAAGAACTATGTAGACCAATAATGTCACAAGAAGTTGACAAGTGACTGTTTGAACTAAACCCACAGAAATCATCGGGTCCAGATGGATTCAACAGATACTTTTTCCATAAATCTTGGAATGCCATAAGGCACCTATTTATTGAAGATTGTCGAGATTTTTTTTCAAAATGGAAAATTTCTAAAGGAGTTGAAAAAAAAAATCTTTTCTTTAATTCTTAGACTGTAAGACATCCTTCACATTATTGTAGAAATAATTTGTCTCTCACATAATATAATATTAATAAAATTTTCATATGAATTAGGTAAGGAACACCCAAAAAAAGATTATAGTATAACCCTCGTTCTCAAATTTAACCTTCAAACCTTTTAAATCCAAGATGATCCAATTAAATTTATCAATTTGATTTTTTTCTATTTACTTTTTTCATATTTAAGGTATAAAAATGTTTCTTTTGATATAAACGGTTTGTAAATGATTTCTTCTAATATTTACCCTCAAGTTGTTGAAACGATTTGTAAATAATTTCTTTTGATACTTAATTTCGATTTTGAAACAACTTCTTCACTAGTTGAGAATAAGACTATTGTATTTCTAGACCTTTTCAAATCCCGTATCTTAGGGATTCATACTAGGTTGATTTATTTTGAAAAATTAAAAACTGAATGATAATAAAAAATGAAAAGGACAAATGTTTGAAGAGTAATTATAACTCTCCTACATCAAATGTAAGCCAATAAAATGACAACATTGTAAGTACCCATTTCTATTAGATTAAAACAAGATACGAAAATGTTACATTAGAAGAGGACCACCAATAAGATGCCACAACGTAACAAGTGAGGTAAACCACAAGTAAGACACGACAACGTTGCAAGTGAGGAGGACGACAGGTTCGACAACGTTTTGTAAAAAGGGTATCAAAAAATACGCCTACATGATAATAGTAACTTCGTGTCTTACCTAAAGGAGGATGGGAGTTCTGAAAATCTTTCAACTCCCACTATAACAAAGTAGGCATTTAGTTAAATCTTTTTTTGTGATGTTAGCAACATCGTTGGCAAAATTTATCATGTTGCGACGATTTTCAAATCGTCACTAAAACTAAGCCTTTAGTGACTAACTAAAAAAGCATCACAAAAGGTGCAACATTTAGTGACGAATAACAAAAATCGTCGCCAATTGTTGAACATTTAGTGACGATTAACGAAAATTGTTACAAAATGATCCACAATGAGTGACGATTTTAGAAATTCATTGCTAAATGAATTTTTGGTAACGCGTTTCAAAAATCATCACCATAATTTATGAAACATTTGGTGACTAATGCCCGAAATCGTCACTAAAGTGTTCACAATTGGCGATGATTATACAAAATCGTTAGTAAAAAGACGTCTGGGTTTTTGCTATGTTTTTTATATTGCCGCTAAAAGTAATCATTTGTTGACAATATTTAGAATCGTAATCAAAAGATTACCAAATGTTACGCATTCAGTGACGATTTCTTAAAATCATCACTGAATGGTCCACATTTGGTGACCATTTTCCTAAATCATTATCATAGGGTTGACATTTACTCAAATTGTTAAACTAACATTTTTTAATCTATTGTAGTTAAGATATGTTTTAATGGAGATTTGTTTTGAATGTTTACAACGTATTGTTGAAAAACACACACAACATAATTTTAAATGTTAAACAAATGAATTAATTAATCATTAATATTTACTAACATTGCAAAAAATAATTATAAAAAATTTAAATAATTGTATCAATATAATAATATGATATATGGAGTAGTAGGAACTTTGAATTAGAAGTTTAACAATTCATACAATCATAGAATAAGAACAAGAACAATAACAGTCCACACTCATTAGTACGCAGCTTGACTCCTAACTAGTAGAGAGGTTCACTGACAAATTCTTACAGATAAAACAATAATTCAACTTTAAAGCTGAGTCTAGTTGATTGCATCAATAAATGACAATGATATATTTATTTTTTTAGATTCCAAGTGATATGAGAGTAGGTAAAGGTAAATGAGTTCCCAATGTTTAGATTCTCGAGAAGAGTCTTTGCATGTTCGAAGGCATCAATTGAAACAGTAATAGTTCTTCCCTCAGGTGTAGGCTTTTTGCTCACCCTCTTGCAACATTGTTTCCTCTAGAGCTAAACTTGTAAAGGATACAGTAAATGAGTCACTAGATTTAGTATGGAAGACAAGTTTTCCAGAAGAACTGCTAGTACAAAACGGTTTACCTAAAACAAAATCAGTATAAAACTTAGATATTGTCATATTATTAAACCGTTAAACGAACCGAAATTGGAGTGACATGCATACATGAATGACCAAACGAAGTCTGTGGAATTGACGAATTTTCCAAAACAATCGATTTCTCTAATCCTTTACGGACTGTTGTGACATTGCTCCCGCCTCCATGGGCATACATGTCATCTTCGAGATTCAAGGAAGCTTAAAACAACATGTAGTATATACCATAAAATTTTAATATATATATATATAATAATTTCATAAAAGGAAATGAGATGTACATAATAAAAAAAGTGACATTGTTCGGATGATACTATACACCTTGAAGCAGAAGATCAACCATGGATGACAAACGATGATTATTTTATGAAGTGGAGATTTTTTCTGCATTGTTTATTTTTCAGTAGGGACAATTTTGCCACATTCCTCCTAACGGAATGAATTAGGTCTATCCGGAACTAGTCACCATATTGATATTCCTTGATTAATAATGTTAAGAGTTATATTCTGCAAATGTCGATTTAGAATAAAACGATGATATGTTTAACTCTAATTTCGATGATAAGTGAAAGTAATCTAGTTTAGCATTTAAACATCTTCAATGTGCCTAACGATATGAAAGTTACCCTTACTAAAATTTCATAATTCTATTGTGTAGTTTGTATCACATGCAAAATTTAGAATTTAAAGTAGAATAGACATGACTATGTTCTTGATGTACAAAAATATAGTATTATCTATATTAGGCTATATTACTATTAATGGAAATGAATTAAAGTAAAATACTTGTGAAGAGCTTTCATCAAATAGTTACGAAGCTTTGATGAGGAGAGCATTAAAGGTTGTTGGGAAGAAGCCAACCCATATGCAAATAACAAAAACAGACAATAAATCATGTTCGAAATACAACTATAAACACAACTCATACATCAAATGCATAATTAAGAACTCATAATAAACACCTAATGGTATAAGTTAAACTTAGCACAACTTCGTTGATGAAAATAGAACAAAGGAATAATACCGATTCAGTTAATAACGATTCTTTGATGGTGATGACCACAATACAGAACCCAAATAAGAGAGGATTTTGAGAAATGTTAACGGCTTAAACGAGAAAGGAGTAGCCTTTTATTGTGGTTGTCATTGAAAACTTAACACAAAACGATGTAGTTTTTCTTGTTTAGGTAAGCGATGTCGTTTATTGTTTACTGTAGTTGTTTAGAAGTAATATTAATTAATTTGCTACGATATTTTGTATTTGGTTGACAAACCTCAGATGTAGCGACTAATACCTGGTTCGTCACCTAAAGCCCGCGGGTTCATAAATAATTTTTAATAAATTTATTTTTCTATTCCAAATAAAACATAATTTGAATTTAAAATTAAATTATTAAATTGAAAACTATTTGCAAATTAATTTCTTAATCGTCCAAATAAATTGTAATTGATTTACAATTTTCAGAAAATTATACATTTTGATTATTATAATTTCAAAAAACATATTTCAAAAAATTATACAATTTAATTATTGTAATTTAGAAAAACTAAACCATAATAATTTAACAAGACATGTTAATATAATTAGATAACTATTTCTAACAAATTAAAACTAAAGATTAGTCATTCCTAAAAATTAAGCAAATGAAGAACAATTACGTATATAAGTGAGAAGATTAATTTAACATTTTGTATGATGTATTAGGAATACCTCATATATATTAATCAATTAAGAAAATTAAGAAAGTAAAGAGATTGCTTCGGTTTTGGGCGACGATGTGGAAATTTGGTAGTAATTTGTCTACCATTTGTGACTAAGGATGGTGGTTGGTCACGGAAATGGTCTTCTACTACTAAAATTACTTTGTTGCAAAACCCTCGGGTATTTAAATTAAATGTATCTTTTTATACAAATAATAAGTTTAATAGTAGATTAAGGGCTAAAGAGGATATGTTGTCATGTTAGTGATGAATTTAGTTTAAATGAAATGTGGTTTGCAATCCTTATTAATTCAACTAATAACAAAAAGAAGATACAAATTTTTAAAAATTTCCCCATTTTATTTTGTTTATCCACCAAAATTAAAAATATAGATTAGTAATTGCTAAAAATTAAGCAAATCAAGAACAAATCCAAATGTAAGTGTAAAAGACAAAATTTTCATTTTGTTATTGGTAGTAGGAAAGACTCATATATGTTAATCAATTAAGAAAATTAATAATGTAAGGAAAATGCTTGGGTTTTGGCGACGTTATGTATAATTGGTAGCAAAATTGGAGTGATAGGTGATGAAAGTCCTGACAGGCGAAAAAAGGTAAAAGGTTTAATATTGGTGATGATTTATCAATTTGGTAGCAAAATGTTGTACAATTTGCGATGCTATTTTATTTTTGTAGCAAACGGTTGACATTTGGTGACGAAATGTAGATTCTTTGCCAAATGTACCGGATGAGAAAAATTAAACGTCATTTTCCTTGTATCATAGCCATACGTCACCTTTTCCAAATGTATTCGCGACAGTTATTGAATATGGCAGTTAAATGTTGGGCATTTGACGACGAATTGTGGTATCGTTAATAAATGTTGCAACTACAAAAAATAATTAAGGTGAGAAGACATCATTTGTTTAACGACAAAAAACATCATCCCAGCATCTGAAAAATTAAACCTGAAGCCCCTCCCCCCACCCTACCTCCTGCGTTCTTTCTTCTCATCTTTATTGCGTGATTTTTACCCCTTTGTGCTCTCTTCGTTCGTTCTTTTTAGAAGTTTCTCTTGTTATTTTGGGTTGTTTTCTATCGTCTCCCTACAGTTGTACTCAACCTGGTAAATAGTTATTGGATTTGTTCTAGGTTTTTTTCATCTTTCATTGTGTTTTTTAAATGCTATGTTCATCATCGAACTTAGGATTAGTTGTTAAGTTGTTTTCATGGATTGAGATTGTTAATTGTTTAATTTGACATTTGAATGTGTTAATGATGGTGAAGAAAGGGAACAGACAGAATGAATGCTTGAAGTTTCAGTTGAGTTATGTTATACTTATAAGGTGTTCGATGAAAGTCCTCTAAGGTTTGAATTGTTTTGTTTTGATAGGGAATGAATCACCTATATCACTTCTAAACTCTTTCATTAAATTTGATCAACAACACATCTTTTAATAAACAAATAACAAATCAAAATAAGATTGGTATAATAAAATTTACATACCTGCAAGCATATGAATTAAGACCACTCCAAAAAAGTATTAAGATAAGGAAAAAGGTATATATAAATACTTAAGCTTTAAGATAAGGTGCAATTAAATTCCTACATTTAATTTTGTCAAACTAACTTCAAATTAGAAATATTTGTTAAAATGACTTTACATTATAAGTGAATGTTATCTGAATGTCAAGATTTGATTTTGATTTATAACGTTAGAAGTTATATACGTTTGTATATAATAACTTAACCCATTGAAAGCATTTTATAACATTTGCCATTTGGTTTAAAAGGATTAAATCACAACAATAAATACATATATAACTTGTTTTGCAAGTCCAAAGTATGTAACATTCTATAATTATAGCTTTGCAAAAAACCTATATAATAGCTTACAAGAAAACGAAGAAATCTTTAGAATAAGCTCAATTCTATTAAATTCCTCTTAGTTAAAAAATCAATTTTATTATAAGATTTTGCATATGATATGTGATGTTTGGTGAGTATATAAGTCATTTAAGATTGAATTTGACTATTGAATCATTCTACATATTGATAAGCTTTTGTTACACTAGTTAAAGATTCTCCTAGTAACTTGCTTAATAATTCACAAGAAGAAGTCCTCTTTAGTGAGATGGTAACTCCCAAATAGATAAAAGGAAGCTCAAATACCTTTAACCTAGTTCGAGAGCTAATCGAATATCACACCCTTTGAGCATGAACTGGAATAAGCAATTAAGACTTTTGCTAGTTTATGGATAATCCTGAAAACTTCCAAAATAAAGTTGTCATAAAGGTACTTATACAAAAAGATTGATGAGTATTTATAGGTACATTAAACTAATTATATCTATATTTATCAATTCTTATAGGTACCATACGTTATAATATTTAATTTTATTCCAAAAAATGTTAATCTTCATACCATCTTGTCATTGTTATATTGCTTAATCCTCTGTTTGATTGTAGACTCTATGTTCTTCTTTTATTGTATAGCTCAATGGATAAGTGTTAGATGTGTCATCAAAAATGGTCAACTGAATACATAGAAAGAGTTAAGAGTTTCATGCAATTTGTAAAAGATTAAATGGGTGATGAATGTAGTATTTGTTGTTCATGCATCGATTTTTTAAATGTCAACTTCTAAAGTCAAGATGTGGTATATAATCACTTGTTGATTCGAGGCATAGACAAATTCTATACTCTATAGCTTTATCATGAAGAACATAAGGAAGCAAGTTGTAGTAGAAGTGGCGATATATGTTGTGATGGCAGTTACAATAATGAAGTTGATGATTGTGATGCGAATGATGATGGTGATGATGGAATTGATGAGATGTTACACGATTGACAGAATTATACAGAGACTATGAATGAAACAGGAATGCCTAACATAATTAGTAGTATTACAGAAGGTAATTTTGGGAAGTTATTAAAAGTTGTTCAAGAACAATTATATCTAGGGTGTTCTAATTTTTCACAACTTTCATTTGTTGTGAAGTTGTTGCATTTGAAGGTTTATAATAAATGGAGTAACAAGTCTTTAACATGCTAATTAATTTACTGAATGATGCATTACATATTGGACACAAGTTGCCAAAATCTTACTGTGATGTGAAGAAACTATTAAGGGACCTTGGATTGGGAGACATTTCAATTCATGCTTGTAAGTATAATTGTATTCTTTTTTGGAAGGAAAATAAAGATCTTTATGATTGTCCTATTTTTGGTACAACAAGGTGGCAAGTGGATGACGGGAGAGGGAAAAAGATACCAAATAAAATCTTCCAATACTTTCCTATTAAACCATGATTACAAAGACTTTCTGGGTCAATAAAAACAACCATAGATATGAGGTGGCATAAAGAGAAATGCATTGATGATAACATTATGCGTCATCCAGCAGACTCAATGGTATGAAAGGAGCTTAATAGAAAGTTTCTATGGTTTGGACTAGATTGTCGTAATGTTCAACTTAGATTGGCCTCAAATAGATTTAATCCTTTTGGTAATATAAGTAATTCATATAGCATATGGCCGGTGATTCTAGTCCCATACAATTTACCTCCATAGAAGTGTATAAAGAAGCTTTTTATATTGTTATCTTTGGGTCCTACTCCTGGTAAGGACATCGAAGTATACATGCAACCATTCATTGATGACTTAAATGATCTACGAGAATTTGGATTACAAACTTTTGATGTTGTTGAAGGCAAAACATTTATAATGCATGCTATTGTTTTATGGACTATAAATGATTTCTCAGCTTGTGGGAATTTGTCTGGGTGGAGCACTAAAGGGTGTATGGCTTGTCTTGTGTCTAACCATCAAACATATTCAAAAAGGACACGAAGCATGTTATACTGGTCGTCGTTGTTATTTGGAACATAGGCATAGATGGCAAAGAAGTAAATAGTTTAATGGCACAGTAGAGTTGGGTGAAGCTCCGATGCAATTGTCTAATGATGATATTATTTACCAGTTGTTAAATTTGGATGACATTACACCTGGCAAACACCCAAGTAATAGAAAGTGAAAGAGAAATCATCTCGAACTGAATTGGACAAAAAAAGCATATTTTTTAACTTGTCATATTGGAAGGAATTACTATTGAGGAACAATCTTGATGTCATGCATATTGAGAAAAACATTTGTGAGTCCATTTTAGGGACTATTATGGGAATTGATAGGAAATTCAAGACACAATTAAGGCTAGACTAGACTTGGAAGACATGAATATTAGAAAGGATTTGCATTTAAAAAGAAGAGATGATGGCTTATGCGTTATTCCCCCTGCTTGTTACATGTCAAAAAGTGAGAAATAATTATTCTGTCAGGTCCTCCAATCAGTCAAATTTCCTTATATGTATGCATCAAATATAGGCCATTGTGTGAATGTTAAAGAGGGAAAAGTGTTCGGGTTGAAAATTCATGATTTTCATTTACTTTTGCAACGACTACTTCCTGTTGGAATATGTGGGTGTTTGTCGAAGGATGTCTCCATTACTTTGGGTTAATTGGGATAGTCTTTTAAGCAATTGTGTTGCAAGACACTTAAAGTTTTTTGATTTTACTATATGAAGAAAAACTTTATGGACCGGTTCAATTTAAATGGTTGTTTCCGATTAAAAGGTAATTCATATTAAATTCAATAAGTTTTTTCTATGTTATTTATTTGTAACAATTCCTAAGTTTATAACTATTTATGTTCAGGTTTTAATGTTCTCTTAAGCAATATATACGTAATAAAGCTCGACCATAAAGGTCTATTATAGAGGCTTATATAGCAAATAAATGCTTGACTTTTTGTTCAATGTACTTAAGTGATATGGAGATAAGATTTAATAGACCAGAACGTAACTTTGATTTTCATGATGATGGTGGGTTGTTTATTTTCTCCCAAAAAGTTAGGCCACTTAATGTGTATACATATGTGGTGTTAACTAAAGATGAATTCGAAATTGCTTATTAGTATATTTTGAATAATTGTGAGAAAGTCGATACATACATAGAATACGTATATTCCTTTTCATTCAAATAATCATATTACAATTTTCTTCATTCACTTTGAGATCTTACTGTCGTTGTCTTTTTTAAATAGAAAGCACAAAGACACAATTCACAGCAAAGGGATTATTAATGTTGAAGAAAGATGTAGGTAGAAGTTTGTATCATCGTTTAGAAATCGAGCAAGTTTCATATTGATTACATATTATGAAAATATGAGAATATGTCTCATCCTCATATTTATTTTCAATTTGTCATACAGATGATACGGTTACATAACCGTAATGTGCAAGAAGCGACAACAGCATTATATAATTTGGCATGTGCGCCTCATATTTGTGGGAAGAAATACACGGGTTACATTATTAATAGGGTGAGATTTCACATATAAAATCGAGATAATTGAGTTAAAAGTCAAAATAGTGGGGTTGTTATTAAAGGATGTCATGACGACGAAATCATTGACTTCTACGATGTTATCTCTGAAATAATAAAGTTGCACTATATCAAGGATAAGAAAGTTGTTCTACTTAAATGCAAATGGTTTGATCTAACTGACATGAGAGTGAACAGGTATATTACTGGCATAAATGTTAGTAAGACATGGTATGATAATGATCATTTTGTCCTTGAAAGTCAAGTCAAACAATTTTTTTACGACAACAATACTGTATTAGGTAACAATTGGAAGGTTGTTCAAAAGTTTCAACAAAGGAATGCCTTTGATTTTTATGAAAGGGATATTGGTCAATTGGATGAGGATGCAGATGAAGTCTATCAGGATATTAGATTGGAGTTCAATAACAAAGGCATTCTAGTAGAAGATGCAGATATATCATCATTCTATAGGAAAGATGTCAAGCCCAATATAGTTCAACTAGATGAAGTCCAAGCTCATCTTATCTTACAAACAGAAGAAGATTATACTCAGGATGACTTAAATGATAATGACGATACTTTGTTCGAATATATTAGTGATGAAAAATCCAACGATAATGTACTTAACGATGATGATTCTCAAAATCTTGATCGTGATGATTGAATGTAAATAAATTATTTGTATTGTTGGTAATGTTATGTTCATAATTGCCTTATGTTGTTGATGTTTTACTTAAGTTAATTTACGATGACGAGATGCATATTTTTAATCTTTTACTTATGTTTTTACGGAATATTATGCCGAATGTTCAGTATTTGACTATTAATCTCCTTATATTCATAAAGAAAATTAATGTTTAAGTTAAGACTATACGGTATGTTCATATTTCATTTTACACATTTTAAATATAATGGCACCTGATAGAAATAAGGAAAAGAGGGTGGTAACGATCGAAGAAGTTCCTTCCACTCAATATCCAATAATTGCATCCTCAAATGAAGACAGTTAGCAACAACCTTTACCAACATCGCCTGTTAGTCGTAAGGGATCTTCAGGTCTATTATTGTTACATTAGTGTTGAAATTACTCATTACATGTTTAATGCGTTTTTCTTATTATGATTTTTTTGTTTTCAGTTTCCAATACTGGCATTAGAAATTGAGGTAGAGATAAGACAAAAGGAGCTAAGTTGCAATGGATGTATGTTGCAATAAACAGTAAGTTGTCTGTGACCATTGACCCCACGCAACATTGCCCTCTAGGTAAGACCCAATCTGCAAAATTATCCAGTGAGTTGGGCATCATTGTGAGGAATGAATTGCCTTGCTTTCAGCATGTTAGGCAGTTGAAGGAGACAACTTGCTCCAAAATGTTTTGGACAAAGTTTTGGTAATGTTTCAATTCATTTGATTATATGTATTGTGATTTTACTTAACAAAAATAGTAACTTAATTTATATGTGTTCTTCACAGATGAAGCTCAATATTGTTGATATCGACACGCCTGAGATTTCAAGCTGTGTCAGTTCACTATTGAAACAAAGGGTGAAGGATCATCAATATAGACTTCATAAATATTAACAGTCTTTTCCTTTCAATGAAGAGGCAAGGAGACATTCCGGACTGGGTCACTCAAGAAAATTAGAATGAAATGTGTGATTATTGGGCCTCAGAGAAGGTTCAGGTTTGCTTTTTCTCTTCATATTTTCTTCCATTAATTGTGTTTATACATTCCATGACTACTTCTCTTAATTTAGTATGTGTGAGAAAGCCAAGGTGAACAGAGCACAAATGAAGACTCCTTATAACACCGACTCTAAATCATTTGTTATCGTTCGACAAGAATTTGTAAGTATAACGTTTTCAACTTATTATTCTATTTCTTAATAAAATAAATCTTCTAATTTCTTAAATTCATAAAATAGAGCCAAGCACAACTCCTATCACACTCTACCAGCTAACACACTACAAAGAAGGTCAAGGCTGGACATCTGAAGAGACACAAAGTAATTATGTAAGTACAAACAAATTAATATTACAATTTATTTTTTATGTAATACTAAGTAATAATTTTTTAGTTAACTTGATTTTGTACTTTAAATTGTAAGACAAGATGTAAGAATTGTTGCAGACATCATTGTCTGAGGGGAATCAGTCCAATGTCGATGACATTTGCAACAATGTCCTTGGTACAAGATCGGGCTATATCAAAGGTCTTGGATATGACCCTAAGCTTGTTGGTGCTTCTTCGTCACGATCGACATATGTCACGGTGCTTCAAGAGGAGAACCAGGCACTAAAGACTAAGTTACAATGTACAGAAGATAAGTTAGATCGCAATGTAAAAGAAGTGAACAAGCTTAAAAAAATGGTTAAACAATTACTAGGCTCAAACTATGTCAATGGTAGTAACGACGATGAGGAATCTTAGTTTGTATATAATATGTAAATATTTTTTATATAAAATGCATTCCATTATTATTTTTTATTTTATTTCAATTTATTAATGTAACTAATTTATATTTCAAACTGTCTAAAACTTGTAATAAATTAAAATAAATTTGTTTTTAACAATTATAATAAAATTTAAATTTAAAATAAAATTTTTGTCAATAAAAATATTAGCTACCAAAACAAAATTGTCACCAAAAGTCATTACCTACGTTTATAAGAACGTCTCCAAAAACATTTCCTTACAACAAGAAATTAGTAGCTAAAACTATTCTATTACAAAAACAAAATCGTCACTAAAAATATTAGCTATCAAAAAATCGTCACAAAATATTGTTACTTACGTTTACAAGAACGTCGCTAAAAAAATTTAACTACAACAAACTATTAGTAGGTAAAACTATTCTACTACAAAAATAAATCATCACTCACTACAAGAAAATTGCCAATTAGCGTCGGAATATTACCGACGATAAAACTTCCGACGCCTTTTACCGACGGAACAAAACAAATCCGTCGGAGAACAGAAAACTTTACCGACGGACAATCAATCCGTCGGTAC
>JANZXR010000009.1:23412209-23427773 GCA_027575705.1 Erythroxylum echinodendron
ATCATAGAAAAGTGAAAAAGGACATATATGTATGAGAATGGAGGTGGGTGATCTTATAATTTGCAGATTTATTGATTGTTGTTCTGTTATGCTTATTGTCTTTAAAGCTACACCCTTTAATTTTGTCTCTACTGTCTGATATATGTTAAGGATCTTTGGTTGTTTTAGGACAGAATCTATAAATTTATGTTGCCTTATGATCTGATTTCTCCATAAATGCAGCATCTTGTAAGATTATTTTGATACTTACATTAAAATAATGCTATATATAATTTAGGTATCAAATTTGTCCATGAAGGAGTGAGATTGATGCTGGAGCATTTTCGATCTTTGCCCTTTTACATTAAGCTACTAGGTCTTTTTTTAGTCGTAGACTATGTTGTTTTCTTTAAATATGGTTTAATGAATATTACTTAATCAATTAATAGTATCATTGAAATCTAATGTCGAATTGAATGCAGGTGATTGATATGGGACCTGGTCTACCCAAGAAGAAGAACAAGGCCACACCAAGTAGCTTAGTGCCAACACAACTGCAGGTGTGGTACCATCAACTTCTTAGAAGTGTAGCTGATCAACCATCTGCTCATACATAGCCAGAAGATCACACAATAGCATTTTGTGAGCCTACTCCAACACTAAGAGATGTCACATATGCACCTATTACTCATCCTAGAGACAAGTATCTACAAATTTGGAGAATGTGACGCAATATTAGTTCTCCATCAAGTTCTCAAGAGATGCCTCCATTAACTTCTCAAGAGATGCCTCTAGCTTCTAATCAACCACTAGTAAATGACACGAGCCCCTTTCACAGTATTAGTGCTACCTCTGCAAGCACTGCAGGTATGTTTTTTCACATCATATTGGTTAAACATTCAAGTCTAATAATTTTCTTTATCCAACCAATTAAGAGTATGTTATATATGTTATTGTCAAATATTCGTTACTATATTTTAGGATCCACGAATGATCTGAAAAAGACAAAGGGTGTCACAAAAGTACACAGAGTAGCAAAGATTAATAAGGCGATAGGTAAGAGATTGGAGATAGAGATATCCCCCGCTGACGGACGACCAACCAATTCCGTACATTCTGCCAAATTATCGAGTGAGATTGGTGTGGTATCTCAAACTTCATTACCTATAAGAACAAAATGGAAAAAAATAACTAATGAGGAGTTAGACATTGCATTTGATAAGTTAGACGTAAGTATTATAAAACTATCTAATTTGTACATGTTTTCCATATGCCTATTGCGTTCTGACATAATTTATAAATTTTTGCAGCAAAAGTTGGAAGTCAAGGGAATAAGGACAAACACCGAAGTACATGCTGCTGTCAAGAAATTTCTTTCTTTAAGGTCTAAAGATCAAAATTTTCATTTAAAAAAGCATTATACCAAGCACAGAAAGGATGTTAAGCTACAAAATGTCACAATGGCAAAGTGGGTGGATTTATGCGAATATTAGGACCAATTCGCTACAAAGGTTAGTTAATTTGATCACAAAAATTATTTTCACAACTTTTTTGAAAACTGATTATATTTTTGTATTTATGAATTGTGATTTATAGATGTTATAATAGATTTTGTTACGTTTATTGTTAGGAAAAAGTCAAAAAGTCAAATTGGCTAGGATTCAAGTCAAATGTCAACCAAACTCCCGCTCCAAGGCCTTTGTAGTGATACGACATGAGATTGTAAGTTATTATTTTTTTAATTATATTTTACTTTGGTTGATATTTCAAAATTTATAATAAATATTACTAATAATATTTTTCAATACAACAGAGTGACAAAGATGGAGAAGAGTGAGACCGGATGAAGCTATGGTATCATACTCATTATGATGAAAGTAAAGGTCAATGGACAACTATAGAATGCAGACAAAAATAGGTGAGTACATAGTTCAAATACAATTTTTAGTATTTATGAATTTTAGTATCTAATTAATTCTTTAGTTTTTAGGAATTAATGTGTAAGGAATTGGCAGATTCAATAGAATAAGGTCATCCGATGATAGTGGATGAAGTGTGCGACAAAGTCTTGGGCACAAGATCTGATTATGTTGTTGGCATGGGAGTTGGGCTTCGACCACAAAGGAAGACTTCAGTCAAAAAGAGACTTCGAGACGAACTAGAGTAGTCAAAGAAGGTTAATCAGGAGTTACAGTCTTAAGTCGATAAATTGACTAAAAAAGTTGAACAAATGCAGGATCGATTCACTACTGAAGTCGAGCAACAAATAATTAAATTTGAACAAAAAAACAAGCTTTTGGAACTTTTATGTTCTAGACATAATATTCGTTTATATTAGATATATGTACTCATATTGATATCTTATTAAATTAAGACAAACTTTTATATTAATTAATGTATGATGACATGTTTGGAAATTGCAATTAAATAGTAAATTGTCTGCATTTATGAAATTCAATATTAAATAAATTAAAATTAATAAAATTAATGATATAAAGTAAATAAAATTCAATATTAAATAATATTGAATATTTATTAAATAAATAAAATTTAAAAATTATTAAAATTGGAAAATTATTAAATTAAATTTATTTTCAGATAAAAATTAAAAAACAAATAAATGGCATTTTGTGACATTTTTTATTACATTCCGCGACGTTTTAAAACATCGCAGCTTCATCAACATATGAAACGTCGCAGAATATTAACGATTCCAAGACATTTTATGCAACGTCACTAAATATTAACGATTTTGAGACATTTTAGAAAACGTCGCAGAAAGTTAGTTTCCGCGACGTTTTCCTAAAAGTCGCAGACAAAAACGTCGCAGAAACTTCCTTTCCACGACGATTTCAGAAACGTCGCGGAATATTAATGATTCCGTGACATTTTATTTTAACGTCGCGAAAAGGCCAACTTTTTCGTGACGTTTTCATAAACGTCGCCGAATGTTGATACATTCCACGACCTTTTCCTTAAAATGTCACAGAAACCTTTTACCTACACCACAATCTGCGACATTTTTTGTGATGTCTTTTAAAACGTCGTAAAAAGGTAATCTGCAACATTTTTGAAGATTCGGCGATGTTTTAAAAACGTCACAGATTGGGTTGTATTCTTGTAGTGAATGCCAAGTCTAAAATTTAGAATATAATCAAGGAGCTCTGTTGATCTATCCACACTGACACATTCGCGCATAACCAATCCTTTTCAGGTGGTCTACCAATGTAACTAGCTAGCAACATAACGCCCTGAGTAGTCCAATATTCCAAATGTATACTATATAAGTTGACCAAAATTGGAAAATTTTGTAACTTAATATTTTTCAACTTAATATCAGGTTTCTATGATTGCAAGAATAATAAGAGTTGAGCAACATGCCAAGGATCCTCTTCCATTATCTTGTTTGCTGTAGCTTAGGTGGAAAAAGAGAAAAAAAGTAGGTTATCCTATAAAAGTAGCACATTTGAAAGCTCTTAGTCTTTATTGATTAATAACCCATTTTTGAATGACAGGGGTCTATGTTCCTTGAAGAATCCAACCAAATTGGATTCCCAAATTTTTGCTCCCGCCTTTAGTGTCTTAGTATCTGGAGTAACTACTGTTTTGCCTTCAATTTCTTTCAAAGGGTTGTAGTGAAGAGTGGTGCCTAAATGGTTAATTGGATAAGGTTGTGGGGTGGAGGAAGATGGATGTTGTTCTATTTGATTAGGTTGCTAGTCTGGTAGTTGGTTTTCAATTTGAAGATGTTGTTGGGATGCCATATGGAAGGGAAAGTCCGCTTTTGGGATAGTTTATGGAAATAAACTAGCTTTCTAAATGAAAGGAAACAAAAGCAAAAGTTGGAAAAGAAAGTAACTTTGACTAAAAGTAAGGAAAAGCCAAAAGTGCCCTTGTGGGGAGGGAGCAAGTGCCACGATGAGAAGCTAGAAAAGGGAATAAGGATCTGTAGAAGGAGAAGAAGGATGGATTGTGCAAGGAGATGGTTGAGTGTGTAGTAGGAGGAATGAAGACTTAATAAATGGATTAAATAGTGCTGTAAAAGAGAAAGCATGGTATAGAGAGAAGAACATGGTCGTTGAAGATGTTGTTGTTATTAATTGTACTTACTTTTTAGTTCTTTTCATAATAAACTAGTGGTTGTTCCATCAATGACCTTGTTCCATCAATGACCTCTCTTAAGATCTTGTATCTCAAACTCAACAATTTTACTTTATACGCCTTTGACATAATCTCTTCCTTATTTGATGCCCCCAAATTCTTTAATAGTTTTTTTTCTCCTTCCAACACTATTGGGTATCCTATTGAATAAAAAATGCACTCATCTTTACCTTTCATGTATTGAAATTATTTTATCTATTAAATGTCTTAATATCACATATATGAAGAGACATCTTAATAGTAAAATCTTGGGTCTAATACCACGATACTAATTAATCTAGCTCTAATTATTGCTCAAATGAAATCAATATAAGAAGAAAAGAAATGAAGTAAAAACACAAGAATTTGCGTAGTTCAATCGATTATATAAACTATATATATGATTAAGACGTTATACTTCTTTTAATACTGTAAGAAAGATGATGCAAAGGGAATAAATGACAACAATCTTCTCAATCTCACAAATATTCAAATTTCTAGTCCTTTATAATCTAAGGTTACATGTAAAAAGTTTAAGTACAATGAAATTTTAGTTTTCCATAAGTTTGAGATCACCCAAACTCTATTTCCACATATGTCTAAAGATATTAAAACTTTATTAACGCAGATCATCATATATTTTGTCACGAGTCTAATGCCCATCTCATACTTGCCATCGATGCTAGTTTACTTTTGACTTAAAAATCTTCCCAACTAGCTAGTATAAAACCAAAGTCGGTGCCCTATTCTTGTCCAGCATCGATTAACGACTAAAATTTCCCTATTCATTAAAGATTCGAGGAAAAAAATGTTGAGCACCTGCGAAAAAATAAACATGATTGTATCTATTTGAAGCCCACTCGGCGTCTCATTCCTAGTAGTGAACTACATATTACACATTCATTTACTTATGTAATCATATACGTTTAATGCAACAATACATCAACATTTCATTTGTTCACAAACTCTAACAACTCCATTTTTTATATTTCTTAGGTGGTCCACCAAAATAATGATACAAGTTATTATTATTGTATGTGTCTAATCTAAGCACATAATTGGTCGACACATTCATTTACTTATGTAATCATATACGTGTAATGCAACAATACATCAACATTACATTTGTTCACAAACTCTAACAACTCCATTTTTTATATTTCTTAGGTGGTCCACCAAAATAATGATACAAGTTATTATTATTGTATGTGTCTAATCTAAGCACATAATTGGTCGACACATTCATTTACTTATGTAATCATATACGTGTAATGCAACAATACATCAACATTACATTTGTTCACAAACTCTAACAACTCCATTTTTTATATTTCTTAGGTGGTCCACCAAAATAATGATACAAGTTATTATTATTATAAGTACTTAAGCGTGGTCTAATCTAAGCACATAATTGGTCGAGTGGTGGAAGGGCCCGATTTGAAATATTCCAAAAACAATTATGTACAAATCGTATCCACTAAAGTACATGCTTTTGTAATAATCAAACCAAAGATTGAAATAGAATTGGACGGCAGGCACTTTTGTTTCATGTCGTACCCCTTTTTATTTAAAACGGACGCTTCAGACAACATCGATTCACTCTACTTATATGCTATCCACAGACATTATTTTCAGAACTTAAATCAACATGAACTCTACTCCAGACGAAGCTCACCTGAACCAAGTCGAGGAAGTAAAAGACGAGATCATTGGATATGCTATGCAACTTGCACTTGGATCTGTACTGCCTATGACACTAAAAGCAGCAATCGAGCTTGGCGTTTTCGAGATTATAGCTCGAGAGGGTTCTGACGCTAAGCTCTCTGCTTCAGACATTGCGGCCAAGATTTCCACGCAAAACCCCGATGCATCCTTGATGCTAGACCGTATTCTGAGGCTTTTGGCTAGCCACCAAGTGCTTGGCTGCACTAGTGTGGATGGCCTGACAAGGTTCTACAGCCTTACACCAGTAGCTAAATACTTTGTCGGTGACCAAGATGATCTGTCGGTGGCTCCCCACGTGGAACTTGTTCAAGACAAGATTCTTCTGGCTAGCTGGTTAGTTTTTGCAAAAAGTTGCCTTGTACCACAGAAGGTTTTTAATTGTGTTGTTGACTAGTTGTGGTGTTGCGATTTTTTTGAATTATTCTTATCATTTTGTGTTTTACATTAATAATTATACATGCATAATAGTTTACAACTAAAATGACCTACTCGATTGCCTTCGTCCTAAAAAACTGTCATTCGATTAATGATCCATGATCTTTCGTTGGCACAATATTTATAATTAAAATCATTTAGGTTTGCATAATTTAAATAAAGTAAATTTGCAAGATTTCCAGTAAATTGGCAGAATATTTATATTATGTTCTTCAAGGTTAGATCTCCAATAATATTATTATTGATGCAATCTTTAACAACATCTTTAACAACAATTTTCATGTATAAAACTTTAATAATTTGTACTGTTTAATATGGCCATCTTTTTCTCTAGTTAAGTCAACCAAAAGATAATATATATATAACTCGAGTGTGTTTGGTATTATACTTTGACAAGTAAAAAGATCTCACTGCTGCAGTTCTTTTTGTGTGCATAATGATTCATATGTCATGATTGATCTTTGGACACCTTTTAGATGGAAAGCTATTGTAACTGTAAAATATAAGTAGACTTCTTATTACTCCTTTGATTAATTTAATATATATTATTTAGTGGGTTAAATTCATATTAACTTGATTACTTTGATAATATAATAAGGATTTATTTGATTATGTGTACCATTGATTTGTAAGTAATTTAGATTCAATTTATTATAATGATAAAATACAAATAATTTTTAGTTAATTAAATATTTATTTCATTGAATTAGAATAAACTTTATAAGAACAAATTATTAACATATCAGTTAATTGACATCTCTTTAAATTAATAATTTTTAATTGATCTTAGTGTTATTGATTAATAAATATTTTACTATATTGTCTTTTGTATTAAAAATATAAGATTTAATTTAATTTTTCGTTTTTAGGTTTGAATTGAAAAATGCAGTTGTAGAAGGAGGAATTCCATTTAATAGGACTTACGGAATGGATATCTTTGAATATGCTGCCTTAAACCCTCGGTTCAACCAAATTTACAACAGTACAATGTTCAATTCCACTTCTTTAGTTGTCAGAAGTATACTGGAATCATACAAAGGATTTGAGCATTTGAAGCAGTTGGTTGATGTGGGTGGTGGCTTAGGACATACAATCCACGCAATAACTTCCAAATATCCTCACATCAAGGGTATCAATTTTGACTTGCCTCATGTTATAGCAGAAGCTCCAACCTACTCTGGTATGATTATTTCTTTTTCAAGTAATTGTGTTAATGTCCAATTTTTTTGTCACTAAACTTTTTCAGGTACTTATGATAATGTCCAATTTTTTAATCACTAAAGCATCGAAGTACAACTTATGTCTGAAGATTCGATAAAATGAGACATCTTTGCACAATAATCTAGGTGCCTGGGTATATCTAACACTCAAATTATGCCTATCTTAGGTGTCGAACATGTCGGAGGAGATGTGTTTCAAAGTGTTCCTAACGGAGATGCTATTTTCATGAAGGTGAAAAACTCTTTTACTACTATTTTCAAATTGTTTACAACTTAGAAGTAGAGAATGAACTAAGCTACCATCTTTGGCAGTGGATGCTTCATTGTTGGAGTGACGATCAGTGTCTGAAGTTATTGCGAAATTGCTACAAAGCCATCCCTGAAAATGGAAAGGTTATTGTTGTTGAAGGTATTTTAACAATTATGGTTGAAACTAGTGCTATTGACAGATATGTGACTCAAAAGGACATGCTTATGATGGCACAAAGTCCAGGAGGAAAAGAGCGAACCAAACAGGAATTCTTGGCCTTGGCAAATAGAGCTGGATTCTCAGGCATTGATTTCAAATGCTTTGTTTGTAATTATTGGGTTATGGAGTTCTTCAAGTAGATTGTTCACAAAAATTCTGTTAAGAAGTGATCTCTGTTTTTATTCATTAAAAAACCGAACTTGTGAGAACATTAAGTAATAAATGCTCATAAATTTCCCATATATAGTAATAATCCAAATAGTCAGAATTTTAATATTTGTATCCAAATAGTTAGAATCTTAATATTCACACACACACACACACACACACACACACACACACACACACACACACATATATATATATATATATATATATATAATTCTAGTATCACAAGATTAAAGCAATGATTAATGCATAAATATTTACAAACTTGTTAATAGTAAAACTATGTATTTGTATTTAAGAGTATTTAAAATTCTCTTACAATTTAGACACTCACAAAGGATGCTCAAATGGATCCAACAGTGACATATAAAATTTAGTGAAAAATGTTGAATCAAATAATTGAAAAGAACATACAATATTAAGTGAAAATTATTATTTTAATATTCATGTGTATAGCTCAAATACTATATTTAAGCTTAAATTGATATTTAATACATAAATATTAAAAATACTTGTATTTATGTTACACTAACATGAATCCTACTTAATATTCTTCTCATTTATAATGTAAAATAAAAATTACTTGCAAACTGTATTGTAATAACAGTTATCTAACCAGAATTTGCAGGATCATATACATTTGTAGAAAATATTTATGACAATGAGAACATATACTCAGAAGAAGAAATGAACACGGTTGTTTTTACGTGGTTCATCAAAACTTGATTATATCCACAGGAGTTGCTGAGGACTCCAATTCATTATGATCAATAATAGTTTTTGTACAAGAGTATAAGGCATACACAGATTGTCTTTAACATAAAGAACGTAAGAAATTTCTTACATACAGACTAAGGAATTCACAATACGATTTATTTGCTAGAATACACTTCAAACTATGTGTGTTATTTATATCTTCCAACAACTATACGCATGAATATATATAGAAAGCAAGTTACACAACTTTCATAACTGAAAATAACTTCTTTGTGTCTCTTTATCATATAATTGTTAATCACAATTTACTTGTCAAACATTTTTCTCTTGCCATCTGTCATAAAGTTGATAACCAATTTGTCATTGGTATTGAATCATATTATAACATATTGCCCTGTCATTCAAACAGCCAAAGATAATGAATCCAGATTTAAATCTTTATCCTAAGCAGCAACAATTCTGTATTTCCACCAAATATGTTGAATGTGCAAGAAATCTTCACAGTAACGAGATTTCTTACAACTAACAATTTTGGCACCAAAGTATGAAGGATTAAATTTACCAGGAATTGAATAATTGTAATTTCCTTTATTGAAATTATATCTCTGATGGAAAGATGTCTATCGTCAATATGTTTGGATCTTTCATGAAGCACTGGATCATTGTACAAATATACTACACTTTAATTATCAAGGAATAACTTCACATATCCATCAAGCATCTTCAATTCAGTCAGTAAGCCTTTTATCCATATGGCTTTTTTCAATCCTCCAGTGGCAGATATATACTCTACCTTGGTGGTTGAGAGAGCAATAGTTGGTTGTAATTGACTCTTCCAACTAACACAATTACTTGCAACTGTGAAGTAATAACTTGAAGTTGATTTCCTTGAGTTAGAATCACCAGTAAAATTAGCATCAATATAGCCAAAAAAATTAACTTTATCTTCCCTCTTTTTATAAATCAGGCCATACATTTCCATCCCCTTGATATATCTCAGCAAGTACTTAGTTCCTTCCCAATGTGCCTTTCTAGGATTTGACTTGAATTTACTCACGAAGTTGATACTTTGTGCTAAGTCTGGTCTTGAACAAATAATCAAATACATGAGTAACCCAACTACTTCCCTATATGGAACTTTCTTCATGTATTGTTCCTCTTCCATTGATTTTAGACCATGAGCAGATGATAACTTTCAATGTGCAGGCAGAGGAATGGAAGAAGACATAGCTTTGTCCATTGAAAATTGTAACAATATTTTTTTCATATAATCCAACTGAAACAAGCCCAGAATATCTTCATTAGAATTTCTAACCAACTGAATTCCTAGAATTTTATTTACTTTTCTAAGCTCCTTCATTTCAAATTCCTTCTTAAGTAACCCTTTCAATGATTTAATTTCAGTAAAGGAACTACTAAAGATGAGCATATTATCCACGTAGAGCAACAAAAATATTTAAAATGTGAATCCAAGTTCTTATAGTAGAGACATGCATTATAATTGTTGTTTCTAAATCCAATAGAATTTATGAACCTGTCAAACCGAGCATACCACTGTCTTGGTGATTGCTTCAAACCATATGGCGATTTCTTCAATAGACATAATACATTTGGCATACCTTTGTCTACATATCCCTCTGGTAGATGAATATAAATCTTTTCATCCAATTCTCCATTTAAGAAAGCAGTACTGACATCTAATTGTTCAATTTTCCTCTTATAAAGCATTACATGAGATAGCATGATTTAATTATCTTGAACTTCACAATATGTGCAAAAATTTCATAGAACTCAATACATTACTTTTGTTTGTAAACCATTGGTATGAGTCTGGATTTGAATTTCAGAACACTTCTCGAACTTGGATCTTCTTTAATTTTGTAAAGCCACTTACACTGAATCATGTTTTTGTCATTTGGTCTTTCTACTAGAATCTATGTATGATTTTTGAGTAATGACTGCATTTTAGCATCTATGGATAATTTCCAATCGACATCATTTATATGAGAAATAACTTCTTCATAGTTGTTAGGATTTCCTTTATCTATTTCTATAGCAGTGTAGGTAGCATCTTCTATAATGTCTGCAATTTATCTCTTTGATGGAACAATCACTCTTCTTGTTCTATCTCGCGTAAGTTGATAATCATTCAACTGATCTGGATGTTGGCCTTGAATTTGTTCTTCGATTTCATTTTCAGACATTGGTTGATCAGAACACTAAATGAGATCACCATCAATACTTTCATTGTCTGTCATCATTCTTTGATCTACAAGAAGATTTGATTCTGAACTTGAAAACTCTGAATCGATGACAATCTTCATATTGTTCTTTACGTTCTCATTATTATTGTTCCTTTTCTGCTGAACTAATTTAGGCATGACAGACTCATTAAACTTCACATCCTTGCTTATAAAAATTTTATATCCTGAGTATCTTCAATCAAAAGTTTGTAGCCGTTGACTCCATTTGGATATCCAATAAAGATTGCTTTGACTGCTCTTGGTTTTAGTTTCCCTACATTCTAATACATATATACAACATAATCAAATACTTCAAGATGTTTATAATTAGGAACTAACCCTGTTCATATTTCTTCAGGAGTGCTAAAACCAATTGATGAATTTGGACATAGCAGTTGAGGCAGCCTTTCCCCAGTATCTTTCTAACAATCCCGAAGATATTAGTATCTTACCTTGTTGAGGATTGGCTTATTCATTCTCTTTACTATTCCATTTTGTTATGGAGTGTAGGGAGTTGAATAATGCCTTTGAATTCCATTTTCACTACAAAACTCATTGAACTCAGAGTTGCAGAATTCTAATCCATTATCAGTCTGTAGAATTTTCACCCTTCTATCAAGTAAATTTCCTTGTTTCATTTTCCAATCTTTAAACATCTTAAAAGTTTGAGACTTGGAATTCATCAGATAAATCCATGCTGATTGCAGTAGAAACACTTTCTGTCCTACTTTCCAGGTTTCTTGTCATTTCTTTTGTCTAAATCCCACCTGTGATTCTTATCAAACTTGCTTCCTTTCTTCTTAAACCTGTCCTGTCCTTTGAGTCATAGCCTTTGAAATTCCTTGAAAATTGCTTCTATGGAATTTGCTTCCCTTTTATAAATAGTGATATAGTATTTGGCTTCTTCATTGCATGAAGTATGTTTTCTTTTGCTCTTGCAGCGTGCTCCACTATGTCCAAAGTTAAATCATCTAGTCCAAATTCAATTGCATCCCTCAGGTCATCAAATGAATCTAGTAAGGAGTTAAGAAATATGATAACAAGTTGATCATCTGAAATTTCAATTGTACATGCAGCCAAGTCTTGAACAATTATGTTAAAATTGTCCAAATTGTCACTAAAACTGACAGATTTGTCAAATTTAAATCCAAACAGTTGTCTCATAGTATAATTTTGTTTGGAAGTGTCTTCAATAGGTAGCTTTCATGAAGTTTATCCCAAACTTGTTTTGCTGTCTTGCAAACCTTTGTTTCTCTTATGATATTTCCAGCAGACCAAGTAGGATGGTGCTTATTACTTGCACATTTAAAACTTTGATTGCCTCTGCATTTACATCATTTGGAAAGTGTCCTAAGCAAGCCTTACATTCTTTATTCTTCACCATAATAGTCATAACTGAAAATAACTTCTTTGTGTCTCTTTGTCATATAAATATTAATCACCATTTAACTATCAAACATTTTTCTCTTTCCATCTTTCATAAAGTTGATAACCAACTTGTCATCTGTATTGAATCATATTATAACATATACAATGATAAAGAATGTCTCTATGTAAAATTTTCAAAATAAATAAATACATGATACGTGTATCAACTAATATTTGTATCTACTAAAGCACACATTTAGATGAGTTATGATAATGCCCGATTTGAAATTAAGGATAAAATTCTTTAAATTATCGAAGTCCCCAATTTGTGATCTCTCAAAACCAATCATGTTTGAATTCACTCAATGATGACACTTGCTAAAGTACATCTTTTTGCAATAGTCAATACAAATATTAAAATATATTATGCCTAAGCTAATTTAGTTGTTTTCATTCAGTCCATTTCCATCCCGTCCACATGCATTATCTTGTAAACTTAAGTTATTAAAAAATTTTCCATATGAAATGGTATTATATATAAAAATATATATATAACTCACGACTAGAAAAAGTCGTAAGATGTTGTGTAAACTCTACGTAGTGTGACCTCAGATCATTAAAATATGATCGCTTACTTACTAATTTATGTTCGCTTAAACCAATCATATATGTTTTTATATTTAACATAAAATATTTTGTATTATATTTACTTTTTTAGTTCATTAGTTATAAAATATTGTAAAAAATGGTTGATTCGACCAATAAGTATAAGTAACTTATAATTAGTTTGAATTACAATCATAATCCAATATTTATTATAGATTAATTAATGTTCATAAAAGTATTTTATTCCTTAAATTTTATGATAATTATCTCTTTTATATTTATTTACTTAATTTAGTTTTTACTGATTTTGATTATTATTTTATCTATGTTATTATAATAATTAAATTTTATTATAAAACAATAGTATATATTATTCTTATTTGATTATAAATAATTAGAAGCTGGAAAAGGGAATAAGGATCTGTAGAAGGAGAATAAGAATGGATTGTGTAAGGAGATGGTTGAGTGTGCAGCAGGAGGAATGAAGAGTTAATGAATGGATTAAACAATGCTAGAGAAGAGAAAGCATGGTGTAGGGAGAAGAGCATGGTCGTTGAAGATGTTGTTTTTATTAATTGTACTTACTTTTTAGTTGTTTTCATAATAAACTAGTGGTTTTTCCATGAACTACCTCTCTTAAGATCTTGTCTCTCAAATTTAACAATTTTACTTTATACGCCTCTGACATAATCTCTTTCTTCCCCCAAATTCTTCAACAGTATTGCATATCACACATATGAAGAGACATCTTAATATTAAAATATTTGGTCTAATACCATGACACTAATTAATCTAGCTCTAATTATTGCACAAATAAATGCAACATAAGAAGAAAAGAAATGAAGAAAAAACACAAGAATTTACATATTTCAATCAATTATATGAACCATATGCTCGAGTAAGAAGATATACTTCCTTTAATGCCTTAAGAAGGATAATGCAAAGGGAATAGATGACAACAATCTGCTCAATCTCAGAAAGATTCAATTTTCTAGTCCTTTATAATCGAAGGTTAAATGTAAAAAGTTCAAGTACAAAATGAAATTTTAGTTTTATAGGATCACCAAAACTATATTTTCATATATGTCTAAAGATATTAAAACTTTATTAATGCATGTCATTATAAATTACGTCACTAGTCTAATGCCTATCTCATAATTACCATCGATGCTAGTTTACTTTTGACTTAAAAACCTCTCCAACTAGCCAGTATAAAACCAAAGTCGGTGCCCTATTCTTGTCCAACGTTGGTTAACTACTAAAATTTTACTATTCATTGAAGATTCAAGGAAAAAAATATTGAGCACTTGTGAAAAAAATAAACATGATTGTATCTATTTGAAGCCCATTCACGGTCTCTTTCCTATTAGTGAACTATATTACACATTCATTTACTTATGTAATCATATACATATAATGCAACAATACATCAACATTACATTTGTTCACAAACTCTAACAACTCCATTTTTTATATTTCTTAGGTGGTCCACCAAAATAATGATACAAGTTATTATTATTGTATGTACTTAAGCATGGTCTAATCCAACAGCGACACATAAAACTTGACTAGGAATGAACCAAATAGTTAAAAAGGACATATAATATTAAGTAAATAATTAATCAAACAATTACAGTTTTAATAGTAATGTGTATAGTTCCGATACTATATTTAAGCTTAAATTGATAATTAACCCATAAATATTTAAAATACTTGTATCGATCTTACACTTACATGAATCCGACTTAATATTCTTCTCATTTATACACTAATAAAAAATATCTTTATGGATAACATCGAATAAAATTTCCAAAACAAATAAATACATGTGGAAATATAATACATACGTGTATCAATTAATTTTCATTAGAACTTACTCATAATTTGTTTTTATTAACTTCAATATATATGTGTGTGTGTGTGTATGTGTTTGTAAGAATTTAAATACAAGCAATGTAACATCCCATCACCGATGGGAAGGGTAGAATAATAATTTTGAGTGGTCCATGGGCGTTTAGAAATACTTTTCCATGTTCATGCATAATCTAGCATCCGCATACATGTGAATAGTATATTATGCACATGAAAATGACTGTATATGTATTTATGACATTTTCCGGTATTTTTGTTAATAAAGGTGATTGTTATGAAAAATGTGATTTGTGTATATGAAAAATTGTGTTGGAGAGGGTTATTGCGGTTTGAGAATTTTTAGTGAATTTTAGAAAATTTTCTGGAAATTTTGGGGACATTTTTCCAGAAATTTTGGATTAGAAAAAATTGCCAAGTGGCAAGACAATTGACAAATAGCAGTAGAATAAAGAGTCGAATGGCAGTGAAAATTTTTATTTATGATTTTGGGATTTAATCACCTATGTCATTGAAATTTGGGAGGAAATTGGACTAGAAATTGAAGACAAATAGACTAGTTATTAAAAACGGGTCCAATTGGGACCATAGGAAAGTGACAAGTGGCAGTGACAAGTGTCACCAC
>JANZXR010000009.1:23427873-23441297 GCA_027575705.1 Erythroxylum echinodendron
CGGATGAAGCTCTGGTATCACACTCATTATGATGAAAATAAAGGTCAATGGACAACTACAGAATGCAAAGAAAAATGAGTGAGTACATGGTTCAAATACAAATAATTTTTAGAATTTATGAATTTTAGTATCTAATTAATTCTTTATTTTCATTATTTTTTAGGAATTAATGTATGAGGAATTGGCAGATTCAATAGAACAAGGTCATCCAATGACAGTAGATGAAGTGTGCGACAAAGTGATGGGCACAAGATATGATTATATTGTTGGCATGGGATTTGAACCTCGACCACAAGGGAAGACTTCGGTTAGAAAGAGACTTCGAGACGAACTAGAGGAGTCAAAAGAGGTTAATCAGGAGTTACAGTCTCAAGTCGATGAATTGACTAAAAAAGTTGAACAAATGCAAGATCGATTCACTACCGAAGTGGAGCAATAAAGAATTGAGTTTGAACAACAAAAAAAGCTTTTGGAACTTTTATGTTCTACACACAATATTCGTTTAGATTAGATATATGTACTTATATCTAAATTTTATTAAATTAAGACAAACTTTTTATATTAATTAATGTATGATGACATGTTTGGTAATTGCAATTAAATAGTAAATTATTTGCATAATTGAAATTCTTGTAATGCATAAATAATTATTAAAATTAATGATATAAATAAATAAAATTCAATAATAAATAATAATATCAAATAGTTATTAAATAAATTAAATTTGGAAAATTACAAAATTAAATTAAATTTATTTCTTTAAAAAAAATTTAACAGAATTCTACGATGTTTTTTCTCTTTCCGCGATGTTTCTAAACGTCACGAATTCATGGACTTTCCACGAAGTTAAAACAAAATGTCGCGGAATATTAAGGATTTCACAATGATTTTTCAACGTCGTCGAATCATTAATATTCCACGCCATTTATTAAATCATCGCGGAAAGTTAGTTTGGGCGACGTGTTGAAAACGTCGTGGAAAGAAAGTTTCCCTGACGTTTACAAAACTTTCTTTCCGCGACGTTAAAATAAAACGTCGCAGAATATTAATAATTCTGAGATGTTTTGTTTTAACATCGCGGAAAGGCATATTTTTTCGTAACGCTTTCATAAACATCGCACAATACTTATACATACCACGACGTTTTCTTTAAAACGTCGCAGATAGGTTTTGCCTACACCACAATCCGCGACGTTTTTTATGACGTTTTATGAAACGTCGCAAAAGGTTATCTGCGACATTTTTGAAGATTCTGCGACGTTTTAAAAACATCGCAGGTTGGCTTTTATTCTTGTAGTGAGATTTTGTTCTTACTAATTGTACTTACTTAGAGAGAAGAGCATGGTCGTTGAAGATGTTGTTATTAATTGTACTAACTTTTTTGTTGTTTTGATAATACACTAGTGGTTATTCCATCAATTTTCTCTCTTATAAGATCTTGTCTCTCAAACTCAACAATTTTACTTTATACGCCTCTGACATAATCTCTTCCTCATTTGATGCCCCCAAATTCTTTTAACAGTTTTTCTTCTCCTTCTAACACTATTGCGTCCCATCAAATCCTCTATTTCAATTACTCTATTTTAATCTTGTTCTATTAAATCTTATCCATAAATTTATATGGGATCCACATAAATAAATATGTGGATGAGATTTAGGCTTGATTTAGGGGAGCGGTAGCAGTTGATAACCTGCTGAAATCAACCTGCTGAAATGATAAGTACTTATTTTCAATAAGTACTTATGTGTTTGGAATTGCTATTTTGGTAACTGCTGAAACGTGAAAATAGGTGTTGATAAGTGCAGTTGCAGTTGCTGAAAAGAGATAAAATAACTAAAAAGCCCATTGATTTAATAAACTATTAATTGTTGTATAAATAATTAAAAAAATATTATTAGTAATATAAATTTAAAATTATAAATAATAAATTATTAAATTAAAATAAGAAAATATAAATAAAATAAATTTAGTAAATAAAATATTTCACCTTACTTAAATACTATTGGCAAAAACTTCCTTCTATTAATTAAGTAAGGGTATAATGGAAAATACTAAAATATTATGAGGTTATTATCAGAAGGTAAAATTTCTACTGCATAAGCAGTTTCCTACCGCAGCCTCTTTTCTGCTTATCTATTTCTGCAGTGGCACCGCAGTTTTCTCCAATCTGCGGTTATCGGCCGCAAATCCAAACATGTGACTACGTTTGCAAACTGCGGTGGATAAAAATCCAAACATGTGACTACGTTTGCAAACTGCGGTGGATAAGTACTTATCCCCACCGCAACGCAAATCCAAACTCAGCGTTAATGAAACATGATAGGAATACCATAACTGTAACAGAAGATCTGAACCTCTATTGCTTATCCTATTGAATAAAAAATGTACTCATCTTTGCCTTTCATAGATTGAAATAATTTTATCTATTAAATTTCTTAATATCACACATATGAAGAGACATCTTAATAGTAAAATCTTTGGTCTTATACCACGATACTAATTAATCTAGCTCTAATTATTGCACAAATAAAAGCAACATAAGAAGAAAAGAAATGAAGTAAAAACACAAAAATTTACGTAGTTCAATCAATTATATAAACTGTATATACGAGTAAGAAGATATACTTCTTTTAATACTGTAAGACAGATGATCCAAAGGGAATAGATACAACAATCTTCTCGATCTCACAAAGATTCGAATTTCTAGTCCTTTATAATCTAAGGTTAAGTGTAAAAAGTTTTAAGTACAATAAAATTTTAGTTTCGCACAAGTTTAAGATCACCCAAACTCTACTTCCGCATATGTCTAAAGACATTAAATTTAGACATTAAAACTTTGTTAACGCATCTCATCATAAATTATGTCACGAGTCTAATGCCTATCTCATACTTACCATCGATGCTAGTTTACTTTTGACTTAAAAATCTCTCACACTAGCTAGTATAAAATCAAAGTCGGTGCCCTATTCTTGTCCAGCATCGATTAGCTGCCAAAATTTTACTATTCATTAAAGATTCAAGGAAAAAAAAATATTGAGCACTTGCGAAAAAAAAAACATGATTGTATCTATTTGAAGCCCACTTGGGGTCTCCCTCCTATTAGTCAACTATATTACACATTCATTTACTTATATACGTGTAATGCAACAATACATCAAACATTTCATTTGTTCACAAACTCTAACAACTCCATTTTTTATATTTCTTAGGTGGTCCACCAAAATAATGATACAAGTTATTATTCTTTTATGTGTCTACTCTAAGCACATAATTGGTCGACTCATTCATTTACTTATGTAATCATATACCTGTAATGGAACAATACATGAACATTACATTTGTTCAGACAAACTCTAACAACTCCATTTTTTATATTTCTTAGGTGGTCCACCAAAATAATGATACATTTTATTATTATTGTATGTACTTAAGCATGGTCTAATCTAAGCACACAATTGGTCGAGTGGTGAAAGCGCCCGATTTGAAATTTTCCAAAACCAATTATGTATAAATCAGACATCCACTAAAGTACATGCATTTGTAATAATCAAACCAAAGATTAAAATAGAGTTGGACGGCAGGCACTTTTGTTTCATGTCATGCCCCTTTTTCTTTAAAACGGACGCTTCTGACATTATCGATTCACTCTACTTATATGCTATCCACAGACACTGTTTTCAGAACTCAAAGCAACATGAACTCTACTCCAGACGAAGCTCACCAGAACCAATTCGAGGAAGGAAAAGACGAGATCATTGGATATGCTATGCAACTTGCACTTGGATCTGTACTACCTATGACACTAAAAGCAGCAATCGAGCTTGGCGTTTTCGAGATTATTGCTCGAGAGGGTTCGGACGCTAAGCTCTCTGCTTCAGAAATTGCAGCCAAGATTTCCACGCAAAACCCTGATGCATCCTTGATGCTAGACCGTATTCTGAGGCTTTTGGCTAGCCACCAAGTGCTTGGTTGCACTAGTATGGATGGCCTAACAAGGTTCTACAGCCTTACACCAGTAGCTAAATACTTTGTTGGTGACCAAGATGATCTGTCGTTGGCTCCCCACGTGGAACTTGTTCAAGGCAAGGTTCTTCTGGCTAGCTGGTTAGTTTGCAAAAACCTGCCTTGTATCTCAGAAGGTTTTAAATTATGCTGTTGACTAGTTGTGGTGTTAGCGATTTTTTTGAATTATTCTTATCATTTTGTGTTTTACATTCATAATTATACATGCATAATAGTTTACAGCTAAAATGTCACCTACTCGATTGCCGTAGTCCAAAACTATACCAATATAATGTATACATATATATGATTTTCATAAATAATAATAATTTAAATTTAAATAAGAAAGTTAGATTGATGATTTCATCAATAAATAAGATGTATTACCTTTTTAAAAGTTTCTTCTATGACTTTAAATTTTAATTGATATTATAAATTAGTAGTATACTAAAAAAATAAATCTATATAATTCACTTACAATATAAATTAATATTTTCTAAAAATAATTCATATCTTATGGATCTTTTTTTAGAAAATTATGCCATACAAGAAGTGATTTGCGTAATATTTATAATTAAAGTCGTTCACGTTTGTATATTTTAAATAAAGTGATTTTGTAGGTTTAAAAAATTCGTTTAAGAATTTTTTTCGTTACAAGAAATAAAAAATATGAAACTTTTTTTTATCTTAATTCTTTTATTCAAATTGCTTTGTGGCAAAAGAGAAATTAGGTTGCAATTATTATTCATATTGCAAATACTATTTTTTATAACGATATAATCTAGTTTATCCTTACAGACTTCTTTAACAACAATTTTCATGTATAAAAATTTAATAATTTTTACTGTTTAATATGACCATCTTTTTCTCTAGTTAAGTCAACCAAAAGATAATGTATATATAACTCGAGTGTGTTTGATATTATACTTTGACTAGTAAAAAGATCTCACCGCTGCAGTTCTTTTTGTGTGCATAATGATTCGTATGTCATGATTGATCTTTGGATACCTTTTAGATGGAAAGCTATTGTAACTATAAAATATAAGTAGACTTCTTATTTGTTTATATAATTAGGAATATATTTGACTGAATAAATGCAATTATAATGGAGTTACTTCTTTGATTAATTTAATATATATTATTTAGTGGGTTAAATTCATATTGACTTGATTACGTTGATAATATAATAAACATATATTTGATTATGTGTACCATTCATTTGTAAGTAATTTAGATTAATTTATATTCAATTTATTATAATGATAAAATACAAATAATTTTTGATAATTAAATATTTATTTCATTGAATTAGAATATACTTTATAAGAATAAATTATCAACATATCAGGTAATTGATATCTCTTTAAATTAACAATTTAACAATTTTAATTGATCTTAATGCTATTAATTAATAAATATTTTACTATATTGTCTTTTCTATTAAAAAATATATGATATAATTTAATTTTTTGTTTTCAGGTTTGAATTGAAAAATGCAGTTATAGAAGGAGGAATTCCATTTAATAGGACTTATGGAATGGATGTATTTGAATATCCTGCCTTAGACCCTCAGTTCAACCAAATTTTCAACAATGCAATGCTCAATACCACTTCTTTAGTTGCCAAAAGTATCCTGGAATCATACAAAGGATTTGAGCATTTGAAGCAGCTGGTTGATGTGGGTGGTGGCTTAGGACATACAATCCACGCAATAACTTCCAAATATCCTCAAATCAAGGGTATCAATTTTGATTTGCCTCATGTTATAGCAAAAGCTCCATCCTACACTGGTATGATTATTTCTTTTTCAAGTACTAATGTTAATGTCCAGGTTTTTAGTCACTAAATCATCGAAATACAACTTATGCCTGAAGATTCAATAAAATGAGAGATCTTTGCGCAATAATCAACATGCCTGGGTATATCTAACACTCAAGTTTAAGCCTATCCTAGGTGTTGAACATATAGGAGGAGATATGTTTCAAAGTGTTCCGAATGGAGATGCTATTTTCATGAAGGTGAAAAACTTGGTTACTATTATTCTCAAGTTGTTTACAACTTAGAAGTAGAAAATCAACTAAGCTACCATTTTTGGCAGTGGATACTTCATTGTTGGAGCGACGATCAGTGTCTGAAGTTGTTGCAAAATTGCTACAAAGTCATCCCTGAAAATGGAAAGGTTATAGTCGTTGAAGGTATTTTACCAGTTGTGGCTGAAACTAGTGCTACTGACAAATGTATTACTCAAATGGATTTGATTATGATGACACAAACTTCAAGAGGAAAAGAGCGAACCAAACAAGAATTCTTGGCCTTGGCAAATGGAGCTGGATTCTCAGGCATTAATTTCAAATGCTTTGTTTGCAACTATTGGGTTATGGAGTTCTTCAAGTAGATTGTTTTATTCATAAAAATTCTGTTAAGAAGTGATCTCTGTTTTTATTCAATAAAGGACAGAACTTATGAGAACATTAAGTGATAAATGCTCATAAATTTCCCGTATTTAGCAATATCTTTTTTATCACTAATTAATTTGAAACACATAATTTTCCTTTGAAAAATGTTATTTTCTTTATTACTATTTATTAATTTCGAAACATTGTTTCTTTTTTGATATCCTTTTTCTGGTTACGATTTATCAATTTCAAAAAGTAACTAAAACATGATTTAAAGAATTAGGAGTACATATAAATAATGTAAATACAAATTGGACATTGATTTCATTGCTATTTAAATTTTGTTGATTTCATATTTTTGTTAGTACTATTTAATGATTTCAAAACATGATTTAAAGGATTACCGAGCGTACATAAACAGTAAACGTAACCACTAAAAGAATGCGATAAAGAAAGTCGAATAAATAGTTGAAAATGTTAAGTAATTATCCAAATAGTTAGAATTTTAATATTCATATATATACAACTCTGATATCACAAGATTAAAGCAATGATTAATGCATAAATATTTAAAAACTTGTTAATAGTAAAAATGTGTACTTGTATTTAAGAGTATTTAAAGTCCACTTACTATTTAGATACTCACAAAGCATCCAACATCGACATATAAATTTAGTGAAATAATTGAAAAGAACATATAATATTAAGAGATTAATTAATCAAAAATTACAGTTTTAATATTCTTGTGTATAGTTCAGATACTATATTTAAGCTTAAATTGATATTTAATACATAAATATTCAATATACTTGTATCTATATTACACTAACATGAATCATACTTAATATTCTTCTCATTTATACACTTATAAAGAATGTCTTTATGTAAAATTTTCAAAATAAATAAATACATGATAAATATGATACATGTATCAATTAATATTTGTATCTACTAAAGCACACATTTGGATGAGTCATGATAGTGCCTGATTTGGAATTAAGCATAAAATTCTTTGAATTGTGGATGTAATCTCTCAAAACCAATCAGGTTTGAATTCACTCAGTGATGACACTCGCTGAAGTGCATCTTTTTGCAATAGTCAATCCAAACATTAAAATACATTATGCCTCAGCTAATTTAGCTATTTTCATTCAGTCCACATACATTGTCTTGTAACCTCAAGTTATTAAAAATTTTGCCATATACAATGGCGTTATATATAAAATATATATATAACTCACGAACAGAAAGAGCATTAAGATGTTGTGTAAAATCTATGTAGTGTGACCTCAAATTGTTCATAAATGATCGCTTTCTTACTAAGTTATGTTCGCTTAAACCAACCATATATTTTTTATATTTAATATGAAATAGTTTTTATTATGTTTACCTTTGTAGTTGATTAGTTATAGACTATTGTAAAAAATGGTTGACTCGACCAATAACTTATAATTAGTTTGAATTACAATTATAATCCAATATTTATTATAAATTAATTAATGTTCATACAGGTATTTTATTTCTTAAATTTTATGATAATTATCTATTTTATATTTATTTACTTAATTTAGTTTTTATTGATTTTGATTATTATTTTATCTACATTATTATAATAATTAAATTTTGTTTTAAAACAACAGTGTATATTATTCTTATTTGATTATAAATAATTAGATATTTTATTCATATATTACATTTTTGTTAGAACTTAATTTAAATTTTATAACAAATCAAGTTTAATTTTAAAATGGTTTTTTCTTTAGTCTTTGAGAACTTTTACTTTTTCTTTAATTAAAAAAAAAGACGGTATACATCTCTAAATAATGTCATTACTAGTACGCGAGCTACATTATAATAAGGAGACATCAGCTGCCCTTTTGAGGCGTTAACTATTTCGCGGTGTACCAAATGTACATGCTATTTTCACGAAGATCAAAAACTCTGCAAGTTGTTTTACTGGGTATGGCTGAAACTATAGTTCTATTAAATAAGGTAAAGCTGTCTACTATTAATCCTTCACATATTTCATGTTACTGTTAATCGGCTGAACTAGTGGTATGGGCCAATCGGATGTGCTTGCGACGACTCAAACCCCAAGAGAGCGAGCTAGCGAACAAGATTTCTTGGCCTTCACTAAGAAAGTTGGAGATACATTTTTAGTTTGATCCATATAGAGGCCAATAGATTAAAATTAAATTGATCAAAGTTTTTAGTTAAAATCAAGTTTGCGATATATTGACCTGATTTGATCTAATTTAAATTAACTTATTAAATTAAAATAATATTATTTTAATTTTTAATTTAATTTAAATTAAATTAAATTTAATGGAATTAATTTCAAATAGAAGAAAAAATTTAGATTGAATTCGATCTAACATATTATCATTTATAGTGTATATAGAGTTCAAGACATTGATTTTAATTATTTTATTCTAATTATTAAATTATAAATTTATAAATTAATTTATAAATAAAACAGATCTCGCTCTTTTTGATTAATAAATTCTAAAACTTGGAAGAACGTTAAATTGCATGACTTCTTGATACATACGTACGTAACATATATTTACTCTGGTTAGAAATTTATGAAAACAAAAGAAAACAAGTTGAAATCGTTGATTCAAAACGCTGCAAGATATCTTTCTTTATAAACTAAGAGTTCACCTCCTCATTCCAGCAGCATTTTGGTTTAACTCTCTTTAAGAACTCCCAGTTATCTCTTTGTACGTGTCTTTAATCTTCTCAAGTAGAGCTTCCCTAAAATTTTAACAATAGTTATTCCGTAGAAATGGAAGCAATTTAGATACTTATAGTTTGTACCTTAACTAGTATGACAAAATAAAATTACCTGTCAGGTTTGAATACGACGTTCTTATACATAAACCACTGCAACAATAAACAGGCAAAACATATCAGATTAATTATAAAATTTGAGGTGTTAGAAAGATGACACCTTACCAGAGAAACCCTTTTTGTTCTAACAATTCAGGACTAGGATAAGCTTTACTTAGTTTGTAATTTGCAGGATTGTAACAGAAAGAAAAAACTTATATAAATGCAACTTACTCCTGTGTAGCCAATGCCAACAAGCTCAAGAATCCCAGGAACCAAAGGAAGTCTATCGATTGCCTGTAACAGAAACTCTTACAACTTAGAATTAACCAACAAATAAGAGTATAATGCATTTGGAAAACCTCACCGAGATCAACCCGGTTGATCCCCAGAGCGCAATCGCACCAGCTGCTGCAATGGAACTAACTGCATACTTATCTTCAACCTTATCCCACTGCCCACCAACTAACAAGTTCATGTCAATGCCCATCCATCTCAATCCCGACCATTGCCATCAAAAAAAGCAACATAAGAGTGAAAGGAACTGCAAAACTCTTACAGCTTCTGTAATCGTCTTGAGAACTTCGGGCAGTTCAGTTGGAGCAACTTCGGCACGAACCTCCCCTGTAGCCAAGGTCATAACATGTCTGGCTATCTTTCGACCTAAATTTAAATTGATTAGTGTATAACAAAATTCTTAAATCGATATTAAGGCTAACTGCTGCCTACTGTAAATTTGTACTTACATGGTACCTATAATAACCAGCACTCGTCAGCAATATCTTCAGGAAACTATATGTAATCTATATTCAAGCAATGTAAGTGCAACTTACAATAAGTGGTCGCCTTCCAGGGGCGGTTCTGGGACGGAAGAGGAGGAGAGAGTGTAGGAAGGCTCACACATTGTGGTGCCGATTGGCGAGGGGCCTTTGAATCGACCAGGGTCGATGAGGGCGCGACGGTTAGAGTAGTGGAGGAAGTTGAGGCCATGACCACAGAGAACCACCACAAGTTTATTACTCAGAATTTGATTTATCTGGGAATTAAGCTGATTTAGTGTATGATAAGTTTTTAGAATGTGGAGATGGTACATGGACATAGACAGCCACTCATTCTTTTGATCTGGATAGTGCTGATGTGGATTTTGGATAGGCAATTTATGGTGTATGATTGGATTGGACAATCCAGGGCGTACTTCTGTTGCTGTACTCAGCTCTGTCCATGTTATCTTTGTTTTATCAACAGGGTCATCAATATCTGGAGAAGTTTCGATTTTATCGTAAAATCTGTAATTGTTATCTTTCGCTAGGGTTAATTCAAATAATTACATACCCAAGTTGGACGCACTATGAACTTGTTCTCTTTATGTGATGTGTACAAATTTCGTTTCGCCAGAGATTTTTCTTACCAGAAATTTTCAATGCTTTATTCCACGTACGTTGCTTCCAAATATTAAACTGTGTGGCCCAATCACAGTTTACAGGGATCATTCTATTCTACCTTCCTTGTTTACAAGGTAAAGAAATATTAGGAGACAAGGACATTGTTTTCACCAACAGAAAACAGTAAAAAGGTGTTGCTCCAGAAGATAGATAAGGTAGACAAAATGGATACTCTAGAAAAAGGGGTTGGGCTATAATTGAGTTGGATAATTTCTGGCTAGAAGGAGACAACTCTTGCGATAGAATGGAAAAAGCTTTACCTGGAACCTATACCCAAAAGCACCCCATGTTCGGCCTCAAGCCTAATATAAAGATATAGTCTATAACCTAAGGCTCAAACAAGAGTTCCTTGCATTGTCTCCACCATTGAAACCTTTCTAGGTATAAAAGAGTTTCATATCACACCAATTATACTGTATGTTGCAAGGGATTGAGTTAAAGAATTAATGGGAAGGAGGATGATGATGATCAATGAAGAAGCTTAAGAGGAAGCAAGCGACGTTGTTGTAAAATAGTAGTAGAGTTGGAACATAACGACATAGCTCGTTGTAATGAACCGTACAAGCACTTGTTGCACGACATAGCTCGTTGTAATGAACCGTACAAGTACTTGTTGCAAGATTAATGGACGAACGTAACAGTCAGAAAATTAGTCAATAACAATTGTAACGGGACAAAATTATTTTTTCAACGAATAATTAATAGTTTCCCTCTCTTCTTTTTTCCTCTCACCCTTCAACTCAATCTTTTACTCTTGATTTTATATTGTAATTAGGTTTTATTATAATCACCTAATAAAGTGATATCAGAGCTCAAGAATAATCGGAGATGGCAAAGGCCCACGCTCCTATGATTTAAAGCAAATGGGAGAAAATATGAAGTTATACATGCAAGAAATGGAGTTGCTTCATAAGAAGGATTGCATGAATTAAAGAAGTGGATGATGCAGAAGATGAATACTGGATTCCAAAAGGATCAGGAGCATAATGGAAAAGTTAAGAGGGCCTTGAGTTGCACCACGTTTGCAAAAGCAGTGTTCACAGGACTAGAATTGAGGAATTGAGCATAAAAGTATGAATAATTTTTTCATTTGGATAAGCCACCCACTGTAAGGTCCCTTTGACCCTTTGGTGATATATAGCCACAAACCCATATATTACGTAGGCTAGAATTCTATTAATGTATGCTGGAAAATGGGACAACATTAGTGAATAGCCTTGGTTTTGTTTGGCTACTCTATGTAGGATGATACCACAACATTGCATGGCTTTTTGTACGCGAATGATAAGCCTTGCATGGCTTGCATGCTCATGGACACCGCTCAAGTATTATGTTGTTTAATTATCTTGACAGTTTTATATAAACTGTCCAACTATCTGTAACTTGTCCAAACTATTTCGCGGTTTATCTTCTAGTTGTCAAAGTTTGCAGGATATAAATGTTGTAAATCATCAGACTTATGTGCGTTATGTAGTCCATATTTTATGCAATTAAAGTCCCTTTATTCCTCAAAATTCCACTGGTTGCACTTGCTCTATAATTTCAAGTGTTTCATATAATTCTGCACCACTTGGACAGTCTGCACAATGTTACTTCCGTTCTTCTTTTTAAGAGTATTTTTATTGAACCAAGTGGGGAGACTTGGTTACATTACGGGGCACGAATTGGTGAGTTTACTAGCCTCCAAAATCACCCTGTAACAAGCCAGTATCAGAGATTTGTCTGGGGAATTACTGAATTCGTTTTCCATACTGGGTAGATTGTTTTTATGACAACGGTGGGAAACGAAAACTTTGAAGCCTCAGGGAAAGGTTGAATAGGTTGGAACTTGTTATTGGGGCCATTCCAGATGATGAAATACTGAATTTGTCTTCATGATTGATCACCTGGAAGAGGCAATCTAGGTATTTCTCGTCAACGAATGGTTGTAATATTGGTAGAAGTAAAAGGAAGGATGGGTGTCTTGGAAGATGCCTTGGCTCTCATCATGAACTATGGTGCCATGGATGGTGGTGGCACCTGGACAAGGTTGAAAGTCCCTGGTCCCAAACACTTTGATGGTGTGAGGGTTGGGACAATTCTGAAACATTTTATTTGAGACATTCAACAATATTTTGATATTAACAGGGTGTAGGAATGTGACAAGGTTTAACTAACAAGCATCTATCTAGTTGGGGATGCAAAATTGTAATGGCGTGTAAGACTTGATAGTGATATGAATGTTGGAAACCCCATAATTGATACGTGGGAAGCATTTGTACAAGAATTGAAGGAGCAATTTCTCCCTTGCAACACGTCCTAGTTGGCATGAGAGAATTTGCAAAAGATGAAACAGGATGGTTCCATTCTGAACTATGTAAAAACTTTCAGTTTGTTGATACTGAACATTAGGAACATGGCTGAAGAAGATAAGCTCTTGAATTTTCTGTCTGGTCTTCAAACTTGGGCATAGATTGAATTGAAGAGGCAGGGAGTACAAGTTATGCCTAGTGCAATTGATGTTGTAAATAGATTACTCAACTTATCACTATAAGAAAACAACACAATTTGTGACATTTAAAAAATATCATAAAATCTTAAAAATCGTCACGGAATACAATTTGTGACGTTTTAAAAAACGTTACAAAAAACATCGCAGAATGTGATGCAGGTAAAAAGTTTATGCGATGTTTTCTGTAACACCCCATTACCCTAGGGTACGTACCGGGACGCCCGTAGGTCATTCCGACACATAACCTAAGATAAAGGAGC
>JANZXR010000009.1:23441397-23466279 GCA_027575705.1 Erythroxylum echinodendron
CGACGGAACATAATGTTCCGTCGGCGAAATAGGTTTTCCTGCCGACATTTACCGACGGTGAAATGTTACCGTCGGTATGGACCGATACATATACCGACGGAAAGCTTCTCATCCGTCGGAAAAATTATAAATATATATTAACTACCGACGGTTTATAGTATCCGTCGGTAAATAAGGTTTACTGCAAATATTCCCCGACGGTAGGCTATGTTCTGTCGGTATATAATTGAATATTCCGACGGTAACTTCTGACCGTCGAAAATATTAGCCAGTCAATAATTCCCCGACGGAATATAAGTAGTCCGTCGGTATATTTACCAACGGACAGAATCCCGTCGGTAAATGGCGAAGCAATTAAATTGCGGGAACGATTCCTGCTTTTTTTACCGTCGCCGAGACATATTCCGTCGCTATTGTCTGTCGCAGATTTTGGGCCGAATTTTCCTCTACAATAGTGCCGACGGACTGGTTAGCCGTCGGTAAAATTTTGTTTTCACCGACGGATTACTTAAGTTCCGTCGCAAAAAGGTGACATAATTTGTGTCGTCGGTAATATTCCGACGCTAATTCGCGATTTCCTTGTAGTGTAGCATGCTAGAGGTTTTCCCACAATAGTTCTATCAGCTACTCCTTTCAAATGTAATTCCTTTCAAATGTTCATATCTTCCAAATCAAGCCGAGCCTTGATTGTATCTTTGGTTTTACCTTCAACATTCATCGAAGTACCAAGGATATTCTCACAAATATTCTTTTCTATATGCATGACATCAAGGTTATGCCTCAATCTTAACTTATGCCAATATGGTAGATAAAAAAGAATTTTTTAAATTCCAATTTAGCTCTCCTTCCAATCTTATTCTCCTCTTATTGTTATGGTGCTTTCTATAACATATATTCTACACATGATATAATTATTCCACCACATCATCTCCATTTGGTAAGTTAGGTATAGGACGATGATCACTTTTTCCATCAAACTTGTTGCTTTTTCTCTATGGATGATCATAAGGAAGAAAACGCCGATGGCCTAAGTAAGCAATCTTACTTCTTAACTTATAAGAAGGAGTATGCTTGTTACAAATAAGGCATGCCTTATAGCCTTTAGTGTTCCACCCAAAAATATTACCATAGACTAGAAAGTCATTGATAGTCCATATTAAAGCTGCATGCATTAGAAAATTTTCTCCTTTTGAAGCATCAAAACCATCTTCCCATAACTCATTTAACTCATCTACTAGTGGCCTCATATAGACGTCAATGTCTCTACCCACCACTTTCGAACCTGAAATAACCAGCAATAGCATAAAAAATGACTCATTATATACATCCAAGGGGGTAAATTGTATACTAAGAGAACAACAGGCCACACGTTATATGAAAGTGACAAATTGCCATGTGGATTGAATCCATCTGTTGGTAAGCCTAGTCTAACATTACGTGGTTCTCTGTCAAACTTAGGATATAACTCATCAAAGCTCTTCCAAGCTTCTCCATCAGAAGGATGAACTATGGTATTATTGTCAGCTTTAGGCCTATCATTATGCCATGTCATTTGTTTAGCAGTCTTACTTGACATGAATAATCATTATAATATAGACATTAATAGAAAGTACCGCAGTACTTTATGAGATATCTTCTTACCCCTGCCATCATTAATTCTCCATCTTGATGTTCCACACTAAGGACAACTTTCTAAGTCCTCATACTCTTTCCAAAATAGGGAACAATCATACTTACATGCATGTATCGACATATAACCCAAACCTAGGCTTCGCAGAAATTGATTTGCTTCATAATAGGACTTTGGCAAAGATTTACAATTAGGTAATACATCCCTTAGTAGAGTAAGTCAAATGACTTATTGCTCCATTTGTTGTATACTTTCAAGTGAAGCAACTTTATTAAAAATGAAAAGTTTGAAAAGTTTGTACATCCGGGGTACAACCCTTCAGTTGCTTTACTCAACAAATCATGAAAGGCACCCATAATAGAATCTCCGACGTCTATAGGAGGACTCCTTCCATCCTAATCAATTGGACAATCATTTAAGAAAGTACCCACATCATGAAGCAAATCTTGTATGCCATCATCCTCCTCATCACCATCACCTTCATTAATATCATTGCCCACCCCATCAATGTCTACATTTGCGGCATCAAGCCTTTCTTCCATAAAGATAAATCTATATTCTGGCAGTTCACTATGTAAAACCTAACGAGTGTATGATTGGCCATGCCGAATTGCAGTAAATGGTCAAAATCATTCATCTGAGACCTCATATAACAATTCATGCAACGTGCACAAGGGTATGAAATTTCACAATCTTTGCCCTTTTTTTTAGCCACAAAATTTATAAACATTCTCACTCCATCAATGTATTCATGGGAAACCCTAACACTATTCATCCAACTCTTATCCATAGAGTAAAAAAATACCTATTAGTTAAATATTATGTTAGTGACAAATCAACAAAGACTCTTACTCGTATGCTGCATGAGGTATTTTGTAACCAAATCATATATTTGCTACTTAAACTAAATGAACATTATTACTTTGCTTAGAGCTTGTCTATATATGATAAATTGATGAGAAGTATCTATGTATGATAGATCATATATGTAAGGATAAATGATGTTTCTGGATCCAGTGGTGTATTGGTTATCTAACTAATGTATGTTTTTACCAAATTATGAGTTTTAACATATTAAATCTAACTATACTTGTCTTTTAGTAGCAAAACAATGTTGAATAAAATTTAGCACAAAATTTTATATCTCCATTCAATACTAAAAAGTAAAAAGTAGCAAAATATATTACTATATCTCTTTAATGTTCTTAATGAAGCATTTAACCCACAAAAGTAAACCACTTATTAGGGTAGAACATGATAGATTTAATTGATAGGTTTTTGGGATAAGAACTTTATTATATAACAAAATATCATTTTTGTAAAGTACAAGGGAAATGTTGAATACAATCAATGTCCCTCTCCCGATTCTTGCGAAAAGAAAAACTTTTCTTAATGTTGTTGTTTATCTAACATAACTATCCTAAAATGATATTTTCATAACACACCCTCTTATGTAATTTAATTTTGGCACAATACAGCAACCAAAAAACACTCTTTGTAAATTAAGAAATGAAGTAATAATTAACAGAAATTCATGAAAGTAGGAAAAAAAAGGAAAATCCAAGATCCATAATTGTCACCATTTGTCCATCCAACATAAAACGTATTCAAATTTAACATGTTTATCATTTAGAGTCTTAGGTGCTGCAGTCTGTTTCTGATCCCCACCTCCTAAATACATACTGCGGGCTCCTATAGTATATACTTACCACTGAATTGCATGGTTTCTGACTATTGATCATTTGTTTAAACTTGAACAACCTTGAATTAAAGTGATTATGATGAAATTTGTATATTTTATCAAGCTTTAATACACCGGAATAATTTTTTTCAAATATTTATATTTTAAAAATTATCACTTATTTTTATTCCTTTTTATGTAATTATTATCAAATTCTCTTTTATATATTCTACTTATTTTTATTCCTTTTTTATTATGTAGTAAATAGAAAATAAATATAATAAGAAGAATTATGTGTAATAATTTACTGGTGAGTGAATTGCACTAAATCTTTGCTGGAATTCAACAATGAGAACTTTTATACTCATTGAAGTAGCTTAAATGGTGGTGGATAAGTAGGTGCCATTGCCAAACTTCATTGACCTTGTAGTTTACTCTCCACTAGAAAAGACATTCCTAGAAAATCCTTCCCAATAGTTTCAAGACAATTTGATCTTTTGAATCTTCAATAAAGGTCCAAGTGGATTATGAAACAGCCACTCAAAGTCTACTTATTATATCCCTTTCTTTCAGGTGGCCTCCAATGGTATATTAAATTACTATGCAACATGTGTGTGCTTTTGAGCTGGCATCAATTAATTAATTAATCTAAAGATTTGTCCTTTTGCCTAAATTTAGATTTCACTACATTTTCGTAATGAAATGGATATCTAACCTACCAACATAAGCACATCATCTCTATCTCACACCTCTGCAATCTTCTTCTATTTGTCTCACAATAATATCTTCAAGGCACAAGTATATGCCTCTCGTCACTTCTATTATTACTATTGTTGCATCATCAATATAAATAAGTTTGGACTTTCGGTTAAATTAATAGCTGAAATGTGTTGATCATCTGGAGAAAGCCATTGTATTATTCTAATTCTTTGTTATGGGAAGCAAAAGTGTCAATTTCTAATGTATGGAAGGGTAAAACCTGTAGAGTTAAGAAAAGGCTGAAAGCATATATATAGGACTTGCATGTTCAAGTACATACCAATTACAACCACAAGTATGGCATATAACTTTATGTATACCTTTGACATAAGTAATTAGATACTAATAAATTAATTAAATTTTTTAAAGTTACATGTGCCTAAAGAGGGTAAGGATTTTGATACCAATGAGGATACCAATAGGGACAACTAGGCTGATTCATTTTCTATAATTTCATATCCTAATAAATGGATTCATTTTTACTTCTTAAAATGTAGGAGCTTTTGGGAGGCAAGATGTATCTCTACTACTTCTTGGTTTATGACCTAACTACTCAAGCTCAAGAAACATTTTATAAAGACATCACTTGTAGAATAGGGAATGGCAAGTCTGCTTATTTATAGTTAGAGAACTAGAGTAAGATAAGCCCTCTTAATAAATCAAATATGACGTCAACTCTCCTCTATATTTTCCCTACCCTCTTTAAGGTAGAAGGAGTTATTGAAAGCAATGAATGGTCAAGCAATCTTATAGGCAATACCCTAATCCAAGATATTATTCCATATACAAACTTAATATTAGAAGGGGGGATACATACATATGGAAAAAGCATATCCCAGGATCATTCTCCAACTTTTCTTGTACTGGAGCATTCTAACCACAACACTAAAAAGTATATTGACTCAACTTCATTTGTTTCACGCAAGCTCAACCAAAAGTTTCTTTCTTCAGAACCATCCATCGTTATCACACGTATAAGACAAACATATACATAAAAAGCTAGATTTCTAAGATTGAAAGCTATGTCATACTAATTAGACTTAACTAAATTGATTTTCTAGTATTTAATGGGTATGAATGTACATATGTAAATAATTATTTGTACTAGATAATACTCTCAACTAACTGAAAACAGTGTAGTCTTCAGCATCTGTAAACAACAAATGGTTGTTGCGTAATAAACCTAACACGGTAAAGATTAAAAATTTCAAAACGGAACTCCTTCAAGGCAGCAAAAATAGACGGACATTCTGCAACTCCCGAAATGAACAATCCCTCAAAATACATTAAAAAGATGGAGAGAAGACGAAAATACCTAGACGAAATATGCCAGAGAAGACGAACACAATGCCCAAAGACGCAGCAGCTCGACGAAGAACACACAGATGATGGATGACGGATGACAAAGAAATCTGGAGGAGGAAGAAAGATGGAGCAAATCTGGAGGAGGAAGAACGATGGAGCAGATCTGGACTCGGGTAAACGTTTTAACAAAACCAAAACAACATCGTTTGGTTTAAAACCAAATGACGTCATTTTTCTCCCAGAGGCAGAATGTTTTAAATACCCCAATTGTGATGTTTTATTCAACAAAATGTCACGGTTTCTATTTCGTGATGTTTTATTGATAAAACGTCACAAAAGGTGTTACAAATGAAAATGTCGCTAAAAAAAGTCTTCATAATCTGCAACATTTTATCAATAAAATGTCTCATATTGTATTATTTTTTTGCAGTGTATGACCAAGCAAAGATAAGGAGTTAGGGGAACCTCCAATTCATCCCATCGTAAAGAAAAATTCAACCAAAAGAAGAAGACAACATAGGGAAATGGCAAATCATGTGGGAAAGTAAATTAATGGAACCAAAGTGAATGGAAATGCTGGAGCTTCAACTCTTGGGCCAAAAAACAAAAATTCTAGTTGTTATGTCCATAGTGGTCCTCACTATGCAAGGGAATGTCACAAGAGAAAAAACTCAACGCAATGGTGACAGAAGATGAACCAGAGGGTGAAGTCGCGACCCTTGTTAATCATTTCTTCAATTGCTGAATAATTTAATGGACGAGAAAAGCAAAACGCATGCTTTATTAACACATTTGCATGTGCAAATCAGTGGGATAATTGTGGTTCAATGGTTGATATAGGTGTTACTCACACTTTTTATTGTGGATTGGATGGCTACTAAATTTGGATTAAAAGTGAGTAAGAGTTCCAATAGGTTGAAAATTGTGAATGCAAATGCTGGAGATGTGGCTGAAATGGCATATAATGTGTCTTTATCAATAAATGGATGGATTGGAAAATGTAACATGATGATAGTTGCTTTGGATGATTTTGATATGATTCTTGGAATTGATTTCTTATGACAAAACAAGGTTATGTTTTATCCACATTTGTGCGAAATTATGTTCATGGGAGAACAAGATCTTTGATTTATTAAATGTGGACAACTTGGTGCAAAAGGAAAAGGCAAGAAAAAATCATATTCTATTTCAACTATGGTTCTAGAGAAAGGGCTCAAACATCGTGAGAAAACTTTTCTTGCAACAGTGGTGGAAGTGAAAGAAGGGTTATCTATGGAAGTCCTTAGTGCAGTGGCTAAATTGTTTGATCTCTACAAGGATGTAATTCCTTTAGAGTTACCGTAAGAAGTTCCACTGAGAAGGTTCATTGATCATCACATCGAATTGGACCTAGAGGTTAAACTTCTTGCCCAAGTTCCATACAGAATGTCGACTATGGAGCTTAAGGAGTTGTGAAAACAGCTGGAAGAACTCTTAGAGGCAGGTTACATTCAGCCCTCCAAAGCACTATGTGGAGCCCCAATCTTATTCCAAAAGAGAGTAAATGTTTCTTTACGAATGTGTGTGGATTATAGGCCCTAAACACTTTGCAATATAATGAATGATGTTTTGTATGAATTGTTGGATGATATGCTGTGGTTTATTTGGATGATATGATAGTGTAAAGCAATAGCTTATAGAACATGTTTCTCGTTTGTGACAGGTGTTGGATCGCTTAAGAGATCATAATTTATCTGTAAAGATGGAAAAATGTGAGTTTACTAAGGCTGAAATCAAGTTTCTAGGTCACTTAATAAGCAACTAGTAGGTGAAGATGGATTCTGACAAGGTATAAGTGATTGTGGATTGGTCAGCAATGAGTAAGGTACAAGGTTTGTGATCTTTCCCTAGTTTAGCAAACTATTATTGTCGGTTTATCGAAGGATACTCAAAAAGGTGACACCACTTAAGGATATGCTCAAAAAAGGAAGGAAATGGGACTATCAGATCATTATGTGGCTACCTTATAGGTGATAGCCTCTAAACTAGTTCGGTAATTGCCTAACTCCAAACTTCCCTTTAAAGTTCACACCGATGTAACTGATAAAACAATTGGGGCATGTTGATTCAAGAAGTGCATCATATGGCCTTCGAAACAAAATATTAAATGAAACAAAACAAAGATATTTGACATAGGAGAAGGAAATGGTTGCAGTAGTTCACTGCTTAACGGTGTGGCATGTTTATCTGCTAGGTCCTAAGTTATGACGTGAACACATTATGTGGCAACTACATCTTTCAAGGTACAGAAGAAGTTGTCAACTAAGCAAGCAAGATGGAAATATGATGTCATTTAGGAACATAAGCCCGGACGAAGTAATCAAGTGGTAAATGCACTTAAAGGGAAAGAAATTGTGGTTGAACTATATAATCTGTCCAGAATTGAGGCAAATTTTACAGATAAAATTTGACAAGGTAGGAAGCTTGATGATGCATATTTATTGCTGGTGCAAAGAGGGCTAGATGGGGTCACTAAACGATATTGGCTAAACAATGGATTCATTATAGCAAAGAAAGGCAAAATGTACGTGTCTAATTTTGGTGGATTGTGGAGAGAATTGATGAAGGAATCAAACAATTCTCCATGGGTAGGACATCTTGGAAGGGAAAGGATGTTGGCACTTCTGTCCAGATCCTACATATGGCCAAAAATGGCAAGATGTTGAGATTTACTGTAGAACGTGTTTGGCATGTCAATAGGATAAGGTGGAGAGGCAAAATAAGGTAGGTCTATTCCAGCCTCTGCCTATTACTAAAAATTCATGGATGATTTCGGTGTCTATAGACTTTGTTGCGAAATTTCCAAAGGTAGATGGCAAAGCCTCGACTTTGTTTATGGTTGATCGATTTTCTAAGTATTTTGTCTACTTATCTGCGCCATCCTCTTATACTTTGGTGCTCTAGTAGATATGGTGAGCGATAAGGATCCACAATTTACTAGTCAAATTTAGGACAACATTGTTCAATATGATAGGGTTTGAACTGAAGTTCTTTACTACTAATCATCCTCAAATAGATGGGCAAATAGAGAGGATAAATGCACTGTTGGAAGATTGTTTACAACACTAGATAAGTGCGAGTTAGAAAAATTGGTTTAATCTATTGGATAGTGCTCAATTTGATTATAAGCTTCATCGATCTTCTGAACTGAAAAAACTCTCTTCGAATTGGTCTTAGGGCATCATCCTTTAACTCCTTTGGAGGTTGCTAAATAGCAGCTTGGTGATAAGTGTCCTGCTGCCTACAAATTTGTGAGAGATAGGCAAGAACTCATGGATAAAGCAAAAGATAGCCTTTTGAAAGTTTTGCAAAGGATGGAGAAATTTGTTAACCAACATAGACGTCCTTTAGACTTTGTTGTGGGTGAAAAGGTGTTGTTGGAGTTAACACCTCAAATATAGAAGAAAATTAGTAGAAAGATGGCACACAAAGGTTTGATTCCAAAATCCGACTATCCATTCGAGGTTATCAAAAATTTTGGCAAGGTGGCTTATTGATTTAATTTAGCTGAAAGGTTAAAAGTTCATCATACGTTCCATATGGGTTATTTGTGCAAGTTTTATCATAATGATGAGGAACCAGAGAGGAGAAAACAAAGATGTGCACCTCTAAATGTGCAACTTCAATATGATGTTGAAGTGGAAAACATTCTTGATCATAAACGATTGGGACAAACATAAGAAAAATCAACAGATTGAATTTTTTGTGAAATGGAGAGGTAAAGATGCAGTAGATGCAACATAGGAGAAGGACTCTTCTCTATAGCATTTTAAAGACAAGATCAAGAAGTACTCGGAAGACATTCTAACGATGACGTCAAGTCTCTTTAATGGGAGTGGGGTTGTAAGGTCCCTTTGTCCTTTTGATGATATGTAGCCATAAAACCATATATTATGTAAGCTAGAATTATATTAATGTATACTGGAAAATGGGACAGTGTTAGTGGATAGTCTTAGTTTTGTTTGGCTACTTGGCAATGTAGTGCTTAGATGATCCTACAACATTTCGTGGCTTATTTTGAGAGAATGATAAGCCTTATATGGCTTGCATGCATATGGACGATACTGAAGTATTATTTTGTTCAATTATCAAGCCAATTTTATATAAGTCGTCCAACTATTTTTAACCCATCCAAACTATTCTGTGGTATATCTTCTAGTAGCTGAAATCTACAAGATATAAAATGTTGTAAATCATCATACTTAGGTGCACTATGTACTTCATATTTTCTACAATTAAAGTCCCTTTGTTCCTCAAAATTTTGCTGGTTCCACTTGCTTTATAATTCTAAGTGATTCGCATAATTCTGCATCACTTAAACAACCTACACAATGTTACTTTCGTTCTTCTTTGTCAGAGTATTTTTGCTCAATCAAGTGAGGAGGCTTGGTTGCATTATAGGGTATGAATTTGTGAGTTTGCTGGCCTTAAAAATCATCTTTAACACCTGTCAAAATGAAAATGGGAATCACTACCATATATTAGGAAGGAGATTTTTAAGTAGGAGTATCTACATGTGTTACAGATGATTTTTAAGGCCCATCCCCAATAGGTGTTAGAGATATTCACCCACCTCTACATGAGGAACCAAATAACAATTGAAGAACAAAGTTGGGGAGAATATCTATTAGTATTGGAATAGAAGTTGGGGAACTACATCCAAAGATCTGAATAGAGATCTAAAAGAAATGAGACAAAAAAGGACTATGTTAAAGAATATTATGGCAGGTTTAGTCTTCTATCTTATTAATTGGTAATGCCAGAACCATATCTGTTAGGTTTATTTTTTAAAGATCTCAAATCGAGATAGAATATCAATTAAAGATCTAGGCACTAAAAATTTTACAATAAGCATACGATCTAACCAAGAAATATGCGGTAGTTTTAAGGTGATATGAATGAGATAGGAGTCAAGGAAGCAGCTACATAGTGCGAAATGCCCAGTAAGTAAGATAAAAGTTAATAGCAAGAATCTTACCACTGTTAATAGAAGTAATTCAGTTTTAAAATAGTGAACAGAGACTGAAAAAAACTATTAATAGTAAGGAGAGGCAAATAGAGTAAAACATTTATATCTTTTAGGCAAGGAGAAGTATAGTCCAATCAAAATTACAAAAAAGAGAATGCAGATGTATATAATGGAGGTAGGAAAGGAGGAGAAGGAAGAAGAACACCAAAAGAATGAACAAAATATAATATCATTTTAGGTGATGATAGATATATCCTATTCAAACTTCCAAAAATGAAGGTGGTTAGGAGATGTAAGGGAAGCATCATTTATATATTGGTGGATGGTGGTAGTACACACAACTTTATGGATTAAAAATTTAATGATTTTACATAAGGATGGCATCAATAAGGTAAAACATATAACAATTATGATTAGAGGAGGATTACAAATCATATGTAAAAAAAGGTATAAGAAGTTTAGATGGGTAATGAGTGGTCATGAATTTAGAATAGATACAATATTGATCATAGACATTTAATGGAGTGACGTGACATTGAGGTTTAAATAATGATATAGTTTGTAATTACAATAGAGGCATAATATGAATAATGTGATTTAATTGGAAAGGCAAATCAATTGAGCAAAAAAGTGGATTGAGTACAAAAATCACTTAAGTGAAGGATTTAAATATAGAAAATGACTGGATCGGAACAAGAAATATCAATTTTTATTACCGCCACAAGATAAAGAAATTAAGTGGGAAAATAGCCATAGTTGAGTCTTAATAATATAAATATGATCAATTTATTTCTCTATCTAAGAAGCAAGAGAAGGAATTATAACATGTCTTAAACAAATATAAAGATGTTTTTAAGGAACTAATGGGTTTATCACTTTCAAGGAAGCAGGATCACAGAATTCAATTGAAGGAGGGAGTAAAATATGTGAACTTAAAATCTTACAAATATGTAGGAGTGTAAAAATAAATTATTTAAGAACTGGTAGAAAAGATGTTAAAAGGAAGGGATCATCCAAGAGAGTGTAAGTTCTTTGCTTCTTATGTTATTTTAGTCAAGAAGAAGGATGGAACTTAGAAATTCTATGTTAATTATAGAGTTTTGAATATAAACATTAGTAAAGATAAATTCTTAATACCCTTAATTGAAGAATTGTTAAATGAGCTTGGTGGCATGGGGCTAAATACTTCACTAAATAGAACCTAAGGGCAGGATATCACCAAATCAGAATGAATCCCAATAGCATCCGTAAAACAACATTCTAAACTCATCAAGGCCATAGGTAACGTATTTGAGTTAAGAAATGCTCCAATAATGTTTCAAAGTCTAATAAAGGCAATCTCCAAGGAATATTTGAGGAGATCAATATTAGTTTTTTTTATGACGTATTAGTTTACAGCAGAATTCTCCATGACCTATTTGGGAATCTCCAAATCTACGCTTATTTTCAACTCCCCAAAGCATTTTGTCGCTTACTATGCCCTTCCTCATCTCTGGGTGCCTAGGTATCCACCGTAAGCCTTTCCTCGTTTGAACCTCACCCTTATCCACGAGAAACCATAAACCAGAATAGAAGAGCTTGCCTCGCCCATGAGTAAATATTCCATAGTAGCCTCATCAGGCCGTACATCTTTCTTGGTATACCCAGATAATAAGTAAGAGCATAAACTGAAACAGTCTAGAGCTACAAAGATAGTAATTAAATCATTGGTGCCGCAAAACTTAACAAAGGCCCCCTTTTAGGTGAAAAAAATGGATATTAGATGTATCCATTTTTGGTTCAAATTCTTGATAATTAGAAATAAGAAAGATAAGATGAATTTTATTTTATCCAAACCTTTTTATGAAATTTTTTATGGAAGTTTCATTTATGCTTAAAGGTGAAAAAAAGTAGTCAATCTCTTAACCCTTTACCGTCTTGGAGGAAAAATCAGACTGGTCGGAGGAGTTAGAGTGGATAAAATAGTCTTAATTATGGAATTAATCAACAACATTACAAAAACTCATGAAAAGAATCTGAATCACTTGAATGTATAGAAAAAAAGAAATTTATAAAAAAGGTAAGATTTAGAATATTTAAGCATTTTAATGGAATCGGTGGAACATTTTTCAGTGATTCATTGAATGTTATCAGCGTACATAGAGTGGTCACCGAAAAGATTCAAACTATTAAAGAGAAGCTAATACTTAAAACTTCGAAACAACTTAGAAATTTTTTTAGATTATCAAAGTATTATCAAATTTTTATTAAGGAATATGATTAGATTAACAAATCTTTAACTCAATTACAATAAAAGAATGCATTTGTGTATACAATTAAAGTCATAACAGCCTTCAAACAACTTTAGGAAACACCGATGAACGTACTAAATCTTGCTCTTTCTAACTTTGGCAAACCTTTAATGACTGAGGAAGGTGCCTCTAGAAAAGGGGTAGCAGTTGTACTTATGTAAGGAGGACATTTTTTAATGTATTGCAGGGAAATGCTATCATAAAAATATCTTCATTTATCAACATATGAGAAGGAATTACTATTAGCAAATCAACATTAGCCCCATTATGTAAATAATTTAAAGTGCAATAGACCATTGAAGTTTGGGCTACCTCTAGCAGCAAAAGATTTCAGCCTCATTTCAACAAATATGGTTGTGATAACTCTTAGGATTTGATTTCGATATTAAGCACAAAAGGGCTTTGACAATAATGATGCAGATGTCAATCTAGATTTTTTTGTAAAGCCCACAAGTAAATTAAAACAATCCAACAACCCTGCCCAACCCACAAACCACTAAACATGTGTAAGAAAACTAGCATCTGGAAATTAGAATAAAACCAACAAAACCACATCTTCTTCTTCATTTTCTCTCAAATGTTCCAGCTAGTAAGTGTGTCTAAATGCACCATTTTATTCTGCATGTAAAACTTCCCTTATAGGTTCTCTCATTGTGGTTGTTTTAAAGAAAATTTTGAGGAAGCTGTAGAGTTTTACAACCCCAAAATCCCCCACACTTAGGTAAATTTCTAACTGCAATTTTGTGACATTTTGTGATTTTGATCATCCTACACTTATTTATAGTTATTTTGCATGTTGTGGTTGTTTGGGACAATATTTGAAGTTGCATGAAAGGATAAAAAAGGGATAAAATGTGGCTGGAAATTTGATAAAAGAAGAGTAGATACGAGAAGAGGAGTGGGTAAAGAAGATGGCATCTTTTGAAAATTTAAGTTGCATGTAGGCGCAGAATAGAAAATGCAGAAAGTGAAGGCTAAATTTATAATTTAGTTGCAAGAAGGGCATTTTGGTATTAATTGAAATGGATGAAGGTAAAATAGAACTTTTAAATTAGTTAAGGGTATTTTAGCAATTATGGTGCTTAGGTTAGTAAGGATATTATTTTTATAATTAAGAATAAATTAGAAAAGAGAATAACGTCAAATTATTAAGTATAATTAGGTTAGAAATTTTTCGTAAATTAGTCTAATAGAATTTTGTAAATTCTAGATTCGAAAGTCCGATTGAGGAGTTATTAGGACTATTCGGACTATCAATCAGTTGAATCTGAAATTGAGGTAAGGATAATCTTGGGCTTTACTCTTAAAATATAGTACCATTTTGTTATTAATAAATTATATTGAATTAGTCATTAATTAAATTGATGATTAATAATTACATACATGAATTATGTTTATCACTAATAATTAACAAAGTCAAGGTGTTTCATGTTTATATTTTTATATTTTGTTACATTTTATAAGATGAATTGCTTGTTAATTTGACAAAAATTTGTTAATTAAATAGAGATTGATTGATAATATATTGTGAATAATTGATAAAAATCAAGAATCAGTGACTTGTCTAAGATAGGCTACATTCGATGGTCTTATATTGGTACTGTTGTCGCTTGCAACTAAATTTAAAAAGAAACCAACTTTTGTCAATACAAAATAATATAGTAGTGGAAAGTAGAGATTGTTCCCACGAGGAATTTTTAACGGTAAAATTTAGCGAGTTTAAAATTAAAACAAATAGAGGGGATTTGGTTCACGTAATTTAAGAAATTAGAAATAGCAAAAATCATAAATTAACAAAAAAAATTGGATCTGAAAATTTAAGAGACAAACCTTGGTTTCGGGTTGCCAATGTTATCATGCTAAAATGGATCCTTGATATAAAATTTCAATCATTAATAAACATTCATTGGGGATGTTTTCTCTTAAGTGTAATGACTAGAAACATGTATCCTAGTATTCTTATTAAACAACAACCTAGATATGATCGTAGGTTCAATTGAATAATAGCTTTACGAATCAAGAAACCAATAAGCAAGAGAAATATATGTACGACATGCAATCAATCAAGTGAATATCTTCTTAGAATTTCCGACTCTAACGTGAAGAAGGTAATCCTAATTTTTACTTGTGATTAACGAAACTGAATGTTATATTTCATTAATCTATCTATTGAAAGAATTAATCCCTAGTTGCACCCTTAGAAATCAATCAACTGAATTAGAAAAAGTAATTCGAAAGACATTCAATGTTCATCAACAACATAAACTTTATTGAAACATCTCACATATAATAGATGATAACATGGCTTCCCTCAACCAAGAAAAAGAATTTAGCTACTCTTAACAAAAGTAAAAATAAACAACGTAATAGCCAAACTCAAAGTCTCCATCCCTGGTCTTTCTCTAAAGAATCTGAAAATCCCTAAAAGAATAGTGCAGAAAATGAAAGCTAGTTATGGTTGTCCAGAAAAAATCAAAAGAAAAGTGCAGAAAACTAAAGCTACTCCTAAAGTGTGCTAAAAAAACAAAATAAAAAGATTGCAAAATTGTAAAACTACTCCTATCTATGGCTGAATAGAAAAACAGGAAAAAATTCTGTAGAAAAACGTAAACTACTCCTAATGCTCTCCCATGAACAGTAACTTCAACCTTCTTTTATGTTTTTTTGATTTCTTCTCTATCTTTCATTGATTTTCAGTAGATATCATATCCCCCAATTTAAGGTGGGAAATATGATCTTTAAAGATTGTGAAAATATCGATTTTGAATCTTGAAAATAGATCTGCAGATTGATTTCATCCTTACACGTGGCAACTTCTAGTGACTAAATTGCTGCCAGATTTGGAATTTCGGATTTTCTTCATTTCTTTTTCATCTTTTTGATTTAATTTCATCTCTAAGGTGTTAAAAATCATCTACAAACAATTATAAGAAAATTCCATTAATTTTAAACAATAATTTCAACACATTAAAGAGAATTAAATAGAAAATAAGCACAAATTGATAACAAATTCCCCCACACTAAATTTTTGCTCGCCCTCGAGCAAACATGTCAAACCACTACACTCTATGAATTTATCCTTTATAAGATCAAGTACATACAATCCATTAACTTGGGCCAGTAAGACTTAAGTTGCAACACATATCATAATCACTTTTCACCAATGCAAATAAATGAAGTCAAAATAAGACATCTTTGTTCAAAAGCAAATATGAAATCAAAATGAATTCTTCTCTTAGATTTCGCTCTTGTAATCAAGTGTTTGAGGAAAAGTGTTTCTATAAAATCTCTCTCTAACATATTGCACTACCATAGGCTTGCAATTTCACCTGCTATCATTCATTCAGATCACATGAGCTAATAGATCATAAGGACTTTATTCAGGGTTGTAATGAGGCTAGGTTCACAGGTAAGGTAAAGTGACAAAAGGTTAATCACAAGAATTCACAAAGTACCAAGTAAAAGGGACACGCAAATTAAAATTCTTAGATAACACATAAATACAAGGATTACAACTACTCATACTAACTAATGCTACTATGCTTTATTCGTCTTCTTTTTTGTCTTCTCTTTATGATTTTTTTCATCTTTTTCTCTTTTTTTCTTTTCTTTTTCTATTTTTTCTTTTTGAATAACTCTGAACACACAGAAAAACAATAAAAACAAGAAAATTTGCTAGCAGCAAAATTTGATAAACACATTAGTAGAAGCACCTATAACAGTATCTCAGAATAAAATACAAAACAAAAGTCCCAAATTACTCAATCTTTCATTCAACTTATGATAGGGTAAGGCTAATAAGACTTTTGGGTTTTTAAATTAAGGTGATTGGTTGAAAAACAAAGATAAAGGCTCAAAAATGTTTGCAAAGAGAAAATAAGCAGGTGGGTTATTTTTAAGCTAAAGGGTGTAAAAATAAAGAAGGCCTTAATCATGTATGTATCCCATGTAGTCAAATAAATTCAAACCAGTTCCATGCAAGTTCTGAAGGCAACATGAATAGAGGAACATCACACAATTCAAAGAAATAGTATAACATAAAGATGATGTCATTTAGGCTCAAATTTCACTCACAGGTTTAACTTAAGAATTCACTTCAATTCTACACATTCCTCATCACTTAAATATCAAAATTTTGACTAGTTTACAAGATCAATTATTGCAGTCAATCAACATGATTCACCTAAAACTCACTTAGCCCAATTTAATTTCATGCATATACTCAATCTCATCCAAACTAATATGACAAAGCTTCATGGCTTAACATGCATAACCACATGCAAAATTCAATAAAAATCACACAAAAATCAAAAATATTCACACATCAAAATTCCAATTCTTTCTCCCACACCTAGACCATCATTGTCCTCAATGTTAAAGAAGCATAAATATAAACGAAAAGGTGAAAGAAAGCTTTTCTATTATGGAAGCGCTGGAATCAAGGGGTTGGTGGATGTGGTGGTGGAAGTGGGTTGTGGTGGAAGAGCATCAGCAGCAAAACGAATTGGAAGGGCTAGTCTACGAGAATCACTCTTCTTCCTTGGCATTGTGCGAATTTTGTGAAAGACAACCTGCAAAAGAACAAGACAATAACGCAAGCACAAAATCATAAGTTAGGGTGGATGGGTGAGTTGGCAATAAAGAGTAGGAGTGGCGTGAGTTAATGGTGGGAAAGTGGGAGTGAATGTCTACGATGGGTGGTGATGTGCGGTAGCTACAATTTGGATCAATGAGGGAAAAATTCGATGAAAGCAGAAGGGGAAAAGAGGGGAACGGAAAGAAGGGCGGCGGAAAGAACCAAATATTCTAATTTTTTCATTTTTTCATTTTATTTTTTAATTAAAAGATAAAAAATTAAAATTGCAGAATCGAAAATATTAAATTAAATTCCTAACTAAATTGAATTAAACCTAAAAAATGAAAATAAAAGAAAATTGCCCAAAAACATATAAAAGAAAGGGATATGAATGGGGTGCCCCCCATTAAGCGCTTATCAAAGGTCATAAGCTTGACCCTTGGTATATGTATATCATCCATTATCGAATGGATGCTTGAGTCCAACAAGAAGCATGCTCAAACTCCGTGAGGATCTTAGAGCACCTTCCCTCGAATTAGGCTCTTTATCAGCACGATGCTCTATGACTTCTGATGAGTAGAACTTCATCGCTTCACTATCATACTCTAATATCCACTCGTCTTTTCAAGCATCTCCCTTCTCACACCAAGATGGTCTCTATAAGAGCAATGCCAATGGGTACGGAGACTTGACATCTTGCTCGCAACCTTCGATATTTAGCTCACTTGCCCACAGCTCGTTCAACTTGTATATGATTAGCGGCTTTTCTTCTTCTTTTTTCTCTACTTTTTCTTCTTCTTCTTTTATCTGTAAACAACTAGGAAAAGGAAACAAAATTCAGTTAGCGATAACATGAATTGCATCGCTTACCTCAAGAGATTGCACATCCTCCATCTTTTCTCGGACTATAATCTCTTACTCTTCTAAATCCGCTTGCTCTTCCTTCTTTGCTTTAAAAAATTGAATTGAAAAAGGGGGCAGAATCATCATATTCTGCAGATTGTTTTGCGTCATTTATGGTTATGGAGGCACCTTTTGTGTGATTTCTTCTTCTACCTTTCTTCTGGAATTTTTCAGAAATAGTTCCTCCAATTCCTTACCACTTCGCAATGTGATAGCCTTTGCACTTTGTTTGGGATTGATCTCTGGTTGTGTTGGAAAATTTCCAGAAGTTCATACTTCTAATCGATTTATGGCAGTTTCCATTTGGATTATTTGATTTTTGATTTTTGATATTTCTTTGTTGATTTTCAATATTTTGGATACTTTCCTCAGTACTCTGTTGAAACATCAAAGTGTTAATGGCAAGAGATTGCATTACATCTTCCAAAGAAGTCTTACCTTCGAAATTGGATGTTGTATTTTGATTTTGTTGAGGCATATACGATTGTTTACACTGCTAGAATTGAAGAATGCTCGTCGCCAAACTCATTACGATTTCCTCCAAAGAAATCTCATTAACTTATGGTGGCGATGGTGGAGGTGGAGGTGGAGGCTCAAAATAGAACTGCTCTTCGTAATAGCTCGATGGAGAAGTGAATCTGTATTGTGTATCTTGCAAAAAGGAACACTTGCAAAAAGAATAACCCAAAAATGAGCAAACTTCACATACCTTAGCTTGTTGATCATCCCTCGGTACTTGCACGGCTAAAGGTGTGAAATCTGCCACTTGATGGTCAAACCTAGAAGTCGCAATAGATGGAAACTCGTTATCATAATAAGTATAATATGAAAAATCAAAATCAAAAGAATACTGATAATGAGCCATGCCGCTAAAAGATCAAAAAATCAAAAAAAAGCTCTGAATCTAAAACAAACAGCAGACCAGGTAACCAAAAGCAATGAAACCAAAAACAAAAACATCACTAGAAAAACTGTTAAGAAATTTCCTAACAATGGCACCAAAATTTGTTACTGTTGTCACCTACAACTAAATTTAAAAAGAAACCAACTTCCGTCAATACAAAATAATTTAGTAGTGGAAAGTAAGGATCGTTCCCATGAGAAATTTTTAACGGTAAAGTTTAACAAGTTTAAAACTAAAACAAATAGGGGGATTTGGTTCACGTAATTTAAGAAATTAGAAATCAAAAATCAAAAATTAAAAAAAATAATTGGATCTAAAAATTTAAGAGACAAACCTTGGTTTTGAGTTGCCGATGCTATCACACTAAAATGGATCCTTGATATAAAATTTCAATAATTAATAAACATTCATTGGGGACGTTTTCTCTTAAATGTAATGACTAGAAACATGTATCCTAGCATTCTTATTAAACAACAACCTAGATACGATCGTAGGTTCAATTGAATAATAACTTTACGAATCAAGAAACCAATGAGCAAGAGAAATACATGTACGACATGCAATCAATCAAGCGAATATCTTCTTAGAATTTTCGACTCTAACATAAAGAAGGTAATCCTAATTGCTACTTATGATTAATGAAACTGAACGTCATATTTCATTAATCTAGCTATTGAATGAATTAATCCCTATTACGTATCTAGAAATCAATCAACTCAATTAGAAAAAGTAATTTGGAAGACATTCAATGTTCATCAACAATATAAACTTTATTGAAACATCTCACACATAAGAGATGATAACATGGCTTCCCTCAACCAAGAAAAGGAATTTAGCTACTCATAACAAAAGTAAAAATAAACAAAGTAATAGCCAAACACAAAGTCTCCATCTCTGGTCTTTCTCTAAAGAATCCGAAAATCCCTAAAGAAATAGTGCAGAAAATGAAAGCTAGTTATGGTTGCCAGAAAAAATCAGAAGAAAATGCAGAAAACTAAAACTACTCTTAAAGTGTGCTACAAAAAAATAAAATAAAAAGATTTCAGAATTGTAAAACTACTCTTATTATGGCTGAATAGAAAAACAGAACAAAATTCTATAGAAAAACGTAAACTACTCCTAATGCTCTCCCGTGAACAGTAACTCCATCCTCCTTTTATGCTTTTTTCAATTTCTTCTCTATCTTTCCTTGATTTTCAGCAGATAACATATCCCCCAATTTCAGGTGGTCAATCCCCTTGATAAGATGACAATATGATCTTTAAAGATTGTGAAAATCTCGATTTTGAATCTTGAAAATAGATCTGCAGATTGATTTCATCCTTACATATGACCACGTCTAGTGACTGAATTGCTGCCAGATTTGGAATTTCGGATTTTCTTCATTTCTTTTCATCTTTTTGATTTAATTTCATCTCTAAGGTGTTAAAAATCATCTGTAAACAATTATAAGACAATTCCATTAATTTTAAACAATAATTTCAACACATTAAAGAGAATTAAATACAAAATAAGAGCAAATTGATAACTTAACATATATAGATAGATTATGTCGATATAAGCGGGGTGGTAATTAGGTATCTGTTTATGGAGCAGATATCGGGGCATCCAGAGTCCTAAGGATGTTTTGTGCTGATGGTTAGGTACCAGAGTGGTACCAGAATATCTTGTGTCGATGGCTAGGTACTGGAGTAGTACCGAGGTACCAAGAGAGATTGAGAATTGAGGTATCATATGCTAATATTTATACATTTAATTATGTATCCACTTAGTGAGTGATTATGAAGAGATGAGATGCAATCAGCCGACAGATCGTTGGATGTAAACCTACTAAGTTAAAATGGGCCCAAGCAATTCAATTAATTATTAGATAAAGCAAAAATGGCAGTTATGTATTAATTTTTGTGTTAACCATTGTTTGGTAAAATTTTTGCGATGTATGTTAATTGTTCGAATTAAAATGAGTATTAATGTGTGTCTTTGTATTATATGAATGTTTTAATCAGTTGACTAAGTTTTATAATTATTTATTGAGTTGTTTGATTTTAATGGTACAGTTAGTTATCTTTACTAAGTAGGCAGTTCACCCTTTGCCATTATTTTTTTAGGAGATTGAGCGATTGATGATAACTTCAGTGTACAAGACGGACCAAATGGAGTTTAGATGGGGTTTGCAAATTAATTGAGTAAAGTTATTCGATTGTATATATTTTTAAATGTGATAGTTTGAGTAGTTATGTTGTATAGAATATTTTTGTATTTGATAAACAATCCTCTCTTTTGAAACTCACAAGGAATTGGATGATTAATGGTATGTTTTGGGAACTATTTGGTTAATTGTAGTTTAAGAATTTTGGGGGTGTCACATTTTTAGTGTTGAACTATGTTATACGATGCTTGCGGATGTTCACATTAATCTCTTAAATAAAATTCAACCCAGTTAACAAGAAGACAAAGTATTGTAAGAGGTCATTTCCAAATTACAGCAAGTATTAAATTAAAATCTTTTTATGTTTGGATTAATAACACTTTGCAGTAGAAAGGAAGGTTAGTAGTGGGATCAATCAGAATTGAGGAATCATATCTCATCATTCCTTGATTCAGTTAGAGAAGACTATTCAAGGGTTTTCGAAACTTCAAAGCAAATCCAAATATATTTCATCTAAAGGAAATTGCAGAAAGGTATCAGAGACATTGTGAATAAATGTTAAACTTGCCAATATAGCAAGTGTGAGCCTATTGCTAAGCCTAGTCTCTTACTACTAATACTACCAGTTTTAGATAAGGTTTGGACTAATATTAGCTTAGATTTTATTAAAGGGCTACCAAAGTCAGATAGATTGTTAGTCATTTTAACAAAAGTGGATAGGTTGAACAACTATAACCATTTTATTTCCTTAGTTCATCCCAATTCAGCTGTTAAGGTGGTACAAACTTATGTTGATCATGCAAAAAAGTTTTATGGCATGTCTATTTAACTACAACAAATGGACTAGTTGGCGACGATTGTATAAAAACTGAACATATTGCGACGAAAAAAATAAGTTGTCACTAAAACTTGTCGTTTACTAGCTTAAAAATAAAGCGTCGCCGAAAGAAAATATTTAGCGATGAATAAAATTAATAGTCACAAAATGCTTAATATTTGGTGATGTTGAAACCATATCGTCATTAAATATAGAACAATGGGTAACGTTTAACGCTATTAATCGCCAAATATGTCACTTAAGAGATGAACTCTGTAAATCGTCACTAAATATGTTATAAATTTCGTGAAGATATGTTTTAGCATCACTAAAAGTCCAAATTTGGCGACCAAAATTTTGTTTAGTCGTAAAAACTTTAACATTTGGTGATGATTTTTCCTAAACGTCTAAGGGTCCAGTATTCAGCGACAATGTTTTGGCAATCATCGTAACATGTCTAACATATAGTGACGAATTATGTAAAGCGTCATTGAATGCTTGCAATTGGTGAAGATTTTGTAAATTGTCGCTAAATGATTTACATTTGCAAAAATTTGAAAGCTAACATTTTGATAATCTATCATAGTTAATTAAGATATGTTTTATTCGAGATTTTATTCAAATGTTTAGAACGTATTATTAAAAAAATCAACATAATTTTAAGTGTTAAACGATAGTATTAATTAATCATTAGTATTTACAAAATTGGCAAAATAAGTTATAAAAAGGTTAATTAATTTTATAAATATAATAATATGATATAGCAGAAAAATACAGTTATAGAACAATACAGTACAAAGTTTTTCCTAGATGTTACCCAAATCATATAGTTATAAAACCAGAACAATAACAGTCCACAGTCAATAGGTCATAAGTTTATCTCTAAATAGTAGATATGTTGTTTGACAAATTATTACAGATACAACAATAAATAAACTTTAAAGCTGAGTTCAGTTGATAAATCGCTAACTGACAATGATATATTTATTTTTTTGGATTCCAAGTAACATGTAAGTCGGTAAAGGTAAAACAGTTCCCAATGTCTGGATTTCCCAGAAGGGCTCTTACACGTTCGAATGCACCAATTAAAACAGTAAAACTTGTTTCCTCAACTATAGGGGTTTTTCACACCCACTTGCAATAGCTTTTCCGCTATAGCTAAATTTGTAAAGGACGGAGTGAATAAGTCGTTAGACTTAGTACCTAAAACACAATCAGTATAGAATTTAGATATTGTCATATTAGTAAACCATGAAATGAACTAAAATTGGAGTGACATACGTGCATGAGCAGACAAAGTATTCGGAATTGATGAATTTTCTAAATCAACCGATTTTCCTTTACGGATTGTTGTGACATCGCTCCTGCCTCCATGTGAATACATTTCACCTTTAAGACTGGAGGAAGCTTTAAACAAGCATGTAGTATAAACCATCAAATGTGAAAATGTATAATAGATTTATAAAAGGAAATGAGATGTACATAATAAGAAAAGTGAATAGTTTGGATGATAATAAAAATTTTGAAGCAGAAGATCTGCCATGGAAGGCAAACGACAATTTCTATAGATACTAGGAATTTCTTTTTCAGTTTTGGTTTGATCATCAGGGACAATTTTGCCACATTCCTCCCAATGGTATGAATAAGGTCATCCAGAACTAGTCTCCATGTCAACATTCCTTGATAAGATTAAACGTTAAACGCGGGTGGGAAGATAGACTTTAAAAAGTAATAAAGATAGATAGTAAATCATCTTCAAAACACAACTATAAATACAACTCATACATCAAATTCATAATTAAGAACTAACAATAAACACCTAAAGGTTTTACTGAATAATCACTATAAGCATAAAGTCACAAAAGGAATAAGTACTAGACAATGCAACTTTTCCAAGATCAAGAGCCTAAATTAAGACAGTAACATAAAAACGGGTCGCAGTGTACATAATTTGAGTTGTCTAATAAAATACGCATGTGTTTCACAAGACTAAAGGAGAGTCCAAAGTCATATATGGCAAGCAAGATGCATTTACATAAGTTGTTCAATACATAAAATCTAGAAACACATAAGATACAAAAGTTCAGTAACAGTGAGGTAAACAAAATCATTATACACAAACAAATAACATGAAAATTAGAAAACATCATATACAAAAGACAAAGAAATCAACTTTAGCACACACACAAAACTATGTACAGATCTACAAGAAGAACGTCCAGATCTACCATAAAAGAATAAAAATCACAACTTTTTTATTTAACAATGGTAAATATTTGTGTTCGTTGAAAAAGTTGTGTTGAGAGCCAAATGCAAACATCATAGAGCTACTACCTACAAGTAGACTACAACTTGTGACAAACCCAATTTGACAAACAAAGACCCGATCTCGTCAGTTAAAAATGTAGAAGAGCTTGATAACCGTACATGAAAATAAAACAGATAATAAAAAAGAAGTGATAGGAATATCGACCATGTTTTGATGATGTGAATGGTTTTGTTATGTGAGAAAGGCGTCATCGATCGGTGGTATGTAGGAGCGGTTTTTGTTGATACGAAAGGCTGCTTGAATGAGAATGCTAAGAAGGCTTTTATGTTGTGTTTATTTGAAAACTTAATACAAAACGACATCGTTTATGTAGTGAAGGTAAACGACGTCGTTTATTGTTTGCTGTAGTTATTTGGAAGTAGTCTTAATTTATTTGCTACAATTTGTTGTATTTAGTCTATAATTGTCGGATAGAGCAACTAATTGATTATTTGTTGCTAAAGGCTGCGGTTTATAAATAATTTTAAATAAATTTATTTTCCTATTCTAAATAAAAAATAATTTGAATTAAAAATTAAATGATTCATTTC
>JANZXR010000009.1:23473703-23490935 GCA_027575705.1 Erythroxylum echinodendron
TCTTGTGTGAGGATACCTAGAATTAACGAACTTAATTTTAGGCTTCTTGTATTTAACGCCTTTTATTTCGAATTATCCATGAACCAAGTAGGTAACTCGGATTTAGAAGAGAAGAGAACACTCATGGACATTAGGTTCAACTGGATTAACTGAAGTATTTCCTAAATCAATCCACCGTTACAATTTTATTTTTAGTGTCGAATCCAATTGAAATCTAATACCTTAACCGATTTTTTTCATTTGATTAAATCTAGTCGTTTTAATTCATACCTTGCATTTTTCATATTTCCTTGATCTGCTCACTTTAATTTATTTTATTTTAAAATCAATTCTTGATCGTTCGAGTAAAATTTTTTATTATTTTTATCGTCTAATTTAATTGTCTTACGCGTTGGAATTTCCCCGAGGGTACAATATTCAGTTTTTACTGATCTATATTACTTGTCAACGGGGTGCGCTTGCCTCTAATTGGTCTAGATAGAATTTAATTTATATTGTTCTGTTTAGACTGTAACATCGTTATCCAACAAGAATTAGTAAGTGTAATGTGCTCAATTTATTTTTCTATTTTTTAATGCAATAAATTCTAATTGGTTAAATTTTATGTTAATTATTGTAGAGTCAGACACAACTCCAAGGGCAACAGTATGATTAGACCACACTGTACAAGCACACACACTACAAGGAAGGGTAAGGCTGGATGTCTGAAGAGGCACAAAGTAATTATGTAAGTTCAAATAATATTAATCTTTAAGCTAACTCCATTTTCTACTTTACATTGTAGAACAAGATGCAGGAGTTGTTGCAGACGTCATTAGCTAAGGAAAATCAACCCAATGTCAAAGACATTTGCAACAATGTCCTTGGTACATGATCAATTATAACAAAGGCCTTGGATATGTCCATAAGCCTGTTGGAGCCTCTTCCTCACGACCAGCATTGTTGACAGCACTTGAAGAGGAGAACTAGGTACTTAAGACAATATTACAATGTACAAAAGACAAGTTAAATCCGAGACTAAAAGAAATTAGCAACCTTAAAAAATTGGTTAAACAAATGCTAGGTTTTTTATATATTAGTGCTAGTGACTCAAATTCAGACTCTTAGTTTGTAAATGATGTAAATACTGTTTTATATATAATGCATTTCATTTTATATGTTTATTTAATTTCAATTTATGATTATTTACAAAATATTAAAAATTTCTTAAAATTTGTAATAAATTAAAATAAATTTGTTTTTAACAATTATAATAATTATAAATTTCAAAATTAAAATGTGTTACTAAATAATATAAGCTATCAAATATAATTCGTCAAAAAAAGTCTTAAAAATTGTCATAAATTAAAATAAATTTCGCTTATGAATATTATAATAATTATTAAATTAAAAATTAAAATTTGTCATTAAATACTGTTAGCTACCAAATGAAATTCGTCACAAAAACTAATTCACTACATATAAACAACGTCGGTAAAAAGTTTTTGCTACAACCAACCTTTCGTAGCTAAAACTTTTTTGCTACCAAACAAAAATTGTCACAAAATGATATTAGCAACTAAACCTAGTTCATTACAAAAGCTTTTTACTTACGTTTAAAAAAATCTCTAAAAACATTTCCCTATAGGAAGAATTGTTAGCTACAAGTTTTTGCTACAAAACCAAATTGTCGCTAAAAATAAATACCGACGCATAAGGTTTCGTGATAAAAGGCTTTTATCTACCAAAAGAAAACATCGTGCAAAATTATTACCGACGTTCCTCTCTATCGTTGGGAGTAAGTTTTCCTGACGAATTATTTTTTTCACAAACATATTTTCTTGACAACTTATGTGAAACATCGTCGATATTGTTTTGCTATCGGAATTTGACAACGATTATGGCGACAAAATGGGATCGTTGCACATTAATAATTGAGATGATTTTTCTTTTTTTAGTGACGTTTAAATTCGTCGCTAAAAACCTGGTTTGTTATAGCGTTTGGATGGTCAGTCATAGAGATCCTATCTTCTTGAGCAATCTCTAAACTAAATTTTTTAGAATACTAGGAATTAAGGATGATCAATCAAAAGTTTTAAATTGCACTCATGTGAAATTGAAACGGTGTCGCCATCACACGAGCTTGGATCGCTCTATTTTGGACCCTTTTCAATGTCACAAGTCACAACATATTAGGACTGTTGCTTATCAGTTGCAATTACCCGTAACAACACGGACACACCCTACTTTTCTTGTTTCTCAGCTCAAAAAACTTGTAAGACTATCTATCCCAGATAGCTCACAATTACCGGAGTCACTTGCATCTGTGTTAAAGTACTCGATAGTGGTGCTGGATCAAAAGTTAATTAATCAGAAAATAGACCGGCTGTGCCACTTCTTATCTTTCTAAATAAGAAGTTTAATTATAAATGTGTTTGCTTGTTATGATTTCTTATTTTCTAAATAAAAAGAAAATTGTGTTTAATTATTAACAAAAATGTTGTTGCATTTTATTAAGATATAGTAATTAAATATTAAATATAAATTAATAAATTCTAATAAATAACTAAATGAGTAAGAAATTTGTAAACTTCTTTACTTAAAATTAATGAGTATTTATAATTAAACATTTTATATTTATTAAATAATTATTTATAAAAATATTTATTTAAGATATATTTATTAAATAATTATTAATTTTCTAAATTCAAAAGGATATAATATTTAAACTATTTATATAAAATTAATTAATATTTGTATTATAGTCAGAATTATTATATCAGTTAATAATAAAATCACAGTATAAATAAATATTTTTAAAAATAATTTGTTTTTATACTTTTTGTAAATTATTAAATTTGAAAATTTATTCAAATGAATATTTTGCCAAAATTTAAAAATAGAAATAAAAACAGAAACCAATATTCTAAAAAAACATGACCACACGCCATAAAGCTAACAACTTGAAGAAGTACTATAGCTAGCATCTTTATTCTTGTTTATTATTTTTCTTTACAAGTAATTGCTAAGTGGAAGTGTGGAAGCCGCATGCGTGAAAGGGTATTGAAAAAGTAGGAACAAAGGGCAGTCAAAGAAATGGACGCTTTGACCTTGGACTACAATAGCAGCAAATCATGATGATGTAGGACTAAGACTCTCTCTCTCTCTCTCTTTAACATCAGATTTGACGGTTTTGTTTGATGCAGATCGTGAGTGCCCGCCTCTCTTTTACTGGGTGTTTAGGCCATCTCCAACCAAGGCACCAAAACATTAGGGTTAGGCGTAGTCAGATGTGGAACAGATGACTTGTTGGAATTTGTAGTTGAAGAGACCACTGCTGGAACTAGATAAATTTCCACATGTAAGCTCGCTTTCTTTGGAATTTGAAATTTTGGTGGTACTTCAATGTTCTTAATGCATGATCAATGAAATGAAACACTAATTATCTACTTTTTTCACAAAATTTAATGCTTTAGTTTCATGCAAACAAGTTTGAGACGAACGAAATATTTCAAAATGATCACCACTACTAGTATTACTTGTCCAGATTCTTCACAGTATATCCTTTTCCCTTACGTTCGATTCTCTGGGATTCTTTGACTACTGAAATAATGTTTTATCTTAATTGTTCTGGTGACGGCGTTTTGTCGACTCACCACCTTCTTTGAGACTATAAGAAGATTCCTGCAGAAATCTTTGTTAAAAAAACGTATGTATTGATCCTCTCAAAGTGTACATTGTATAAAGTTAATGTCAGAGGAAGCAACAATAATCTTTTTCTTGTTATCGGTACTGAGGAAATGCCAGATTATTATATGTTTGATTGAAATGAAAATGAGTTGCCTCATCACTTGAATATGTTGGCTCGAGTTTCAAAGTAAAACAATCAAAATGTGAGAGACCATTGTTCCCTTGGATCAATTTCTGTCGAGGCTAGAGTCGCCTCAGGTCACATTAACATAACCATTATTTACTTACATGTCTTTAGACAACCAATAACGTATCACAAAATTTGAGACGGTTCATAAAGAAAGATGGTTATTGGAGACAAAAAAAAGAAAAGGTAATCATTTAGGCTGTGGAGGTTTTAGAAAAGGATGCTTAAGCCTTTTATATGCTAGAATGGGACTGAACCTGGGGTAACGGAGGAAAGGAAAAAGATAAAGCTGTAAAGAGAATACTCGAAAGACCAAAAAACGACTAGGACTTGGGGCTAGGGAAAGGAAGGTGACACGGTTCCCTGACAGACTTTTGTGACGCTTCTCACATGGGGATAAGTGCTATTATTGGCTGCATTTTATCTTTACTTCTGTCTCTCTATGGAAGCAGTACGACTAAGACAATTTTGATGGACTTGAACGTGGGCTCTCTTCTTCATCACACACTTTGACTTTCCGATGTCCACGAGGACACCTCTTTTTCCAGGCAGCTCAAACCTTTTACCACGTCAATCATGTCTGTTTCCAGTTGGGAGTTTTCTATCTGTCGAGTTTCTTTGTACTATTAAGTATAATCAACACTGATTAGTCTTTCATTATTAGCATGCCTCGACCTCCTGAAACGGGTAACCGATCTTTTCCGTAAGTCAGTTTTACCTTTACATTAAATCTTAGATAAACTTAAATCACACAAGATTCAAAATCCACAATCCACGCAGAAAATTTCTTCAAACCAACCAACTCCGTTAATGTGGTTGCTATTTGACTTATTGTCAGTTATTTGCAGGGTTGTTGAGATTGAGCATCAATCAGCTTTCTTTTCAAGTGAACCATTTCTTGCTGCCCTTTCACTTCTCTGCTATCTTCCCTACGGCAAAAGTTTTAAAATCTTACTCAGAGGCTGCATGAGACGGGTTAGAGCATTCTATTCTTTTTTTTAGATAAATGTACGGACGAAATTTAATAAAATAAGGTTTTAAAGGCAACATGCACTTTCACCTCCTACTTAGTTTCCTTCCAGTTAATGTCGATTTACAGGCTTTTCATTGTAGGTGCTTTATATGAAATTCCCACCCTTCTTTCTTTTCCATTTTCAATGGTCTATAGGACCGGTACATTCTGTGAATAGTTTGCGAAATAATAGCTTGTTAGACTACGAAGCTAATGCACATACACGAGATGCATTGTATACTTACACGGATACTTTCATGCAGTTTCATACACTCTTAAGATTTAGTCTTGCTATAAACTAGTTCAGAGATCGTTTAGAGGGATATCATTGGGCACTTTCTTTGCATTAGTTAGACGTAAGCTAAAACAGAATTGTCTTTTGATATCTTTTCTAGCACAGTAAATAATATCGTCTATTTATCTAAGGAATCTGCAGGATTTTCCTGGAAACCAAAGGGTATAGATGTACTTGAGCCAACAGAAGCCGAAAAGTAAAAATGTACGAAAAAGAGAAGGAGCAGAGAAGGTTGTATAATGATGAAACATGGGTAGCCACACAGCACCATATGTATGGACATATTCCAAAGTCAATACAAAAAGAGAAGCATCATTGGCAATTGTCATCATGATAGATATTACAGTATTGGATATCATAGAAACCCCCCACCCTCCTTAACCAAGCAGACTGGACCCCATTCACACCACCAACACCTAAAATTTGCCATACTTCATCAAACTTCTAACTCATTAGACTAGTAAATAAGCAAAGGCCTTCCATTGGAAGTTTATAACCAGTAAACATCATTTGTTCTGTATCACTAACCACCATGTCTTGCGGTGACCTCACTTGATGAAAAGATTCTAGGATTAGTGGCAATGGTTGGTGTAGTCCATCGCTTTTTTCCCCACTCCACCATACTCAGAAACCCACTTACATTTTCTGAAATCTTTTCTCCTGTTTTGCATGTTTTAGAATGGGGAATATATTAAGGACAGGAATAGGATAAAGCCAAGCTATCTAGCTGCTCTTCCTGTTGCTTAAAATGGTAGACCAATCAGCTAAGGTTTATGACGTTGAATATTTGATGAACTGCTGCTGATATTTCGTCTGCTGATCCCACCTTACAATCATCTTCTATCTGCCATACCATACCAAGTTGGAAAAATGAAATTAAATGACATATAAGGCAATGGAAATGGAAATTAAATGTTAAAAGAGAGCAATTTTCTGAAACAGGGTTAGTCAAAAATATGGTGGACCAAACGGAAATCCAGGAAAAGGGAATAATACCTTGAGATTGAAAGAATAAAGAACAGTATTTTGAGAAGAAGTAATGTTAAGGTGCAGAACTGTCAGCCTTAGATCTTCCAAGGCAACAATGGCCCTTAATAACTGGCCTGGTCTCCTTTCACAGTGAACCTTCAAACTTACATGGTTCTGTATGGTGGTGACCTCTATCTCCGGCGCTTCCAATTTCTTTATCTCTTCTGTTTCTTCCTCAAAATCACCACCTCCCCCGTGGATACTGCAGCTTGTGGAGTGAGTAAACAAACCCTCCGACGAAAGGCCTACACCTTTTCCTGTTTTTCTCATCCGTTTTGTTGCTTCAAGAGATTGCAGAAGCTGCTCTAGTTCCTTCACGAAGTCTATTGCACCTCCTATAATGGATGCTTGGTCACCCTTTTCGAGCATGAAAATAAGAAAAGTAAACATCTTTTTCAAAGTTCGTGAGACCCAAAAATTGAGTTGTTAAATGAAAAAGGAAAAAGAAAGGAACTTCGAATCTGTATGATTAACATCGATCTAGTGAATATTTAAAAGTAACAGGAAAATGTTTACCCTCTGAACATAAGAGGAGGGCATGAGAGAACGGAGAGAGTTCAGGTGGTCGTTCATTTGACGACGGCGGTTGCGTTCTACAGCAATGTGGGTCATGCGCTGGCTCTCTAGTTCATCCTTGTTCTTGCCAGGCCTCGTTCGCTTTCTTTTCTTTCGTTCTTTGGTGACTGTTAGAGAAGATTTAAAGCAATGGTTTTCACTAAACATGTTGTGCTTGGTAGTCCAAGGAAAAGAAGAGCCAGAGTTGTTTTCTCTACAGGAAGGTTCTTTTGAGTTCAATTCCTGAAGCTCAGAACTTTCACCTTCCATGCAAGGACTAAAATGTGGGTTCTGAACGTCTTTGGTTTCTGATTTGACAGGTGAATGCAAATCAAGCATTTCATGGGTCACACAACTTTCGGGTTCAAGTGCTTGAACTTGGTTCCCCCTTTCAGGCATGTAGGTGCTCATATCCCATGGCTTTTTAAGATGTTGTAGTCTCAACAAGGTCTGAAAGTTTGGTTGTTTAAGGGGGAAAAGTACAGGAGGGGTTTCTATACTTTGAAGCATTTGGAGAAAAGGCATTTTGTCTTCTAGGCTCGGTATTGAAATCCGTTGTCGCTGCTCTTCTTCTTCCTCTTCTTCAAATCTGAAAATTGAATTCCCAAAGCATTGTTCTAACCCCTCAACTTCCAAAAGGTCTCCTAAGAACTGCGAGAAAAAAAAAAAACACTGAATAAAACAGAATATACATACGAAAGAAGTAAAAGACATAAATTCCTAGCTGGGTTTTGCACCAAATCACCCACAAGAGAAGCAAAAGAGCAAATGCTGTTCATATAGAGGACAAGTGTTCCAGTCACGGAAGAGAAGAAGAGAACAAAAGCAGAATGAGAAAGGAATGTTGAAGAGAATGGAACAGCAGTAGCAGATGGTAGCATTTACAGAAAAACAACACAATGCATTGAATGCAATCACTTGGGAGAAGTAAATGCAATCCATATTTTCTTGATTCTAGTTAAGGACTTGGAAAGAAACAGAAGGAGAAGTACTAAAAATGAACAAAGTAACATACGTAGGAATTAATGTGTCCTTGAAGCCTCTCCATTACTGCCGGGAGAAGTGGTGGTGAACTACAGAGAGCTACCTATGCCTTCAATTATTTATATTTCTCACGCAGGCTTAATTACACCAACATTCCAACGGGGATGCTACCAACTCAGGAGTAATAAATGTAACTCCCCATCAGAAGCAGAAGGAGATAGCTAGACCCCATGTATATAATAAACACTCCAAATTACAGACACATATATATACATGCCCTTAGGTTCGGATGCTGGAAATCGAATGGTCTTTAATGGAATAACAATACTAATAATGCTATGATGAAGTAACAGAGGAGTGTGAGTGCAGAGAAATGGAGCCCAAGAGAAGAGAGGCGACGGAGTACAGAAATTAAGAGAGGTAAATAAAAACACTGAAAGTGAAGGAACAGAAGGGAAGTGAGGTAATGGTAGTATTGGTATGTGTTTTACAAGGTCGGAGGCAGCATTATTGGCGGTGGCAGTTTTGTCCGGCAGCGGGGACAGACAGTTGTGGGGACAAGGCTCCCATAGTAGAATCAAATTACAAATACTACAGTGGCTTCCTCAAGTTATTCTATAGATTGTCTCAACCTCTCTCTTCCTGCCTCACTTATTATATGCATCACTCACTCACTCACTCACCACCCGCTTCTTTGGCTTAATGTTCTTAATCATTTTAGATATCAAAAATTACATTTATATTATATATGTAGGAGTGAGTTAAATTTATATTTAAATTTTAAAATTAAATTATTTATTTTTAATGCATAATTATACTTATATTGCATGAATAGATGACATCCTAAATCTGTGACTGGATTCCAAATCCCACCAACTGCGTCTGCACGGATATCTTATAACATCGACTCTGACTCTATTCCGTATTCCGTGCAGTTATGCTATGCCCTTCTTGTTTTCAGGTGTGTTCTCTTATTCACACTCGTGACTGCCATTCCTCCCCCGACCATTTCCATCTTGTATTAGCTTCCGTGCCACCTAAGCTAAGTGGAAGAACGTGTTATCTTTTATAATCTGTTTAATCCTATAATATATACTGGATCAAATTTTGATAATGAAGTATCAAACACACATGATGAACGGGATGTTAATTTATCCGGTGCATTTCTTTATATAATTGCTCACATTATGTAAAAGAAGGAAGAATTGCAAGTAGGCTTACCATAGTACAGAATATTGAAAAATCGTAACAAGTCTAATTTGGATGGTGCAACAAATCATCAAGTGGATGTGAATATCTTATCTCATAGTCACGGAGAGGATGTGATGGCCGAAGTTCTAAACAAAAAGCCACTTGCAAGAAGCATATACGGAGTTATGAGTTCATGCTATATCTACTTTGAGGGTCCTCTCTGATATGCTGGAAAACGCAATGCATCTCGAGTGTGATATTAATTAAACCCAAAAATTAAAATGAAAGAGTTATATAATAATTAATTAATAATGATAATCTTTAAATAAAATAAAAAGAATGATCAAATATGAATATCACTTTGTTTTTATTGAAGGGGTTCGGGTCCAATCTCGCTAGCTGTGACCTGTGGGCATGTTCTGCAATAAATATGTGTCGGGGGCAAATTTTGTCTCCATACAAAGCTTGTAGCTAAGGATTCTGTCTTGTAATGAACAACGTGCCCTGAACACCACGCCCACTTCAACAATCCTTGTTCTTACTCTTGAATGTTTACTGGTGCATGTCCTTGTGTCAAATGTTTTAGGTAACTTGCTTGAATAACCTATAGTTCCGGTTCCAAAAGGATTCACTGCCTTCATGTACTTTGTTTATCTTGCTCGGTAGTTTGTATACTATACAACTTTTTAAATTTTGCTTGGGAGGTCCAATTGGTTTGTGGGACTCCTTGAGTTTCTTCAATTGAAGAGGTGATGAGTTCGAATTCGAGGACTTTTTAAGTACTTCTAAATATTACAGAGTAGGTTTACAATGCATAAAAGGTCTCGATTATCTTACCATTAAATTATTTCATTGATTATTTGTAATATTTTGAATTATTGCTTTTTTTTGTATCAGGATGGTAATGGATCGATCCGGTCAAATTTTTTAAATTAAATTTTCAAATTAAAAGTATAAAACGACATCTTTTTTCAATTGAGCCTGAACTTAGCTTAAGATTCAACTCTTTAAAAAAAAAAACAATATCGTTTTATTTAGAGGAGTTGAGTCTCGGGCTTGAGCAACACAGGCCTAAACCCTAACTCAATTTAAAATACCTGAGTCTGGACTCAATTGTCTCTCCTATTTTTGTATGAATTGAAGCTTATAATTTGATTGATGACATCTTTCACGAAAATTCAAACAACTTTCTTATTATGTCATTTTTATACTGTTTAAATCTGATAAAGTGATATTGGAGTAACACCTTGACAAATTGAGGCTTAGAGAATTTAAAACACCCATTCTTAATTTAGAAAAAAAATACAAAATCCACAAAAGCCTATAAACAATTCATTATTGCAAATTCAATAATATTCCGTGGGACAAATTACTAATTGTGGGCTATATAATAAAGGTCTATCTTGCTAAAAATAAGTTATAATAGGTTATTAAAAATAAATATATAATTCCATCCCTTCTAAATAATGATGGATGATATATATAAATATAAAATCATGACGATAAGGAGGGAAATAAAGATGATTAAAGATTATTCTTTTAAATTTTCTTAATATAATTAATAAAGTGAGACTTCTTAGTAGTGAATTTTATCATTGAAGAATAATCAAGAGAAGTTCTAACTACAATTCTTCATAAGGTTTGAGCCTACAATTTCTTTATTGGAGAATGTTAAAGACCTGTTAAGTAACAGTTTAGGAGTTCTTTTAAATGTGTTACAGGCACAAGAACAAAAAAGACTTGTGAGATAAGAAGGATATGTGAATGGTGCTTTTCAAGCCAAATTGCGCTAAGTAACAATGTAAGCAAAAACAACAAGAAGAAAAGCTATAACAAGTGGCCTGGAAGTAGCTCAAGTACCACAACAACAACAACACCAAAACCTATTGCAAGAGGACTAATCATTCACAAAAAAGATGATAGTGGATATAACTTTTTAAGGAGCTTGATAGAACCTCCACTACCAAATTTATTATTGGGAGTATGACATTTATTCTAGTAAAAGCAAAGTAATCATTGCTATTGAAGGGCTCTCAGGTTTAAAACTCAGCCCATATGTGTTATATGTTTGTGAATTGGATGAAAACCTTTGAAGTGTTGGTCATTATGAGAGAAAATTTATAAGGTTCTTTTAAGGACAGAAGTTTTATGATCAAAGATGTAGAAAGTATGTAAGTGTTTAGAGTCCAAATGACAGAAAGAAAAAAAAAAAGCTTCACCTTAAATCTAATGTAAGAGGAGCAAACTGCAATACACGAACAGGCAAGTAATATAACAATTTTCATCATGTTGCCCATCTCTTAATGAAGTAAAAGAATATGATATGGAAGGATTTCCTAAATTAAAGGAGGAGCTTCCAATCATCAATTATATATAAATAAGAGAAGTTAAAAAAAAAAAAAGCAAAACAAGACTTAGAAAACTATACAAAAAAAATATAGTTTGTTCATATAAACACGAGAACTCAAAAGGTACTATAATTAAATGGCATTAAGTTTCATATTTCTTTTATTGATGGTACCGCCATAATGTTCTAGAATTGTTTTAAAAAAGAGGAAGACAACTTGCTAATGCATGTTGTTCACAGCTTGTATTGGCAAGCTATGCGGACAACTTTCTTAACGGTGGAGGGTCTAAAAAAAGACCCTCCCTCTTTCTTTCCTTTATGTATGCATCATATGTGATATGTGGTGGTTGTGATGGAGTGATTTTGTTGGATATTTTTAGGAAATATTTTCCCAAAATAGTGAGTGACAAGATAGTGAAGATATTATTTTAGGGATAGTAAATTTGGAAAACATCTTGTGTGTGAGTGTTACTATTTTGTCATATCATTTTCACTCTTTGTACTTACTATTTTAATTAGTAGAAGATTTATTTGGAGTTTGACCTATAGATGTAACCCAAATTAAAGGGTGAATCAAGTTAGACCAATAGATGTAACCCAAATTAAAGGGTGAATCACGTTAAATTTCTATGTATTATTTCCTTAGTTACTTTATCGATGGGATATAATTCTTTGAATTTTCCCAATAAGTGGTATCAGAGTCAGGTGAGAAAATTATAATGAAAATTTTGACGCAATCCATTCGAATTTCAAGTGAACACGATGAAAGTTGGTGAATAGTAAAATAGTAACCAAGAAAGGTGGCATTTGTTCGTGCATTTATTTTTAAATTAACACCGTAGCAGTCACGAGCTGTAGTAACTGGGTGCTATTCGGGTATAGGGTACTATTAATATGTTCTACACTGTGCGATTCACATATATGGTACTATTCATATATACTAGTACTATTTAGAGCAAAGTTCAGTTTTGTGTCAAAGGATTTCTCATCAAAGATGAAGGCAAAAAATAAGCAAGATGATGAGCCTCAATGGCTCCAGCTATCACATATGGAAGAACTAGATGAAAGATCTTATGTTCATCAAAAAAATGGATTTACCAGTGTTTACCATAACAAAACTGGAAAATAAATCAGACAAGGAGTGGATGTTTGAGCATGAGCAGGTATGTAGTTTTATTCAACAATTTATGAAAGATAATGTATATATACATATCTGCAACGAGACTCACGCATGGACATTGTGGAAGAAGTTTGAGAAGTTCATTGTATGCCTCAAAAACTAGTAACAATAAATTATTTTATCTGACAAAATTAGTGCAGATAAAATATCAAGAAGGTATCTCTATAGCAGATCACTTGAATGAATTTTAAAGGATCGTGGATCAATTATTAGGAATGGGCATAAAGTTCGATAATGAAGTGCTTGCCCTTTTCTTACTACCTCCCTGCTAAAGTCTTGGAAGACTTTTAAAGATTTTAATTACCAATTTGTAGTTGATAGTGTTGTTAATATGGAATCTGTAAAAAGTGAAATTCTGAATAAAGAGATGAGACGGAGATCAAAAAGTTTGGCCTCTTCAACACAGTCAGAAGTTCTGGTCACAGGTTTCAAGGGGAGGAGCAACTCTAGAGGTATAAATTTCAGAGATAAGAATAGAGGAAGATCAAATAAATATGTAAATATTAAGTGTCACCACTAGAAGAAGAAGGTCATATCAAAAAGTTCTATCAGAAGTTCAAAGAAGAAAAAGAACAAAGTCAAAGAAGTGAAGGAAGATGATAACAATGATAATGAACACGTATGGATGACTACCACTATTGATGACTTTTAGATCATCTCATATGATATCTCATATGATAATGATGTGAATAGTGCATCTTGTGAGTTCAATTGGATAGGTGATAGTGTTGCCACTATTCATGTCACATCATATAAAGAACTCTTCTCATCATATACACGAGGACATTTTGGTGTCGTCAAAATGCAAAATAATGGTTTGGTCAAAATTGCTGAAAAAGGTGATATTTACTTAGAGATAAAAAATGGAATGATATTGACTCTGAAGGGTGTCAGACATGTTTCTGATCTTTTCCTAAATCTGATCTCTGTTGACATACTTGATAATGAAAGTTTTTGTAGCACTTTCAAAGATAAAAAACGGAAACTTATTAAAGTCTCCTTGGTAATCGCCAAAGGTAAGAAGTGCTTAAAGTTATACTTAATGCAGGCAAAGCTTTTCAATAATGTTGTAAATTCAGTGGAGAAAGATGGTGCAATTAAATTGTGGCACAGGAGACTCGATCATAAGAGCGAGAAGGGAATGACTCGGTTGGTGAAAAAGAATGCATTATTTGGAATTGACCAGGTGCATTTAAAGAAATGTGTTGATAGTCTAGCAGGAAAGTAAACTAAAGTCACTTTCAAAAGTTCCCTTCCTTTCAAATTGAAGAATGAGTTGGATTTGGTACACTTAGATCTACGTGGACCAATGCCAAAGTCACTAGGTGATGCTCAATACTTTATGAATTTCATTTATGACCATTCAAGGAAGACGTGTGTATACACCTTGAAGACTAAAGATCAAGTACTAAATATTTTCAAGCAATTCCGTGCCTCAATTGAAAGACAAACTGAGAAGAAGTTGAAATGCATTCGAATAGACAATGGTAGAGAATACACTGGATCATTTAACACTTATTGCAAAAGACTACTCCTCCTAGGACACCGCAATTGAATGGCTTAGTTGAGAGGATGAACATGACTTTGATGGAGAGAGTTAGATACCTACTTTTACATGCAAAGTTTCCTAAGACATTTTAGGGTGAGGCTTTATTCACAACAGTATATATATTAAATCGTTAACTCTGCATCACTTTACAGTATGATGTTCCAGAGAAAGTATGGTTAGGAAAGGATGTTTCCTATGATCATCTAAGGATATTCAGTTGCAAAGCTTATGTCTGTATCTCTAAAGATGAAAGATACACTCTTGATGTCAAAACTCACTAGTGTATATTTATCGGTTATGGAGAAGATCAATTCGACTTTCAGTTTTATGATCCAGTCCAGAAGAAGCTGATTCGGAGTCGTAATACTATATTTGTCGAAGATCAAACTATTGAAGATCTTGGAAAAGTGAAAAAGGATGTTCTAAGAACTGATGGTGATCCAGTGGACTTAGAGTTAATTACTCCAAAAATTATACCAAGATAATTGGAGATGAAGTTGAAAATCAACAATCGAACATAGCTAATGATGATGCTCCTATTCAAAATCATTTAGATGAAGATGATGTTTAGAATTAACCACCAACACCAGAGACTACTTAGGTTCCAATAAGGAAATCTACACGAGTAGGACAAGCCTCTTCTAGATACTGCAGTGACTAGTACGTGTTACTTACTGATGGGGGAGATCCTAAGAATTTTTAGGAGGCTATGATGGATGAACATAAGATGAAGTGAGTTAAATTCATGCAAGATCAAAAGAAGTCCTTGTATGGGAATAAAACTTTTGAGTTGGTAAAGTTTCCAAAAGACAAAAAAGCTTCAAAAAATAAGTGGGTGTTCAGGATTAAGCATGGAGAACACAAACCTCATTCAAGATTCAAAGCTAGATTGGTCGTTAAAGGATTCAACTAAAGAAAAGGTATTAATTTTGACCAGATATTTTTACCAGTACTGAAAATGACATCCATCTGCAGTGCTCAATTTAACAGCAAGTCTAGACTTAGAAATAGAGCAATTGGATGTCAAGACAACCTTTCTGTATGGAGATTTGGAAGAGGAGATATATATGCAGCCTAAGGGTTTCAAGGAAAAGGAGAAAGAAGACTATATGTGTAGATTGATGAAAAGCCTGTCTAGTTTAAAAAAGGCACCAAGAGAGTGGTATAAGAAGTTTAAGATAGTTACAGGGGAGCAATGCTATAAGAAAACTACTTCAGATCACTTTATTTTTGTACTAAAATTCTCTGATGATGATTTCATTATCATTTTTCTCTATGTTAATGGTATGTTGTATGTTGGCCAAAATATCTATAGAATTAACATTTTAAAGTATTTGTTAAGCAAGTCTTTTGCCATAAAAGACTTAGGGCCAGCAAAATAGATTCTTGGCATGATGATTATCAAAGACAGGGGCACTAAGAAATTATGGATATTACAAGAGAAGTACACTGAGAAAGTACTTCAAAGGTTCAACATGAATAAAGCTAAAGCAGTTAGTTGTCCTCTTGCTAATCACTCTAGGCTGAGTATTATTAAGCAATGCCCTTCGATGGATGAAGAGAAGGAAAAGATGATAAAAGTCCCCTATGCTTCTGCAGTTGGAAGTTTGATGTACGTTATAGTATGTATATAGCCATATATTGCTCACGCAGTTAGTGTATTGAATAGGTTGCTTTTAAATCTTGGTAAGGAACTTTGGGGTGTCATGAAGTGGATTCTCAGATATTTACATAATACTTCCAAAATATGTTTATGTTTTGGAACTACTAAGCCTGTGTTAGTTGGTTACACAGATGCAGATATGGATAGTGATGTTGACTCGAGAAAGTCTATTTTAGATTACCTAATTATCTTTGCAAGGGGAGTTATGTCGTGGCAATCAAAATTGCAAAATGTGTTGCTTTATCCACTACTGAAGCATAGTTTATTGTTGCAACTGAAGCATGCAAGGAGATCATGTAGATGAAGAAGTTCTTAAATGAACTTGGTTTTCAACTTAATAGATATCGACTATTTTGTGACAGTCATAGTGCTATTCACCTTGGGAAGAATTCCTCCTTCCATTTAAGATGAAAGCATATTGATGTTAGATATCACTAGATCAGGAGGTGTTAGAGAAGAAGCTCTTGCAGTTTAAGAAGATACATATAGATGAGAATGGATCAGATATGATGACCAAAGTTCTACTAAGGGGAAAGTTTGAGTTATGCCAATCATCTACAGGAATGACAATAAACCCCATGTATTCGGTAGGGGGAGAATTTTAAGGCGGTAGTGACTTACATCGGTACCACCACAAATGTTCTAGAATTGTTTACAAAAAAAGACAACTTACGAACGCAAGCTGTCAATAGCTTGTATTAACAAGCTAGGCAACAACGTGAACTTAACAGTGGAGGGTCTATAAAAAGACCCTCCCTCCCTCTTTCCTTATATATGCATCATATGTAATATGTGGTAATTGTAAGCGAGTAATTTTTTTGGGTATTTTTAGGAAAAGATTTCCTAAAAGGGTGAATGACAAAATAATAAAGATACTATCTTGAGGATAGTAAATTTGGGCATCACCTTGTGTGTAAATGCTAATATTTTTTATGTCATTTTTTTAGTCTCTGTACCTACTATTTTCATTAATGGAAGATTTATTCGGTGAACCATATTAAATTTCTATGTATTATTTCCTTGCTTACTTTAACTATGGGATATAATACGTTGATTTTTTTCCAATAAAATTTATTTCATAAAATTTAAATACAAGGACCCTAATATCTTCTAAAAGTTTAAGGCTTAGACAAAAATTTAAAGTGGATGTAAAATTTAGGTGTCCGAGTTTGATAATGAAATTAAATACACTTAAAAATTTTAAGGAAAAATGAAAATGCGGGCATAGGTCATCATTAATATCTCCTTACACTCTAGTAAAATAAAGTTGTAGATAGGTAAACTAGGATACTCATGAAGATGACAAGATTCTTATATAATTAAAACCTGCCAAAGGTTTTTTAATTGTTTTACTAAACAAATCACTGAAAAGAAATTGCAAGAAAAAAACTACCGTTAAAGCATAGTATATTACAAAACTAAGCTGCTAAATTTAAAAATATTCTTTGGGTGAAAAGATGTCAGCCCCTGAAATTTTTTTCCATTAGCTTAAGTATAATAGCTTATGGAATAAATGCATTGAGAGGAATTTGAGGGTATTTTCGATATATGGCTTAAGTACCAAGGGTAAA
>JANZXR010000009.1:23498984-23510397 GCA_027575705.1 Erythroxylum echinodendron
TAGAGTTTTAAGATGAAGAAAAAGAAAAGGAAGGAAGGTTCTGTGTTGCCGAGTGGAAGAGGTGAGGCGGAAAAGCAAAGGAAGTCGAGGGCGGAGAGCTAAAGAAAGAATGAGAGAGAAAACTTTCTGCAACTTTGAGTGAATGAATAAAAGAGGAAAAGTAATAATAAAGACAGAACATTGAACAGTGTCATTATAAAAAAGGCAGAGGAGAGGGAGAGACGTTAATAACCATTAGATTAAATAAATGGACGAACAGGATGAATTGCGTAGTCGTCTATCCCGTTCGCCCTTAATATATATACTTAATGATCATCTCCAGGAATTGTTTTTGGCAGTAGGGAGGGAGCCCCCGAAGTTGCAATGGCAGATTGGACCAGCCCATAGGGGCAAAAACGAGCTTTTTGTGGCACCCAGTTGGGTAAATTAAAACCTGATCAGCTGATTGGTAGACAGTATGGTTTCATTAGTTTGATATGGGAAAGGCCTAAGCCCAAGGGTTTCATTGCTGGTGGGCTTTTGAGACCCAGTCTCTATAAAAGATCCCCCGTGACTCAACACATTGCCAACTTTGCTCTTAGTTTCTACTCACGACTTGTTGGTTGATGCCTTCAAGCAGGAGATGTCATGTTCCCAACTTTTGGAAAGCGATTGGCACCGTACCATGGAATTACATGTTTCCATTAACTGAATATTGATTTAGAAGCTGCAATAAGTTTGTTGATTCCAACTTATTAGTAATGAATCTGATGCCTTGAGCATCTACTCCACATTACAGCTTCAAGCATCAATAACAATGCAGATAGATTCGATGCCCAACACAAAAGGTCGGAGACGATTCCTACTGACCTTAGCTATAGTTTTAGTAAAGAGTACTTCTACAATAGTCTTCCTTGTAAAAGAAAATGTCAAAACTCCTTTAGGACAAATAGAATTGGCTAATATATTATTCCTTATTCATCGGATTGGTACATTTTAAAATTTTAAAGAGATTATATATTGCCGACGATCTCAACGATCCCACATTTTAGCAAAAACATGTTTTTAAAATTATTTTAATTAATAAATAGTAAAATTTTATACACGTTTATTGAGTGAAAAGTCTTTTAACACTAAAAAGTAATGAAAAAAAATTCAATTGTTTTAGTCGATTTAACGGTAAAAAATTTTAAACCGTTCAACTTGAGTTCAATTTAATTTAACAATTTTTGTTGTTAAAAATCAATCTTGAACTGTTCAATTATTCGGTTCAATTTAGTTTAATAATTTTTATTGTTAAATATCAATCAAAATTTTAATTAATTTGAAATATAATTGAGAAATATTTTTTTATCTATCAAAAATTTAAAATTTAATTGATAAACAGATTTTTTTAAAAAATTAGTTGATTTATTTTTAACTTTTGTTATTAAAAATTAATCTTACGGTTCAATTTAGTTTAATAATTCTTATTGTTAAAAATTATTGATATTTTTAATTAATAGGTCAATTTCTAGTGAATTAATAGATTTTTATAAATTAAAATAAATTAGTTAATTTTTAAATAATAATTTATTTTTCAATTAAACAAAATAATCATATTTCAAATTCTTTAATTCTACTTATTATTCAGCCTGTTTTACTACACTTTAATACCAATTTAGCCTTTTAAACTCAAAACCTTTTACCTTAATCTCTTCTCCCTCTGATCAGTATTTAAAACATTGCTAAAAGGCAGTTGAAAAGTGCTTTATTTGATGATTGTTACTGTGCTTCCTTTTATTCAATCCCTGTTCAAGTGTGATGAGCATACGTTAATTGTTTTCGATAAAAGGCTGAGCCACTAATCTTTTTATGAAATTGCATGCACATTAGTTTTGAAATGACATCGTTTAAGGGAGCCAACTTTCCGACCAAATTACGAGGCAACCTTTTATCGCTGCAAGGCAAAAGATAGAAAGTCTTTTTTCCTTCCTACTTACCCACTAAGTAAAGCTCAAACTCAAAGTTGGTTTCGAAAGTGAAGTCATTATTGGGAAATCACCTACACTCTCTTTTGTACTCTGCAGCTTAAGCTTGAGGCCCCAATAATACACCCTGTCAAAGACAAATTGTAGCCAAGTGTATGCATGCACTCCCATAGAATAACAAGTGGCACAAAGCATTGGGAATTGAACACTACGAAGTAGGGATGCCTGTGATCAGATTCAGGACGAAACAGGAAGGCATAACACAACTTTCATCATTTCCGTATGAACACTTGCAGAAAGCGAAAACACTGAGCGACAGACCTAATTATATGACTCGTAAGCAGAACAAACTACTGGTGAGAACTTGAACAAAATAAAAGGAGAGCTTGTAAGCTTACTACCTACCTACACAAGTTTATGTTCACACGTCCACTTTACACTGAGGAGACCCAAGCAGAGGCACTTGCCCTACAAAACCCTTCTTCAAACCAACCCATATATCACACTTTACAGAAACACCATAACGCCCAGTCTTTATAGCACCAGCTTTCCATCTCAATTTACCTGTCACAACCACCCTCAACGCCACAACACCATATGCCTCATCCATCACCAATCCATTTGCCACCTCCAGCGAGACAGGCACGGCACCACCGCCGAGCACTGGCGAAAGCGTCACTGTGCTCTTAGTCCTATGGTGAAGTGGTGGTAATAACACTGGTGGTGTTATCTCTTGGTTTTTGTACGAGACATAAGCTGTCAACTTCTCATACATAATAGAGACTCTCTTGTTTGGGTTTCTGGTAACAAGAGTGAACTGCATGGAGGTGGAGATGTAGGGTGGTGAGGTGGTGTTGAGGTCGTATATTGCGGCGCCCACGACCGTGAACTGAGGCTTGTGTGGCCTGTAAATTAACCAAACGATGAGAACAGTGAGGCCTACCAAGAGGAGGAATATGGTGAGGACGGTGCATAAAGCACGACGCGAGTCTTTGGAAGATGACATGTGTTTGCCCTCGGTGCTTGTCTTCTTTGGACTTGTGGTAGAATTCATTATCATCTGACATGAAAAGGAAATAATATAGAGAAGTGTCTATTTATAATAAGATGAAAGGAAAAGATAGGTGTGAGTGGAAATGGTGGCGAGTGGATATTAGGAAAAAGAAGATGAAGAGAAAGAATCTACGGGACAAAAAATAAAGGCAAGAGTTGAGTCACTCAGAGATAAAGTGAGCTTTTTTCTCCTGTTTTGTATTCATGAATCAATGATAGCTCTTCTTTTTCCTTCGTTCTTCTGTGCGATCTCTTGTTCAATGCTTTTGTATACAATATGGGGTTGGAGAACTGAAGAAAAGAAAGAAGAGACCAAGAACCGATGAAGCTGAAAAGAGAGGTGGGCATTGGTAAGGGAAACACGTGTCCCAAGTGGCAATATGTGTCCCTATGGTATTTCCCAATAGTGTACAAATTTTGCGCCATTAATGAAGACAACAAATCTTAACAACTAAGAATCAAACTCATATTCTTGAGACATTTACCTTATGACCCCACATCTTAGTTTGTCTACAACTGTCAGAGTCCGAAAACAGAAAAGGAGAAGAGAGGAAAACAACATTTTGCCCATTAGTGTCATCCACTTCAAGCTCTTTAATGATCTCAGCAGCCAAACGCAGTTCTACTCTACATTATTTACTTTTAGGAGGAAAGACGAAAGAGCCTATTTCTTTAACAAAAAATTAAAATATTTAATATTTAAATTTTAACGTTACTTTATTTAAAAAATTTAAAAAATAATATGATGAAATAACAATTTTTAATTTATTCCCACGCAATACGATTGCATTTTAAAATTGCGATGAGGCGTCTAAATGGTAAGCTGAAGCCCAATAGTCTGTGTGGGTAGGGAGAGACTTAGTGTCACGCCTTGTCTAGCTGGTTCTGCTTTTATTGGCTAATGTCTGCTGAGATCCAATCATATATTGGACAGGATTATGTAGTTTACAGCCCATGTACAACGCTTAAAGTTTCATGTCTCCAAGGACTCGTTTGTGCTTATAGCCACACACACAATGCCCACCACCGATTCTGATGGCAAGTTTATCTGCTTTGGACTGTCTCACATCCTTTCCCGTTTCAGGTATCAGAAAGATCGGTCTATCAACTGCATTAACTCCATAACCAGGTGAATATATCAAATAAAAACTTGTTCTAGTTTCCCTATTGATTTGCCTCTAATTGGCCTGGTGTCAGCAAAAATTGCAAATATCGATTATCGAACAGCGCACGTGAAAGCACATGAGATGCGAGGTAATTAGAATTCATGTTTTACTTGTACCAATTTGTTAATCAACAGAAATTTTACCAACCAACAATCATTTCCACCCTTAAGTTAGATACTTTGTACAAGAAAGCAACAGACAAGTCGGGTTAATTAACTGGAATGTTCAGGCTCCAGCTTCCTAATTCACCTGTAAATTACCAACCTAATTAACCAAACTGGCAGAAGACTTCCAAAGGTTCAACTACTTACAATAGCAAATCAGGGTACGACCTTTTCCTTCACGCCTGAAACCACAGCTATAGTCAGTAACAAGTCTACATACTCGTAAATACATCTTTTACTAACGTTACCATAAAATCCTGTTCAAAAGCTACAGACACAGTCCATGGCAAGCAGACTTTTGACACATGCATTTCCTGGTTAAACACGTATGTCAGCGGCTGGGCCATTATTTTGCACTTGACGAACAAATTGGCCTTTCACTCGGGGACGCTGCTCTGCAAGTTTTTTCCGGCTCTGGTATCGGACCTGGAACCAGAAAAAGGATCAAAGAAGACTTTTAACTAGTTCGGCTGTATCATTATGATTAACCAAAGGGTGCACATATCATTTGAAACATCTTAATGATAGGTCATTGTAAAGAAATTTTGTTATAAAAGATCTAGTAAAGCCCTAGCAAGATAAATAAGCTATCGTGGAATGACAGATGAAATAGCGTTAGTGATACATCACAACGGTACTGTTAAGGGTACAGAAGCTATTGGTGATGGAATCACCTTGCCCAACTTTCGAGAGCTGACCAGCATATCAACATTTCTACACAACCCTTAGTTCCCAATCAGGATTTTTCTACTTTGTCATATGTAATGTTAGTGAGAACAAGGTGATCATTGTACCTTCTTTTCATAGCAACGATTTTTGCGCTTCAAGCGGAATTTTGATAGTGCCGCTTCCCTCTGTCCAGAGCAATGAGCATCCGTCCCTTTCAGTCCTTCTTGGATGAAGAGACCGTCATCCAAGCTCTCTGATTTTATGGCCCTTTTAGTTGCCACAGAAACAGTGGCATTAGCGTCATTTCCATTGCAAACGCTATCATGTCCACTATGAGAGTCGTAATTTGTGACACCATTACATACACTGCTGCAAGCACTCTGACCAGTAGTGGGCAAACCATGTTTTAACTCCTCCACTAGTTCTATGCTCTGCTGATGTATATTTTGGTCGACGGAATTGTTGGGAGTATCATCAGATTGTCTGTGCTGATGCTTAGTGTCATCAACGTCCTGATTGTAAAGGATTGAAGTATTAGATGGAAGAGACTGATCACTTTCGGTAGCCACCTTAGGAGTCCATGTTGGGGGCAAACCCAACTGCTTATTATAGTATGAAGAAGGAAAAACATGATCATATCCAACAGAGATATTGTCCGGTTTCACTCCTTGGACAGGAATCAACCCATGCTGCGCGCTTGGATATGCTATGTCAGTTTGCCCAGAACCAGTGGCCAATGTCGTCATGATTTTTTGACTACTAGTTCCAGTGGAACCGTGTTGTCCAGAAATGCCACTGCTATTTTGAGAGACCTGATTGGATGATATCTCTGGAGAATTACTAGCATCTTTCTTGAATCCAGAACCATTAGCAATTGATATTGGGAAAAGCGGTCGTAATGTTTTACTGTTATACCTGCACAATGGACCTGTTAGTTGATCAGAAATGGATAGGAAAGTATAACATTAAAACATGTAATGCTTAATTGACAAAGACGAGATCAATATTATGCTCTGGGAGAACCCAAAAGGTTGAATCTTCAGTCGACCTCCTGTGCACATTAAACACCTAAAATCTCGCTATCTGATCATGATCCCATCATATGATGGTGACACACAAGAACTTGAGAATACCCATGAAATTGTTTCGAGTCTAAAATAATCAAATTCTGTCTCAATGTAAAGTGCTCACACCACAGATACACACACAAACACCTATAGTGTCAAACTTGTATATAACTTTCAAAAACTCATGTTAATGGGCATCTTGAGGCTATAGCAAACTCACCAAGAGAAGGCTGAGGTATTAGAATGGTTTAGTGCATGCTTCTCGTCAATTGGTAGGTCATTCGCACTAATGGGACAGAACCTTCTGAGATAAACTTCCCGCTGTGGAGTAAATTCAAACTTGTTTGTGCTAACATCCATACTAGAATGCTCATGAATGCGATTTGAGCCGTTACCAATTGTACTGATCAAGTCTACAGTTCCACTTGAAGGTTCTACCAGTTCATAATTGTTGCATTGATAATTAATGGCATAATTTTTTCCACTTTCTGGTCTCACTCTTGTAAAACCATTCGCTTCTCCCAATCTCAAAGTACTTGAAATATAAGTATCATTGCAAGCCAGTTCTGATTGGTTAGATCCGTCTGCACCAAAGTACTGCCATCAGAAGCCAATCTTACATACAAGGAAGAAAGAGAACTGCTAACCCAGAATAATAAATGCGAGTAAACAATGAACAAAGACAAATAGGAAAGAGCAAAACTCTTACTTTTACACTCGGAATCAGCTGATTCTATTTCCAACGTGGCTTGCTCTTCATACATCTCTCTTCCTGTGTTGCTCAGGTTTGAAGCATTATTGCACTTCAGTCGAGATAGATCCTGCATAATTGAATTTAAGCATTTTCAGTTTCCACGTTTCTGCTAAACAGTTTAATTATTGTTTTCTATTTTGATCACATTTACGCATATATCTTAGGAACAGGCACCCCCTAGCATAACTAAAAATTCTCCATTAGCAATGACTACATTTCCACAGGATCTGTTGTTATACTTACTTGGGTATCACTTCCTTTCTCTCCGCCATTCCTATTTTTCTGGATAGAAGTTAAACAATCACTTGAATGATCACTCGTTGCATTGGTTTCAGATGTGGCTTCAATTTTATGATGTACAGTGGATGAGTTCAGAGGAATTCTTCCTGGAGGAAGCTGATAAAGAAAAAAAAAGGGAACATTTGGAATATTTAGTTTCCATGCTATTGAGTCATACAAATATTAAAAACAATATACAGGATGAAACATACAGTTTGCCTCCTCCAAACATGCTGCCATAAGTTCTTCAGCTCATTCCTTCTAACAGGCTTAACGAGAAAGTCAGCAGCACCTTTTAACATGCACTTCAGCACCATGCTTATAGAATCATGCGATGACATCACTATTCAGAAATGACAAAAGAAGGAAAAAAGAACAAGAAATTTTTAGTTTCAAATCTAACAAGATATATAAGTAACAAAGATTATAAAAGAGTTTACAAAGTATCTAATTACTTATGACGGGAATATTTCTGCAAAAGTCATGTTCCATGACCAAGGTAAGAAGGGCATATCCCGAAATTGATGGCAACTCCACTTCAGTTAATATGAGATCCAAATTATGAGGTCTACCCTTCAATGCCTCCCACGCCATTAATCCATCAGGAACAGCAGCAACTGGTGGCAGAAAGTGGCGAAACAAAGTGTTAACTTTAGTTAAACAACTGATATGAAATTACTAACATCTTATCGGAAACAAAACAAGGGATGCATATGCATTGTGTATAATTACCGATATACCAATCATCTAGAAACCCAAAAACTAACTTTCCTTTAACATATCCACCAGACAAGACTCAAATCCTTCCCAAGATTTCTCTGATAATGTTTGGTAGCAGATAATATACGATCAAGTATTACAAAAGAAAAAGAAACGAACCTTAGAAAAACCAACTCGAAATAACCATTCAAAACACAAATGTCAAGCTCAACCGGAATGGTAAGAGCTATTACCACAGATGGCAATAAAAAGTATCAAACTTCCAAACACCTACAGCAAAATTAATACTAGAGATGAAGCAGAGATAACTTAAACTCCCAAGATTCTCCAACCTCCGACAAATAAACTCTTTTCAAGCATTCGAAAAATACGGAAACAAAAGAGAGAAAATATATTAAAGTGACCAATGAGCTCGGAACCTCAATCAAACACGCCAATTTCTGAATTTAACCAAAAGAAAAATGAAACAAAATCAACTACATATCCATCAAGTAAATGAACAATAGATAGGAATTTCTTATCAATAGATCAAAGAAGAGCATAGCTGACCTTTATAATTGCATTTTCGCAGAAGAGCCGCAATAATTTGACGCGTAGAATCATCAGCCTCCACTAACAGAACACGAAGCATCATATTTGGAAGAAACTTCTCCCACCTCACCACCTCCATTGCAGCGCCCTTATTGTCCGTCGCCTCCTCGACCTCCATCCTCATATTGTCGATCACCGCCATCTCACCGGTTCTCAAACACTCTATAATCCAAGGAAATGACTTTACAAAAATAATAAGAAACTAATTTTAAATGGAACAATTAAACAGTAGCAGCAGAGAGAGACAGAGTGAAATTGATCTCACGATAAAAAAGAAAAAAAAATCTGAGAACTGTTGGTTAAATTTAGTTTAAGTCCAAATATATATAAAAAAAGAAAGAAATATTTGAAATCCAACTCGGGCTGACGACTGCAAAAAACGGAAAATAGAGTGAGAGATCAAAAGGTAGGCCGCCATTGGTATCTGGTTGGCTGAGCTGACGTGGCGCAAAATGAGCAACTGTTTTTGATATTTGCGAATTGCGATGTGGGGGAGATTAGTTGTACGGTGGTAGTGGTTATCCAGAGGCGTGAGATGTGTGAAGGACACGTTTCGGGTGTTGTTTGGGTGGTTGGACAGGATATTTTTGGGAGCCTAACACGCTGGCATGGGGGATTATGTCTCATGGTGGGGAACGTTACACGTGGAGAGCTATTAAGAATCTTCGGATTTTGTGGTTTTCAATCTCGATTCAAAATTATTAAAAAATGGATATTAATGTGTGGCGGTTCATTCGAGGGCCAATTTATGTATAATTAATTATTTGTTGTCCCTACTCCCTAGCCCCTAGTCCCTAATCCCTACCCTCCCTCCCTCATAGAATAATAAATGTTGAAAACCTGGAATTGATTGCATTCAGGGAGGGACAGGGACCATAGTAGTTTACTTTTGTCATGGATCAGCAGGTCTGGGTTGGCTCTTGTGGGCCACGTCTATGACGCTGAACATGGGTTCAGAAACGAACAACGCAGGTGAAACCTGTGAGGTTGCCCATGTTCGAAACTTGGTCCAAGATTTTTAATAGTATAATTATTTAATAGTACGGAGCCTTTGCCGCCGTGGTATCATAGTCATCGTTGTAATTTGACAGGGTTAACGTTATAATATAGACTGAGCGAATAGAGAGAAACTCATGAGTATGAAAGCACTATCTTCAAATTTTATTCATTTATCTTCTTGCTTATCTTTGTCTAGTCTACCTTCCTCTGTAAAGCATATTTTGTCCGATAGAATAAAAAATCTTTTAGAGATTACCCATGGACTTGTAGAAAATAGTGTGTATGAGTCTTCTTTATTTTTATTGAGTCCGTACAGTATCTATAGTCGTGACCGTTCATGGATAAGAAGTATTCGTACTATCTTGTCAACCTCAAGACCAAAAGTGAAGGAAATCATCCAGAGTTTCCGATTAAAACAGTGTGATCTCATATCAACTATAACAGAACAGTACGTAAAGCTCGAGATTCCTAAGGAACTGATCTCTTTATGGAGAGAACAGAACCATACGCACTTAAATGTTGAAGCAATACGCCTTGTTCTTACTCTTCATGGAAGAAAGGGAATACCTGCGACAGTCAGGATATCTCTTCTAGACACTGCCTACACTACGTACGAAAATGCCTTGATTAGTACCTTGTTGACAACTCTCAACAATAGAAGTTTCATCTTGACCATAGCGCCTGATTTCAATATCAGGTTGGATGATCCCACGTTATCTCAACGTCTTCAAGTTCAGAACCAAATCACTGGAGCAGATCAAGATCTTACAGTCATCATGACTACTTTACATCACCAGATAATCTACCGTCTACAAAATCATGCCATGAATCTCAATTTTCCTAATGGCACTTCGTATGCTCTTTATATGGTTGCTGATCGTTCAAATGATTAGACCACTATTATCCAGATCCCGAAGCAACTACTAGCAGTGGAGCTTGAAAAGTTGATGCCTATAGAATAGATCACCAACTACCAATATGATTTCCACGTGCCTCATCAATACTCTTTTCATACAACTACTCCACTGATTTTGCAGACTCTCAGAGATGGAAGTATGAAGTTCATCTATGCACGGCCCAACAATGAAGATCCAGCCAGATCTTTTACATCTGGGGCAATACTGATGATTTAGTCGCTCCAGCCCGTATCTTCACATATGGAAGGTAAATCTGGTCCTCCTGTTCATTATTTCAAATCTAATGGAGATCCAGTATATGTAAGCCATCATCGTGGATACTTTGTATGGGATATTGACCCATCTATGTGTGAGCCCAACTATGAAGTCTGTCTCAACCCAGAAACAGAAAGTGAAGATGATAATGACTATTACAGAAGGAGAAGGAAGAAGAAAAAGCCTAAATCTCGGTGCAGACCTTCTCAACATTATCATCCACCTCAGGATGATTTAGATCCATCCTCTGGACTATGCTCATTAACAGATCACCTACTGAAGGGTGATAAGAAGTTAGATTCTTGTTCTGACCTCTGCAAATCTCCTCTACTAAGGGAGGAAAATTATTATCTCAATCTCATCTACTAACGGGTGAGAAACTTCCAGATCCAGAAGTTGGACAGATCAGATCTCATAGTTCTACAACATCTAAAGGTCATCTTGAACAGATCCACAGATCTTGACCTAGATCCCTTCATAAGATGCTGAATTCTTCATGTCAGCCAAAGTTAACTATTCTTGCTTTGACTCTTACTCCTATACCCTGTATGATGGCAAGGCCATACGAGAACGACTATAACATCCTGTTACCTATACGGCTAGAACAGTTATTTATGAGACATTTATATGAATTAAGATAAATGCTCGTTAGACATAAGTTATTTGTGACTTACATATTGTTTTGGCACATTCATACGATTTTACATGTTTTCATTTGCATTTCCGGGTTAATGGAATTACATATGGCTAATTGTGATTATGACAAATGGTGAATCAGTAGAGATAAATAGCACACGTGAGGGACAAGCAATGGACTCACGTATTATATT
>JANZXR010000009.1:23520233-23533145 GCA_027575705.1 Erythroxylum echinodendron
TCAAAAAAATAAAATTATTCAAGTCTTAAAAAAGAATTAACTGTTTAGTCTATTATCATCCCTAATTATAGGGAATACGGGCGCTACAGCAAATTGTTGTCTATATATATATATATTACATATATACTAATGAAATAATTTTTTTAGTCTAGTAAAAGTGGGTTTGGGGTATCCCCACTAGAGTTTAATTTGGTTGAGCAGCAGTAGCCTAATCTTATTGGTAACAAAACTTCCAAGCCACTTGGCATAAGTTTCTATCACCTTTAAAGGCGTGCAAAACTTAATAAAACTCTTAATCAAAGTTCCACAAGTAAAACTTTAGGATTTTATACAATAATATCTTCATTGCTAAGTTCAAATACCAACGGAAGAGGGTATGGAGTGGCCCAGTGGCCTGGTTAAGAGAAAAAGGATTTAACCCATTGTGCGGCCAAAATGATCCATTTATATTCTCGTAGACCATACAAGCAAACGGATAAGCGTAATAACAATATTTTGTAATTACTCTTCAAAAAAAAAACAATATTTTGTAATTACTCTTCAAAAAAAAAACAATATTTTGTAATTAATAACTGTGTAAACACTCGAGTCATAGACTGTCGGTGAATCCCCGAGTTCAAGGACTTAAGCTAACACTAGTAGTACTATGTAAAACAAAAATAATTAAATTTTTTGTACGAAACATTGGCCCATTTGGTTCTCTCTCTATTTTTTCTATTGTATTTTTACTTCTAATTTTCTGTTTTCAGTTTCTGCTTTTCTATCAAACAAAAATAAAAACTTATGAATCTTGTTTGTTGGTAAAGATGATCAATTACCCTTTAATAGAAAGGTAGAACATGCCAATGAGTTATTAAATTAAAGCTAATACATTTAGATGTAAGTGGGCCTATATCTACTAATGCTTGAGGTGGATTCTTATACTTCATTATATTTATAGATGATTATTTAGATATGGTTATGAGTACTTAATAAAACAAAAATTTAATCTTTTGAAAAGTTCAAAGAATTTAGACTTGAGATTGAGAAACAATCTGATAAAAGTATTAACACACTTAAATCAGATCGAGATGGTGAATACTTGGACTATTAGTTTCTTGATTACTTAAAAAAGAATGAGATTCTCTCACAATAGAATCCATCTAGAACTTCACAACATAATAGAGTATTTGAGAGGAGAAATCATACTCTATTAAAAATCATACATTCTATGATGAGTCATGCAGTCCTTCATGTCTCTTTTTGAGAATATGCCATTAAAACTACTACTTACCTTTTAAATAGAGTTCCATGAAAATCAGTTGACAAGATATCATATGAGATATGGACTAGTAAAAGACTAAGGTTTTCACACTCAAAAATTTAAGGATGTGATGCTCATGTCAAGCATGCAATATCTGATAAGCTTTAAGCTAAATCAAATAAATGCAAATTTCTGGAGTATCTGAAAGAGAGTATAGGATATTAATTTTACCATCCTCTTAAGTAAAAGTTATTTGTCTCAAGACATGCTACATTTTTAGAAAGATAATTTATTCTCAAAAAAAAGCAGTGGGAGAGAGGTAGAACTTATAGAAGTTTAAGACCCATAACTTTACATCCAGATAGAACAAGAACCTCAAGTTGATACGTATGATGTACAACTGAGAGTTTAAGAGACACAGTCCATGATGCACAAGTAGGGTACATTAGCCCCCTCACTAGATTAGATCTACATAGTGAAAAGTGGAAGGATAATGTATCGCTCGTACATGATGAGCTACTACTTTTAGAGAAGCAATGTCTGACATTGATTCTTTAAAATGACATGAAGCTATGAGATCTTAAATGGAATTCATGTACACTAACCAAGTATCTAACCAAGTATAGACTTTGGTGGATGCACTTGATAGTATTGTACCTATTGGATGCAAATGGATTTTTAAGAAAAAAAAATGACATGAATGGTAATGTACATAAGCAAATAACAAGGTTAGTGGCTAAAGGTTACAAACAAAAACAATTAGACTTCAATTGTAATTGATGTATTTAATTTTAATATAAATTGATTTAATTAAAAAGTTTGAGAAATTTTAAAAATCAAATATGAGAAATTTGATTTTATTAAAATTAAATTAGTTATAAGTAAAGTTTGGATTTAATTATGATTTAGGTATTTAATTTCAATAAAAAATTAAAAATCCCTAGTGCTTTTCCTATAAATAGGGAATTAGTATAAGAGAGTTAGCACTCTAGTTTTTTCTTCTTAAGAGTCGAGAAATTGCTTTGTGAATACTATTTGACGCTGAAAACGTGAACAACTCATAAGTGACAAATCAAAAAGCTTCCAAAAAAGATTTCAAGAGGAAATTGAATCATGTATGTTTTTTATTATATAATTTGATTTAATTATTTAAATTATTTAATTATCGGCATCCGACTGAAAATTATAAAAAATTTATAATTCAACGATGGTTGGATTCCAACGTTATAATGCTACGGGACATTTTATAAACAATGTCTTTTTTGCAATTTACACTTCAACAGCGTTGTTTACGTACCTACTAGTTTCTCTAACTCGAAAGCAAACAAAATATTACTAAGTTTTATTTAATTATTTTAATAAAAACGACTATTAAAATTAGATTGAAACAGTCAATAAACTCTTATTATATCTACAATATCTAGACATTAAAATATTTTGAGATGTTTAATGAAAAACCCTCCCTTTAAAATTTTTCATTATTTTTAAACATTGTTAAATAATGAAATTTATTTTTCAAATAAATTAAAACAAAAATTGGGTCACTGTGCCAAACTCAATTTTCAAACATGCCAAGACTTTTCAGGCACTGCTCTGAAACAGTGTTTCTATGAGTTCTGAGTGGAATTTTAACTTCTCAAAATAAATCATTAAGGAGGCACTGCTTGACCTAATTAGTTAGTTTAATTTCATACTAATAATCTTTTGAAGGCTCATCTTATAGGCCAAGTGAATATTCCACAAGAGCGTCTTTTCTTCTTCTTCCGAGTAGCTCTTCACGCGGTTTTCAAAGTAACATGACGAGTAATGACGTTTGAAACCACACTGAGTTTCTTGTGCTGGTAAATGCAGAGAATTTGGAACCAAGACGAAGGGAAGAAATGAAAAAAATAAATAATTTCTTGTTCTGATGATGTTCACCTAGCATGAAGAAGAAACTTAATAGCCGCTTGCGTTTACAAGAACTTGGCTATTCCAATTCAAAACTAGCTTCTTAATCGTCATTAATTCCTGCAGTTTGGGTGAAATATTCTCTTGAAATGTGAAAAACAAATATATACTCCACGCTTAACTTAAATTAGAACCTACCTTTTTTAAAGGAGAAAAGAATATGAATGCGAATATATTTGTTGCCAAAATTTATAAATAATGAAAACTTAATTAGTTGCAACATTCTAATCGTGATAAGATTTGTCATTTTAATTAATTTAAAATTTTAATTATCTCTAATTATTACAATAATTTGGATGATTTGTTATTTTAATTAATGTGATTATTGTCTTATCGTTTGTGGTTACAAAGACTATAATTCTGCCATCAGTTTAGCTGGAAAATATTAACAATTCGTTGGTGAACAGTAGAACCAGCTTAAATTATTGTTTCTTACTAAATTAATAAATTCAGAATATTGCAAGCTCCCCATCACCGTCACCATCACCGTCGGTTTACATTACATTTGTGATCTTCCAAGGCATAAGGACACTATTAGTAGAAGATCTCTCGAAGAGTGAAGAAAGAAATAATCCGCCAAAGGGTACGATGAATTTGTTTCTCTAATTTATTTAACTATTTCAATTATATATGGGCCAATCCCTTTGATAACTACTTCTGGTTGCTTATGCAGGCATGATAAAGTTGTTGAACGTCTCAATATTTTCAAACAGATGGACATCAGATGGCGATTCCAACTGTGACTCGATATTTGATGATATTCATCGTCATATTCACGGTACCGGGTATGATCAGGTCAGCGGAAGCATTCAAAGGGAGGAAGAAGCATGACTGTCGTCTTCTCTTAAGTGATCTATTGGAGCACTCGAGTGCAAAACCATCTACATTTGTAGGGAGTAAAGAATTTATGTATCCCCGCCAAAGAGCATGATGGGTCTATCCCAACATCCCAACACCGATCAAGCACGAATTGTGGCAGACATAGTTGTTGGCCAAAATTGAAGCCACAAATTCATGATGCTTGAAGCCTATAAATAGGCTTGAGGTTTGCAGTATTCAGTAAAGAGAAGAAAAGCAACAAAGCTACACAGAGAGAGTATTGAGTGAGTCTTGTGCTCTGGATCACATCCACAGAAAGGTGTGAGGTAATAATAGAGTGGTAAATTTGAGAGTTGCTAAAATTGTGATCATATTCTAGCTAGTGAAAATTTTGAGTGATTGTAAGAAATTTTCTCCATACATATAATAAAAATTTACCAACACGGCCCGTGGTTTTTCTCTCTAATTATTTAGGGAGTTTTTCACAGAAATCTTGGTGTCCTTATTTTTATCTAGCATTTATATTTATTATTCAGTTTTTACCATGATTATTATTTTTGGTGGATTCGATCGTCAAGTAATTATTAGAGGTAAAGATGGTAACGCTAATTTAATGTTTACCGTCGCTATTCATTTTTACCGTCGATAATTTTATTTTACTTTTACCATCGGCATTCCGCGGCAGGGCCCACTCAAGATTAAAGCATAAATCTCAACAATTGTATCAGAGCCCTTGATTCGGCAGATCCACGAGCTCAACATGGCTAACGACGGGGTAATGATCAAGTTGACGGATTCGAATTACTCAATGTGGAAATCCAGAATTTGTGGATTACCTCAATTGTAAAGATCTCTATGGTCCAATTGAAGGTGACGGTGCTAAGCTAGAGGATATGACCGAGAAGTAGTGGGACAAATTAAAGAAGCAAACATCGGGTACAATGCGCCAATGGATAGATGCTAGTCTGTAGAAGAATGAAAAAGACCCCCAAGTTCTCTGGAAGAAATTAGAAAGTATGTACGAAACTACTAATACTCAAGGAAAAGTGTTCATGATCAGAAAACTCATGAACTTGAAGCTGTTAAAGGGACGATCAGTTACATAATACCTGAACGACTTCGAAGGACTTGTCACTGAGTTAGCAATTACTGATATGTCCTTGGATGACGAGATACAAGCATGCCTGCTGTTGGGATCTCTGTCGAATAATTGGGATACTCTTGTTGTATCTTTGAACAACTCAACTCCAAAAGGTGTGGTAACAATGTCTATGGTAAAGAATAGACTACTCAAGGAAGAAAGAATAGACTACTCAAGGAAGAACTACAGAGCAGAGACATTGCCACTACTAGTTCACAAGACCTTGTCACAGAGAATAGGGGTCGGAGCAAGAGTAGAGGTCAAAGGCATGGAAAGTTCAGGGATAGATCCAAGTCCAGGGAGAAGAGACAGTGTTACCATTGCCATAAGACGGGTCATCTCAGAAGATATTGCTATCTTCTCAAACAGGAGAATGCAAACCGAAATCACGACAATGACAAAAACACATCTACTACAGTCTTGGCGGAATATGGCAAGGTAACTTTAGTTTCTCATGATGCAGATTGTTGTCATGTTGTAGATGCAGATAATGAGTGGATAGTAGACTCCGATGCTTCATACCACTGTGTTCCGAAAAAGAAATACTTTACCACTTATAAAGTAGGAAACTTCGGCACTATTAGAATGGGAAATCATAGTGTCTCACAAATAGTGGGGATTAGTAATATTTGTGTGAAGACCAGTGTCGGGTGCACATTAACACTCAAAGATGTGCAGCATATGGTACATCAGCACTAGTTGCTCTCACCACATGATCAGAGACAAATCCAAATTTAAGGAGTTGGACGAGACGGTCAAATCTTTGGTTCGCCTTGGTGATGACAAGCAACTAGAAATTGAGGGATGTGGAACTGCTGAAATCACGACAATGACAAAAACATATCTACTACAGTCTTGGCAGAAGATGGCAAGGTAACTTTAGTTTCTCATGATGCAGATTGTTGTCATGTTGTAGATGCAGATAATGAGTGGATAGTAGACTCCGGTGCTTCATACCACTGTGTTCCAAAAATGAAATACTTTACCACTTATAAAGTAGGAAACTTCGGCACTATTAGAATGGGAAATCATAGTGTCTCACAAATAGTGAGGATTAGTAATATTTTGTGAAGGCCAGTGTCGGGTGCACATTAACACTCAAAGATGTGCAGCATATGGTACATCAACACTAGTTGCTCTCACCACATGATCAGAGACAAATCCAAATTTAAGGAGTTGGACGAGACGGTCAAATCTTTGGTTCGCCTTGGTGATGACAAGCAACTAAAAATTGAGGGATGTGGAACTGCTGCAATCACCATAGGTAAGCAAGTGAAACTTACTAAAAAATGTTCACTTTGCTCCTTCCCAAATAAATAATCTATTAAGTGTTAGGCAGCTCATTGAGTCTAGATATTATGTGTTGTTTGACGATGGAAAGTGCGTGGTGAAGAGTAAATCCATAAATAAGATTCTTGCTTGTGCTCTCATGACTTCAAATCAAATGTTTCCTCTTAATTTTTGGACAAGGAAGAGATTGCATTGGTGAGCAAAGCACAAGAGGAAACTGAGCTATGGTACCTACGATATGGTCATTTGAATTTTCAAGGTTTGCAATTGTTGAAGAAAAAGAAAACGGTGAGCAATCTGCCTTCTATTGTCCCCATTGATGAAATATGTGAAGGTTGTGTCCTTGGTAAACAAACTAAGCAGGTATTTCCAGTAGGAAAGGCCAAACGAGCTGAAGAAATATTAGAACTAGTTCATGCTGTTTTATGTGGTCCTATAAGAATCGAGCCACTTACTGGGAGCAAGTACTTTCTATTGTTTACTGATGATTATAGCAGGATGAGCTGAATCTATTTTTTCAATTTAAGTTAGAAACGTTTGAATGCTTCAAGCGGTTTAAGGTGCTAGTTGAGAAATAAAGTGAGAAGCACTTGAAAGTTCTCCGAACTGATCGAGGAGGTGAGTTCTTTTCTAGTTTCCAAGGAATTTGTCACTTATATGATGAACAGGGAATAAAAAGAGAACTCATAGCACCACATTCATTGGAGCAAAATGGTGAAAAATCGTATAGTGGTCGAGATGACACGGTCCATAATGAAACATAAAGAATTACCTTACTCGTTTTGGGAAGAAGGAGCAACTACCGCAGTCTATCTTCTTAATATATCGCCTATTAAGGCAGTTTGGGGGCAGACACCATATGAAGCCTGGTACGATAATAAACCTTCGGTGAGTCACTTACGTGTCTTTGGTTGTACTTGTTATGTTTACATACAACTGGAAGACACAAACTGGATGAAAAATTCCAAAAATATATCTTCATCGGTTATTATGCTCAGTCAAAAGGTTATAAACTCTATGATCCTACAAGTGACAATATTATTGTGAGTCGAAATGTTATATTTGATGAGAAAGCAAGCTAGCAGTGGGAAGCGAACTCTAACGACTCAAATGCACAATTGAGGATAAACAGAGATGAAGTTGAATGTGTTGAAGAAGAAGAAATCATTGTTGCATGCAACAACACACAAAATTCAATTCCAAAAAAAATAAATTCAACATCCTCATCCGAAGAGTCTCCTCAATTACGAAGAAGTAAGCATGGCAGAATTCCTTGATGAAGATTTGAAATTGAAGCAGAGGCTACATCATCATTGGTTATATTTGTTGAAGATCCTACTAGCATCGAAGAAGCTATGAAGAAGGATGAGTGGAGAAGAGTGATGCATGAAGAACTCCAAGCTATCGAAAGAAACCAGACTTGGGACTTTGTTGATTTGTCAGTAGGTAAAAATCCAATTAGAGTTAAGTGGATTTTCAAAACAAAGTTTTTGACAAATGGCATACAAAAACAAAAGGCGAGACTTGTCATGAAGGGCTGTGTGCAGCAACAAGGAATCGATTACAAGGAGATATTTGCACCTGTTGCTTGTTTCGAAATAGTTTGAGTTATTCTAGCTCTTGCTGCTTAAAAGCAATAGAAGGTATTTCAGTTTGACATTAAGTCAGCTTTCTTAAACAGTTAGTTATAGGAGGAAGTTTATATCAATCAACCTTCTGGCTTTGAAAAGGCAGATGAGGAGAACAAAGTATACCGGCTAAAGAAAGCATTGTATAGGTTGAAGCAAGCACCTGAAGCATGGTATAGAAAATAGATGAATTTTTCCATAAGAATGAATTTGAAAGAAGCATGAACGAGCCAACTCTATATGTCAAAAAGGAAGGTATGGCTAGATTTGTTATCATGAGCTTATATGTTGATGATATGATCTATATTGGTTCCTCGTTGGATCTTATAGTAAAATTTAGAGATTCAATGAAGAATATGTTTGACATGACTGATCTTGGAGAGCTTCGTTACTTCTTGGGATTTGAGATTATACAAACTGAAGTTAGAATTTTTATGTCACAAAGAAAATATATTAAGGACACTATGAAGAAATTCAATATGTCAGGTTGCAAAATGGCCCGGCACTCCCATGAACATTGATGAGAAATTCAGCCTTGAAGATGGTACAATGTTGGCGGATGCAACTTTGTATAAGAGTTTAATTGACCGACATATTTATTTGACTCACTCACGTTCAGATGTGAGTTATACAGTGGGAGTTTTGTCACAGTTTATGCACAAACTAAGCAAGCATCACTTCGAAAAAGCACGAAGAGTTTTGCTATATCTGGCAAGAAGTAAAGACTATGGAATCTGGTTCTGTGAAGCTGAGGACTTCGATTTAAAAGGGTCAGTGACAGCAACTATGCCGGATCAGTCAATGACAGAAGAAGCACTTCAAGTCATTTTTTCTTCTCAGTTCAACATCTGTTTCTTGGTGCTCGAAGAAGCAAACCACAGTGGCACTTTCCTCAACGGAGGTTGAGTATGTTGCAGCTATAACCTCTGCTTGCAAAGCTGTTTAGATTCGAAGACTGCTGTGTGATCTTGGACAAAAACAAGTCAATGCTACTAATATACTTTGTGACAATAAGTCTGCTATTTTACTTGCAAGGAATCATATGTTTCATAGTCGGATGAAACACATTGAGATTAATCATCACTTCATAAGGGAGTTAATGGCAAAAGGTGAAGTTATGTTAGAAAGTTGCAAAACTGAAGAGCAAGTTGTTGATCTTGTGACTAAGAGTCTGCCATTATCAAAGCATGAACAATTCTGTTCTCAATTGGGATTATTTAAGTTCAAATGAAGGGGGAATGTTAGAAGTTTATGTTAATTTGAACTCTTAGTTTTATTTCTGTTAGTGTCAAATAACGTGGAGATTTAGTAGCTGTTATATCTCTTGGTTTGCAGCTAAGTAAGTTAGGCGATTGAGAGTTTTTAGCTGAACCTATTTCCTTCTCTTCAAATTTATTGTTGTAATTCAGCCTATATTAAGGCGACATCTACATTAATGAAGTTAAGCACATTTGATCAGTAGAATCAACTTCTCTTCTTGTTTTCTGATTATAAAAGTTCCAACAGACCATACAAGCAAACGGATTAGTGTAAAAAAAATTTCTTTACAAAAACTGTGTAAACACTTGAGTCATAGATTATTAGTGAATCTCCTAATTCAAGGATTTAAGCTATTATTAACCTTATACTATACCCTGTTAATACTAGTCCTATGTAAAACAAAAATAATTAAATTTGTTGTATAGAGCACTAAGTAATTAAATTAGTTATAAGAAAACTAGTGATTTGACTTAGAGTGGATCAATTAGTTAGATAAATTTCTCGAGTCTCCGGTATTAAAATTTCAAGTCCAAAGTCTTATAAACTTTTTACCCTTTTCAAATATTAAAATTTATTTTATAAACTTTATTATTTTCAATATTAAATTTTCTATTAGATAATATATAAATTATTACGTATAATTTGTTGTTACATATATTTTATTATTTAATTTTGAGTCATATATACTTGTCAAAGTGACTTATTTAACTCTTTAATGCGGTTTTCCAGGTTATTCTATTAGCTACTTTTCTTAATGTTTTGTCCATATGTATATACCGTTTTCATCTTGAATTCATTGTAATGTTGTATTACTTTTGTTTATAGTGAATGCAATATTCCTTTTTGGAAAAAAACGAGTCGTTAAAACACATGATTTGATGAATTACGAGTTCCCGCTTATTAAGAAAAAAAAAACACCAATTTGAAAGCGTTAGATAACAGAAGATATCAACATCAATGAACAAGTAGATTTTATTCTTTAAGAGATCATACATAGTCCTAAAGCGTGTGTGTGTGTATATATATATACACTCCCCAGCTCCATATTAATCAGTTAATATGAACATGATTGATCATATCTTCAATCAGACGATCCAAAAAAGAATGAGAAGACCCATCAACCATCAAAGCTTGCTTGCTCTTTTCACTCATCTCCTTAACCTTCTTCCTCACCTCACTACAAGGATCCATGAGACTCGTAATGCCTCTCTCTATCACCTCTGCACTTACAGTCATTGCTTTTGAAGTTGAAACGTCACCGCCAATAACATCTATACAGTGATCCATTTTAATATCTATAGCCAACCCCAATTCTTTCACCATTTGGAATGCATTAAGCTGTTGCTCCGAATATATAGGCAATGTGGCTATTGGTACACCAAACCACAGGCTCTGTAGGGTAGAGTTCCAACCACAGTGCGACACAAACCCTCCTATTGCTTGGTGCGCCAGGATACTAACTTGGGGAGCCCAACCTATAAGCTTTCCAATCCCTGCTGTCCGACCAAGAAACCCTTCTGGCAAAACTTCAACGAGATTGGAATATTCACTCGGAGGCTCCATCATATTTGCTTGCGATGATGGCTTGCGTAGGGATCACAAAAACCTTTGACCACTGCGTTCTAGTGCCAAGGCTATCTCTTTCACTTGATCCACATCAAAACTTCCCATGCTCCCGAAACAGAGGAAGACCACTGATGATGGAGGTTGATCATCAAGCCATTGCATGATGGCCTCGTGATTTCCAGAGGACCGTTGATCATGGTTCAAAATGGGTCCAACAGGGTATATAGGAGGAGTTTTAGCTTCAATTTTAGTTTTACCATGTTCAGTAAGAACCTTCACTGCATGGGACTCCAACTCCATGAAGGTGTTGATTATAATACCCTTAGTTTCACGGAACCTCCTTGTGAAGCGGAGAATATAAGAGAGCCAATCTTTGTTCAGAAATACACGAGGCAAAAACCTAACAGGCAGTGACGTAGTCATAGTTGGCACATCAATCGGATCCTCCAGTTGTTGCTCATCATCATCATGAAGCGATTGTTTATAGAACATGAGACCAAGAAAAGTTGCACTTGAAGTGAAGAAAATGTAGGAGGGAACTCCGAACTCGTTCGCTACATCAATCATCTGCGTACAGAACATGTCGAGAACAAGCCCAACAACTCGATGTGATGAATCAGGGCTAGACTCTGAAGCTTGAATCAGCTTGAAGAGAGCTTCTTTGACGTGGGGTTTATGGTTTTCAATAAAGGAAGTCATAAACCTTATAGGAATGTCACTAGTGTCAAAGTAAGCTTCAGTGGGTAGGTCGATGAAACGCGACGATTGCTATACCGTTGGGAGGCTGCAAGTGACTTGGTATGTTGGTCTATCTTGAAGTCTAAAGGCAGCCTGACGATGAGGAAGGTTATGGAGATCGTTTTATCGCGAGCGAGGAGCATTTTGGCTACCTCCACCGCCGATACAAGGTGGCCAGCACCTGGTGCAGGAATAAACACCAACTCTGCTCTCGTCATTTCACTGCCTTATAAAGGGACTGAGAATGAGACAGAAAGCTTCATTACTTTGGTGGCATTTATATAGACTCTTCTTCTTTCTTTTTCTTTTTGATCTTTGTTGATTTTATAAATGAAGATAGTGAACTAATCTCCAATATATTTTCAGATGAACAGATTAAAGGGAAAAAAAGTAAAAGCTAATCCTCAAGACATACCTATATATCCTATATAACGCTAGCCGACCGATTCCCCTCAAAAAAAATTGCCAGTTGCCTGTGTAGGTAAGCCAAATAGAAAATTTGGCGGATGCACATGGTTACCAAGAGTCGTTACTAGTTAATTTAAGCTCTCCCTCTTGCAAACAGAAAATATAACATTAAAATGTAGGGAAAGTTGACTTTTATTCTTCCCTGCAACATACACCAACTTTGTCTAGCTGATAAGGTCCCGTTGCGGCTTGAGTTACGTACAATGGCTATCAGGAAAGTTGACGTTACACTTAAACAAAATGCTATTCTTTGTAGGATAGAGCAGATTTAATGAAAGTGATTAACCGAAACAATTTGTAAATTTGTTTTCAGAGTTTGTAATTGACATGACATCCTTGAAACGGCAAGACATGACAACTGCAGCCATGTTTTTCTGTTCCCAAACAATTCTGACATCTTAGTTTGCGTATACGGAAACGAATATTCGCAACGATACGGCCTTCGACCAAATGTGGTGCTCTCGATACATTAGTGTATAGGTAAAAATGGAGTTATCTAGATAAACTAATTTAAAGGGCGATTAATTAAGGCTTATTTTGGAGCAGCGATGACGGTTGATAACATGATAAAATTAACCTGCTAAAATGATAAGTACTTATGTGTTTTAGATTGTTATTTTGGTAACTGCTGAAACGTGAAAATAAGTGTTTGACAAGTGCGGTTGCGGTTGCGGTTGCTGAAAAGAGATAAAATGACTAAAAAGCCTATTGATTTAATAAACTATTAATTAATGTATAAATAATTTAAAAATATATTATTAGTCATATAAATTTAAAATTATAAATAATAAAATATTAAATTAAAATAA
>JANZXR010000009.1:23533245-23543809 GCA_027575705.1 Erythroxylum echinodendron
GAATAGAAAGATTAGGGTTTTGATTCAATAGGATTAGGGGGTTTCAAGAACCTTGTTTTCTTGGGATTTCCGTATCACTACATTTCACTGGTTCTATTTGTTGAAGATCCTACCAGCGTCGAAGAAGCTATTAAGAAGGATGAGTAGAAAAGAGCGATGTTGTTTTACTTGCAAGGAATCCTGTGTTTCATACCCGGACAAAATACATTGAGATTAAACATCAATTTATAAGGGAGTTAATGGCAAAAGGTGAAGTTATGTTAGAAAATTGCAAAACTGAAGAGCAAGGTAGTTGATCTTATGACCAAGAGTCTGCCATTATCAAAGCATGAACAATTCTGTTCTAAGCTGGGATTATCCAAATTTGAATAAAGAGGGAGTGTTAGAAGTTTATGTTAATTCGACCTCTTAGTTTATTTCTGTTAATGTCAAATAACGTGGAGATTTAGTAGCTGTTATATCTCCTGGTTTGCACTCTCTTCAAATTTACCGTTGTAATTAAGCCTATATTAAGGCTACGTCTACATTAATGAAGTTAAAGCACATTTGATCAGCAGAATCAACTTCTCTTCTTGTTTTCTGATTCTAAAAGTTCCAACCACCAGTTCAATAGACTCTTGCATCGCCTGCTTTAAAAATTCAAAACCAGGGTAATGTATCAACCGTTTCGATCCTCCCTAACTGTATTAGCTGCTGCTGCTCGCTCTGCCTCACTCTCACGCTTACCCTGGTCTTCATCTGTTCAGCAACAGCAAGAAATCCAGAAACTGAAAATAGCAGAATCTTCCAACAAATCCCCTATTGGCTCTCCTTCTAGAGTCCAAAAGCTCATAGCTTCACAGTCTGATCCCCTCCTCGCTAAAGAAATCTTCGATTATGCATCTCGACAGCCAAATTTTCAGCATTCTTACTCTTCCTATTTGGTTCTCATCCTTAAACTTGGTCGCTCCAAGTACTTCTCTCTTGTTGATGATCTTCTCCTTGACCTCAAATCCAAGGGGTACCCAGTAACCCATACCCTTTTCTCTTGCTTGATCAAAGTCTACGAAGAGGCTAATTTGCCCAACAAGGTTCTTAAAACCTTCTACAAAATTCTCGAGTTTAAGTGTAGGCCTTTAACCAAACACTTAAACCGCATTCTCGAAATACTTGTTGGTGACAGGAACTACGTCAGACCCGCTTTTGATCTGTTCAGAGATGCCCACAGATACGGTGTTAATCCCAACACGAAATCTTACAACATCCTAATGCGTGCCTTTTGTCTTAATGGGAGACTCAGTATCGCTTATAAGCTGTTCAATCAAATGTTTAAGAGAGATCTTGTGCCGGACGTCGAATCGTACAGAATTTTGATGCAAGGATTGTGTAGAAAAGGCCAGGTTAATGGAGCGGTTGATTTGTTGGAGGATATGATAAATAAGGGGTATGTGCCTGATTCGTTGAGCTATACAACAATCTTGAATAGTCTGTGTAGAAAAATGAAGCTGAGAGAGGCATATAAGATTCTATGTAGAATGAAGCTAAAGGGTTGTACTCCTGATATTGTTTATTACAACACGGTTATATTAGGATTTTGCAGAGAAGGGCGCTCACTGGATGCTCGTAAAATTCTCGAGGATATGGAGTCCAATGGATGCTTACCCAATTTGGTTTCTTATAGGACTTTGGTTGGTGGGCTATGCGATCAAGGGATGTTTGATGAGGCTAAGGGTTACCTCCAAGTAATGACATCTAAGGGTTTTTCGCCGCATTTTTCAATCACTAACGCCTTGGTGATTGGGTTTTGCAACTCTGGGAGGACGGAAGAAGCTTGTGAGGTTGTGGAGGCACTCTTGAACCATGGAGAAGCTCCACATAAGGACACTTGGGACACCATTGTTCCTAGGATCTGTAAAGTTGATGAATTTGAGAGAATTGAGAAAATGTTGGATAAGGTTATCAAGGTACAAATAAAGGGTGATACTAGAATAGTGGAAGCCGCCATTGGTTTGGAGGAGTATTTGATCAGTAAAACACATCGTAGTAAATGGCGATGAGTTTGAATCTTTGTTTCATAGATTATGCATATGTTGTAAACTTTGAACTAACATTATTCATTAGTTCATTGAAAAATTCTACGCTTGATTAGAGATATCTGTATGAATTGGGATTGGAAAGGGACAATTGGTAAGAGAAATGGCGGTTTGGGCGAGAATTGTAAGAAGAAGACTTCTGTTAGACAAATAGGACTCATCTTCTTCCTTCTTTTTGGGTGTGCAGCAACCAAAATACCTAATAAAACATTACCTCTTCCCGAACAGGAGCTGGCAATTTTGCTGTATTTCATCATGATTCACCTGTAGTAATTTGATGCTCATCTTCTTATTGCTCTTGCAGAAGGTAAATCCCTTTTGTACATGTTATTGTCATTTTGTTGGAAGATGTAAATATTGAGACATTACTAGGAGATTTATGCCTGTGATGCAAAATCCAAGAACTTGTTTAGTGCTACTGGTTTTGCTATTTCTTCAAAGCAAAACTTGTCTTGCATTGTCAATACATGTATTTTCTTCAAGGACAGGAACAAAGCTAGTAAGAAACCAAGTTATCAGAAACGACGACAAGTTTCAAGAAAATAATGCAGTAAAGATCTTCAGTTCAGAGGAGAACCAGTTGGATTATACAAAACTCATGATAGTGACCAGACTTCAGTGAAATGCAAAACTTGGTAAAAGGAAGACAAATCTGCCATCCTTAACCTGTGGAATTGAATTCTTCTGTTTAACTAATGGCTATATCAGCAACTAAATTTCTAACTGCAGAAATGTAGCAATTTGCTTGGGGATCAGTATCTTTGAACACCTTTTCTAACAACTAGCGTCCGACCTCGAAATGCCTGCAAGGGATACCATACCTCAGTATAACATTGAACCAAAAGAAAAAAGAAGGGAACTGTAATGATGGAATGAAAATATTCTTACTGCTCCATTCATAGAGAGTGCAGCGTTTCGCTCCGCTTCAGTCGAAAAAGAAACAAACCCATAGGCACGATACTTTCCTGCTTTCCGATCATACAAAATCCTGGTACTAAGCACGTCCCCGAACTGGACGAACTGATTCCTCAAGATCTCAGGTCTTACGTCCCACGGAAGATTGCCAACATATAACTTGTAGGGACTTTCATATACTAGCACTTTTACAGTCCCCGAATTCAGTACGTCAGCGTTGGCTCTCCTAGAACTCATCTCAATAGAATATCTCACTCGCAATTCCCGCCCACCAAAATCCTTCAAAGAGTACAAGAACATTTCAGGCATGTTGCACTACAATAAAGAAGAAGAAATGAAAAGAGGCTAGCCTGTTTCACACTCAACAGATCCGTCTAATACAGAAATCGCATTTCTTGCTGAACTCAATGAACTCATTGTGACATAACCACATCCTTTACTCTCACCCGTTTCAGGGTCTCTGGAAACCTACAATCAAGTCACCAATCAGTGGAAAATCAATATAATGAAGTGCGCCCATATTCAACTCAATCTTCTTCAACTAGACCAAATCAGTAACAAGCCAAGTATAATTGTTTAAGGGAATTCAACTTTTTAGCTCATATTTTACAATCAATCAGCTTCATGATTGAAGAAGTTGGAGATTCTTCTTGGTCCAGTACTTGCAAAGATATACCGGCAAAATTCTGAAACAGTTCAAAAAGCACCTCAACCGAGAGAACATTCCCAAAAGGCTTGAACAATACTGCAAGCTCCGAAACGTCGCAGCTTCTAGAAAGATTACACACGTATAGCTCACAGGGTCTTGCGTCTTGATTCCTTAATTGAAAGCCAGACATGTCCTCGTCATCAGTTTCCTCGCCTTCAGACGCTTTCGACAGAAACGGGTCTTCATTCAAAACCGCCGACAATCTGAAACGCCGTCCAGCACTTTTGGAGATGCATTGAATAGAAGGAGAAGTAAACGGTCTAGGGGAGTGAGAGAGAGACAAACACGAAGGAGCTATAGACACAGAGGTTGTCATTGCCGTTATTTTGGTTCGGCTAAGTAACGGCGAAGACACAATTGAAGGTACTGTAACAGTAGCCATGGATGCTCGGTGCTTGGCTTCTGTGGATACACCTAGCCTCGGTTTTCAAAACCAGAGCTACCGGGTCATTTACCTCATGATACGGATCGGGTTGATAATGACCCAATCATCAAAGGGTCAACCCGACCCGATAAATTGGATTTTCTCATTTCATTGTACATTGCTCCAAACAAGATCTAGCAGTAGTTTAGTAGTGTAGAGAAGAACAAAGAACCAGTGATAACATCGGACACAGATCCAAAACAACAGAGGAACGAAAATGCCAACAACACCCAACGGATCGATCCACCACAGACAACCGCATGAAGAAGACGAAACCACCGTCGCCTCCTCCATAGAGTTCGGCACGCCGGAGGCTGTCGATCTCGTCCGCAACCTGACCGACGTTGGCGCAATGACTCGTCTCCTCCACGAATGCATCGCCTACCAGCGTGCCTTGGACGTGGACCTCGACAACCTCCTCGCTCAACGCTCCGATCTCGACAAGCACCTCCTCCATCTCCAGAAGTCTGCCGACGTGCTCGACATCGTCAAAGCTGATTCTGATCACATGCTCTCTAATGTTCGGTCCACGTGCGACCTCGCCGATCACGTGAGCGCTAAGGTACGTGAGCTAGACCTCGCTCAATCTAGGGTTAACTCCACGCTTCTTCGCATCGACGCGATTGTGGAGAGAGGGAATTGTATTGACGGTGTGAAGAATGCTCTTGAAGCTGAGGATTATGAGTCGGCTGCGAAATATGTTCGGACTTTTCTTGAAATTGATGCGAAATATAAGGACTCCGGATCGGAGCAGAGAGATCAGCTGTTGGCTTCCAAGAAGCTTCTGGAAGGAATTGTACGGAAGCGGTTATCGACGGCTGTGGATCAGCGAGATCATCAGACGATTTTGCGGTTCATTAGGTTGTATCCGCCGTTAGGATTGGAAGAGGAAGGGTTGCAGGTTTATGTAGGTTATTTGAAGAAAGTGATTGCGATGAGATCTAGGCTTGAGTTTGAGCAGTTAGTGGAGTTGATGGAGCAGAGTCATGGTCAAAATCAGGTGAATTTTGTTGCCTGTTTGACGAATTTGTTTAAAGATATTGTCTTGGCTATTGAGGAAAACGATGAAATTTTGAGGAGTTTGTGTGGTGAGGATGGGATTGTGTATGCAATTTGTGAGTTGCAAGAGGAATGCGATTCGAAAGGTTCTTCTATTTTGAAGAAGTATATGGAGTACAGGAAATTGGCTAAATTATCATCTGAGATTAATGCTCAGAACAAGAATTTACTTGTTGTTGGTGAACCGGAGGGCCCCGACCCGAGAGAGGTTGAGTTGTATTTAGAAGAGATACTCACGTTGATGCAATTAGGTGAGGATTATACTGAATTTATGGTTTCGAAGATTAAAGGATTGAGTTCTGTTGATCCAGAGCTGGTTCCCCGAGCTACTAAGTCTTTTAGGAGTGGGACCTTTAGCAAAGTAGCCCAAGATATTACTGGGTTTTATGTGATTTTGGAGGGATTCTTTATGGTGGAAAACGTGAGGAAAGCCATTAGAATAGACGAGCATGTGCCTGATAGCCTCACAACTTCTATGGTGGACGATGTCTTCTATCTTCTACAGAGTTGTTTGAGAAGGGCAATATCCACTTCAAATATTAGCTCTGTAATTGCAGTCCTTAGTGGTGCAAGTAGTTTGTTGAGCAACGAGTACCAGGAAGCTTTGCAACAGAAGATGAGAGAACCAAATCTTGGTGCAAAACTGTTTTTGGGTGGCGTTGGTGTCCAGAAAACTGGGACAGAGATTGCAACTGCATTGAATAACATGGACGTGAGTAGCGAGTATGTGCTAAAGCTAAAGCATGAGATTGAAGAACAATGCGCAGAGGTAAGGAATGCTTTGATAACCACCGAAAAGAAGGATTATGCTTCTGTTAATTCCTTCCTTTTTAGCTTGTATCAGCTTTGTGTTTCCCCACCAATTACGTGATAAATCCAAAAGGAGTAAGATGATGCAGGAAATATAAAATTAAAGGAAAAAAATGAGTTTAAGATGCTGTGAAGCTCAGCTACAGACATTAATATTGGGCTTATTGGTGGCCTACATAAATAGGTTTTTGTCTGATGTTTCTCAACTATTAGAAATCCAGACTTTTTTAGGTTTCATTGTCTTTAAATTTCTTCTCAGTTTTGGTTTAGAATAACTTTAGATAGGTCAACTTAGGGCTGAAATTTTTTGAAAACTTTGGGAATAGAACTGTTGTCTTCAATTTTCCCATCGATCTTTCAATATATTCCCCCTTCTTTTTTTTCCTTTTAGAGCTGCCATATATAACGACAGTGCCCTATTTGTATTAGAATGATTGGCAGCCAACGGAACAATTATAATTAGGCTATTCAGCAGAGAATTCTACATGCTGTTGAAACTGATACACTTTGATGTGCACATTTTATGCTTGTTTGTCATTGTTGTAGCCATCTATTTCTGTATGATAGAGGTTTCCTTCTGTAAGTACTAAACAAACTGCAATCACTTTTCTGCAGGCATTTCCTGCCCCAGCAGATAGAGAAAAGGTGAAATCTTGTCTTTCCGAGTTGGGGGATATGAGCAATACTTTCAAACAAGTTCTCAATGCTGGCATGGAACAACTCGTGGCAACTGTAACACCTCGAATTCGTCCAGTCTTAGATAGTGTAGCAACTGTCAGCTATGAATTATCCGAGTCAGAATATGCCGATAACGAGGTGAATGACCCTTGGGTGCAGAGGCTTCTTCATGCTGTTGAAACAAATATGTCATGGCTCCAGCAACTCATGACTGCTAACAATTATGACTCTTTTGTGCATTTGGTCATTGACTTCATTGTGAAAAGGCTGGAGGTGATTATGATGCAAAAAAGATTCAGTCAGCTTGGTGGCCTTCAGCTTGATAGAGATGTGAGGGCTCTGGTAAGCCATTTCTCTAGCATGACCCAGCGGACAGTTAGGGACAAATTTGCTCGTCTCACTCAAATGGCAACCATTCTTAACTTAGAAAAGGTATCAGAGATTCTAGACTTCTGGGGTGAGAACTCAGGACCTATGACCTGGAGGCTAACACCTGCTGAAGTCAGAAGAGTACTGGGTCTCAGGGTTGATTTTAAGCCTGAAGCAATTGCCGCTTTGAAGTTGTAAAGTAGTTTTTCTTTTCTTTTTTTTCCGAAGCTTATTCTTGCTTCCCCACACTCCAGACAACAATCAAATATCACACCCCGGCATGTCACAATAGTTCAGAGTTCTTCCCCAATTTTTCCATTACCATGTTTCTTGTTCTTGTATTGTTTGCTTTCCATTTATAGTATCATTCTGGCAAAATCAGAATTCTTTTTGCTTCTCTACTAGGAGTTCCATGCTTTTTGCAGTAAAACTTAGAAGACGGTGTAGACATTGGGAATTACTTTCAAGTTAGAAATTTAATCCTACAAGATTCAGATCCCTTTTGATAAAATCATTCTGATCTTGGATTGTTTGATTTGTTTTGTCGACCATTCTACTTAGGCTTGGTGAAATGGTTGGGGCCTAGTCCGGAGAGAATCTTAAGGCAACATTTGATTTGATTGGTCTGAATACTATGGGTAAAATCTAATTTGGTTGAATTGATTGGTTTTCAAAAGCAGTAAAAAAAAAAAAAAAAAAAGGTTCGACGATATCAATCTAAAATTTGACCTGATCTTAGCTAAATCTGAGTTTATCTGAGGTTTTATTTTACAAGGTTTCCCCAAATGATACGATAGTTAATTAAAAAGGTAGAATCCATTTTAAGGTAAGACTCTTATTATGAACTTTCACTCAAGTACAACCTAAAACATACCAACCACAGAAATGCTAAAGATTCAATTCACTTTCTTTCATATAATTCCGCAACTAAGAAAGACGGACTACTTGGAAATTGGCATTCGAAACACATATCCAATAAACAAAGACTACGTGAGGAACGCAACCAAAATTTCAAATACGAAACAATCTAAGAACATATCTTTGAGATATGCATTAACTTCAAATAAGAATCACAGTGATGCTATAACGAAACAGATAAAACAACTAAATTCAACCGCAGCTAGTCAGTTTAGGTCAAAAGGCCTACACATGAGCTGTGCCTTCAGTAAACTTGGGATCCTCACATCTATACCGGCCGTCGGGTCCAATGCCGAAACCTTTCGGATCAGCAAAGACATTCTCAAGTAGCTGGCTTCGAGGGGGAAGAGGACTCTCATCTGCAAACTCAACAGAGTCCTCAACCAATTCATCTATCTTCTTCTCGATGGCCTTTAGTTCCGCTTCACTAGCTAAGCTCTTCTCAATAATATATTTCTTCAAGGCTGTGATGGGATCTCTGGCAGTATAAAGAGCCTTCTCAGCTGTCAATTAAAGAACAGAAAGTGTGAGGGAGTGAATCATTGATACACAAATGCCTTGTCTAATCAGGTCTACAGTCGATGCAGCGAGAATGACAAAGCAAACAACATTTCAAATGAGTAACAAATTAACAAGCACATAAAGGGGATAGTCGAGGAATTAAGATGGCAATTACAAGTTCTCTCTACAATTCTGAAAAGGCAGTGGCCATTAAACCATCCTGGAGGCATGTGTAAGAGCTAAAGTAGAAAACCCTAAAGTAGAAAACCATCCATAAACAGTCGAAATGATTATGGCAATGATAATTTCTAGAAATTAAAATGCACATTGAGCAAAAATTATCAACTTTGTATTGGTAAAATCATTGAAGGCATTCATATGAAAGATTCACCTGGATCACGAAGCTCGTCAGGGTCAGCCAATGAGTGTCCTCGAAACCTGTAAGTCTCACATTCGACCAAGGTTGGCCCCTCTCCTCTCCTAGCCCTTCCAATTGCCTCCTTCGCAACCTCTCTAACCTTTAAAACATCCATTCCATCAACATGAACTCCTGGCATCCCAAATGCTGGCCCCTTCTTCCAAATCTCAGGATCTGAAGTTGCTCTCAAGTGGGACATTCCAATTGCCCACAAATTGTTCTCCACAACAAACACAATGGGCAATTTCCATAATGCTGCCATGTTTAAACACTCAAAGAACTGTCCATTATTGCAAGTACCGTCTCCAAAGAATGCCACAGTCACTTGATCACTGTTTGCTTCCTTCAAAACTTCCCTCCTGTACTTGGAGGAAAATGCTGCACCAGTTGCCACTGGAATTCCCTCACCAATGAAAGCAAACCCACCAAGCAGGTTATGCTCTTTCGAGAACATATGCATGGATCCACCTTGGCCCCGGCAACATCCAGTGGTCTTGCCAAAAAGCTCACTCATCACGGCACGAGCTGGAACCCCCTTACTCAAAGCATGAACATGATCACGGTAAGTGCTGACAACATAATCGTCCTGCCTCAAGAGCTTGATGAACCCAGTTGAGACAGCCTCCTGGCCATTGTAGAGATGAACAAAACCAAACATTTTGCCTCTGTAATACATCTGCGCGCACATGTCCTCGAAAGCTCTGCCCAAAACCATATCCTCGTAAAGCTCCAGGCCATCTTCTTTTGTAATCAACTAGGTACAGAAATAACCGAATAAATAAAAGCAATCCAAGCAGCCTCTCATAGTTTCATGTATTCAAAGCAAACATAAGTCCTCAATTTGATTATAAAGCCTAATTAACAAGGTGTCTCGACCAGAAAACATTCAGAATAATAGGAAAATATGAAACGCCTCGCCTAAAAGAGTACATAGAAAATTTGAAATGCTTCAAGCCATTATTGAATAAAAGTTGCTTCATTTGATCCTTAACAGAGTAGATTTAATGTCTTTTCCTTTACTGTTCGATACCCAAATCAACCACCACTTAACAAATGAAAACACAAACCAGAAACGCAGAACAATAAGAAGCAACCCAGCAATTAAAAAAAAATAGGATTCAAAGTATGTAGTCTTGGAGTACCAGATTGGTGCCGGATTTGACCTCTTTCTCTTTAACGACATCGGAGACAGCAACAACAGCAGATTTTCGGTTAGGATTGGCCTGATTCAATTTGTGAAGACGGAGAGTTCTGGTAGATCCAATGAAAGAGGCAGAACATTTAAGAGGATCAAAAGGAGGGGTCTTGTAGTGAGATCTGGCGGGAGTGGAATAGACAGGAAAAGGGTGAGAGAACTTAGTGGCGGAGAAAGCTGACGCCATATTGGAGCCTTGTCTTGGGTAACTGTTTGTTTAGGAGGAGAGAAAGTGAGAGAAAAATGGAAATGAGGAAGGTGAGTATAAGAGGAGAAAGTGGGGCGGAGGATACAAGGGAGGGAACAAATCTTAGGAATAATCGCCGTGTGCGTTGAGTGTTGTACGTAGAGAACACAAAGGAAAGGCCTAAGGAGGTCACCCAACTCAACTACAAGTTTGTGCGTGCATTTATAAGACTCAGACACAGACAGACAGATAACTCCGGCTTAGTAAATTCATCGTCGTTGGACTCTTCGTTCTTGGGACAGTTGGAAA
>JANZXR010000009.1:23557650-23570707 GCA_027575705.1 Erythroxylum echinodendron
TCAAGACTTTCAGCATCCACATTATGTTTGCAAATTAGATAAGTCACTTTATGGTTTGAAACAAGCTCTCAGGGCATGGTACTCTAAACTCAATTCAAAGTTCCAACAGCTAGGATTCAATCCAAGGCTGATACTTCATTATTTATTTATAATAGTCATGAAGTAAACATGTATTTACTGAGTTATGTAGATGACATAATTATGGCAAGTTCTTCAGCTACTACAGTGATTAGGTTATTGACCCAGCTGAAGGAAGAATTTTCTATCAAATATTTGAGACATCTACACTACTTTTTGAGGCATTGAAGTGAAGAAAGTGAGTGATGGAAGTACTCTCTCACAAAGTAAATATATCAATGACCAGTTGCACAAGGCAAATATGGCAAATTGCAAGTTAGTAACTACACTTATGGTCAGTTCAGAACATTTGTCAAGATTAGAGGGTGATGATCTCCCTGAGGCTGAGGCGACAAGGTACAGGAGCTTAGTTGGTGCTTTACAATATTGAACACTAATAAGACCAGATATCTCTTACTCTGTAAACAAAGTGTGTCAATACCTAAAAGCTCCCACTTCCCAACACTTTTCAGCAGTAAAGAGGATTATCAGCTATCTCAAGTTTACCAATACAGTAGGACTCAAAATCTAAAAATCTTTATCAACATTGTTGAGTGCATTTTCAGATGCAGACTGGGCAGGTTGTAAAGATGACAAAAGGTCAATTAGAGGGTATGCAGTCTTCTTTGGAGCTAATATGATATCCTGGAGCTCAAAGAAATAGGCTACTGTCTCAAAGTCAAGTACTGAAGGTGAGTACAAATAGTTGGCCAATGCTACAGTTGAACTCATTTATATTCAATCTTTATTGAGATAGGTATTTCACAACAAAGGCCTCCTTGTTGGTGGTGTGATAATCTGGGTACAATGTATTTATCAGCTAATCACGTGTTCCATGTAAGAACCAAACACATTGAAGTTGATTACCATTTTGTTCAAAAACGAGTAGCACTCAAAACGCTGGACATCAGGTTCATCTTTTCGCAAGACCAACTAGTATATATTTTTACCAAGGCTTTAGCTGTTTAACCACCCAACTGACTAAAGAACAATCTCAATCTTGTGATTACAAGGTTATGATTGAGGTGGCCTGTTAAAATAACTATGTTGACTTTAGCATAACTATAGCATGTATGCACACGTATCTTATTCTTATCCATGTTCAGTTGGTCAATCTTCAGTAAATCTTTAGTATTTAATGCATTGAAAGCATCCGTCAGTAAGTACAGGTGATTAGGATAGATAAGGAATATAATAGAATATGTATTATTTAATTTGATTTATTCCTAAAAATTTCTAATGATGAAGTAATTTCAATGTTTAGTTTGAAAATATAAATTTAGGATAATAAAAGAATGATTAACAAAAAGATCAAAATATTCATTAGTTCCCACTAATTACATTCTTCTTCTTCTTCTTATATTTTTATAGCTAAGTAATTAAATTGATTCTTTAAGGATATTTTTTTTAACAAATCCTCATTTTTATTCTCAACCCACTTGAAATAGATAAAAATAGGGGAAATATGAATTTTCTTATTTTCTAAACTCAAGAAATTAGTAAATCTTTAATTATTTATTTTGTATATTTTCTTTAACTAAACAAGAGAATAACTTATTACTAAATATACATAAGGAATGGAACTATGATTCCAGTCAACCAAACACTCCCGTTAAATTATATAGATAAATGAGAAGCTTATCGTTCTCAAATCCTGCTAATTCATCCTTAATATCGTTCTCAAAAAGAAAAACGTCGCTTACCATGTTCAACGTTTGACCTTAAACCATTGTTAATGTTTCTTAATTACGGTATACATTTGTCATTTTGGAAAGCGTGTGTTCTAGAGAGGCTTAAGAAACGGTCTGTATTGGCTTTGATAATTGATTGCTCTCCCTTACTCCTTGGCCCTTTAATTAATTACCACTTTGAAGAACAAAACGCAGATAAATGGCATGTTTATAAGGATGTTTTGGATACCCAACTGTTTAAGTGGTTAAATTAGTTTTTTTTAATTTTAAAAATTACATTAGAATATATAAATTAAATCGACTTAGTTTTAAATTATTTATTTATTAAATAATTTTTTAAATTATATAAAGAAAAGTATGGCACTCGTGTTTGTCGTGTTTCAAAATTTCTTGCTCTTGATTAATTTGACATTCGACAGCGAACAGTAAACTAATGTGATGGACAGGGACTTTCCAAGGCTGAGTTGGAGAGCATCTCCTTACTCTGAGCAGTCGCGTACCTTTATCATGCACTTAGTTACGCGCAGATCTAGTGATCTACAGCAACCTAATGTCAGCTGACCGACCCATAGATTCACAAATTCTAGAATTTCTATGTTAGTCAGAAATATCGTCTTAATTTCTTGCAACACCAAAAGCAAGAAATTAAGGATACTGCGAAGAAACTAGAACTGAAAACACATGCACACCGACGTAAAGAGATTGATGACTTCAATTTGAAGACAGTGAGGGTTTCCAATACTTGATATTTGAAAAGATAGCAAACATGTGAAGAGTGATACATAGGACGTAGGTTTGTGTGATCATGACAATTTTAAAGATATAAAACTGATGGAATATTTGAGGATGATGATATATAGTTTTTTTTTTCCTTTTTAGAGACCATTATCACTTTATCAGCTAGAACTTGGTAAAGTTTAACCACAACTTGGAGTTACAGTAAGAATTTGTAGAATTGGCTTAAAGAAATAAGGGAGTTTGGTACATCTTATACTTGCTCATCATGGCATACCGTTGTAAGTCAATTTATGACAGCTCCCCAAACCACTCACTATATTAATTGCAGTGCATTGTATTTCTGCGCTACGTTAGAAGCATCTTGTTTCGTGGAGGACTCACACTCTCTTCCTCCTCTTTTTTAGAGCTTCACACACATTTTGATGTTTTATTAATCGACACTCTACAACCAAGTTTTGATTCTTTCTTGATGATTCTCTTATCTCATAGAGAAGCAAGAAACAAATAGTTACAACTCGTGACAAAGCTAAATATTAAGCACTTGTTTACACTACTTTTGAACTCTTGTTGTCATGTTAGTTGTTGTTGTTTACACTACTTTTGAACTCTTGTTGTTATGTTAGTTGTTGCAATATACGATGATTGATCATTGATCACTTGCTATTATGTATTGTGACACTACTAAAGTATCTCGCATGTGAACCAAATACATTAAGAACGATTGTCACTCTCGTCATCATCTTCCGAATCATCTTTTTTATCCCCATATCATCCCGTAAGGGCTTATCATTTCTCAAAGCTCAATTACCACATATCTTGTTACCCAAATAAGAATGATTGCATAATATTAACAAAATATTATGGAATATTTGAACTATTAAGGACAATCAATCGTAAATATTCCCCTTATTATTTCCTTTATTCATGTATTTATAATTTTATGTATAGAAGTTTCTTATATATGCTTTAAGGGCATATTTGTTTTTATTTATATTTTTGGTTTTTTAAATATATATATATATATATATATATTTAAAAAACCAAAAATATAAATAAAAACAAATATATATGAGTTTTTGGTTTCTCTTTTCCTCTTTGGTTTCTTCCTGTTTTTAAAATTTATGAAAACAAAAAAACGTAGTTTTTATTTTCTGTTTTTATTTTTCCATAATCTGAATTATTATCAACCAAATATATATTATTTAATATATTAATTATTAATAGTAATCATGAATAATTTAATTTTATCTTATATTTAATTAATTAAGTATTAACAAAATTATGAATAATTTAATAATCAATATAAGTTTTTAATTAATTTATTTTATTAATTAATATAATTAAATTTAGGATATCTTGAAATGCATAAAATTCAAATTAAATTTTTATTTAATAATTTAAATACATTAAAATATATATATTAATTTAAAAATAAATATTAGTTTTTCATTTATTTATTTTAATATAATAAAATAATTTTATTGATAATTTAGTAATAAATATTATGTGAGAGATTAAAATAAATTTTATTAATTAAAAATAATTTATCTTTAAGTTTTATCTAATATGTAATTATCATTGGTAATAAAAATAAAACTACATTGATATTAACAACTCATAATTTTGTTTTTATTTGAAGGAGAAACAAAAACTAAAAGCAAAAAACGAAAATTATAAAAAATAATTAGAAAATAGTTAAAAAAGTAAAATTATGTCTTTTATAATTTGTCATTTTATTTGGTACTTGATTAAGTGCACTAGTGAGTTGCAAAATTAAAAATCCTAGTTTAAAGAATAAACAAAAATAACAACATAGAATAAACAATAAATAAGCATTTGAGTAAAAAAAAATTCTAATAAAGTTTTTAACATGAATGTGTATCATAAACTAACATGTTCATTTCATAATTCACCGGTTATAAAACATAAAAAGTATAATTATCATTTCAAAAAGTAAAATATATTGAGTTTATTAATATAAATTTAGCATCTAATTCTTAAACTCTAATTCTAAAAAAAAATAGACCGTAAGATATGTGTTGAATGTCACGTTACGCATATTTCAGAAGCTACAAGTAAAAGAAATTCCGTGACATAACGTGCATCATGTGTCAAGTTGGTCCTTTTTCAGTTGTTCGGAACCTTTGCCTTGTCTCATTAGATCAGATTTATTTTCTGAAAAATAAAATCCATTTCATTGCCCAAATTCTATACGGTATATCCTTTTTCCATGCTTCAAATTCGTTCAAAGATTTCATATTCGACCATTTTCATCACCGGGTTGAAGACCAAACTGGCACCTTAAGTTATTAAAATCTCAAATCCATTTATTTAAACAAGTTGATCTCATCCGTTTATTTGTTTTTTAATTACTATCTGCTAAAATTTAGAATTTAGTTCCAGGCAAACACAATTAAGTAGTTTTCAAAGCCATTTTACACCTTATTCTCTTGTATGTATACTTTTAATATCTGTGGATGCAAATGCAATACGTTGGTAAATGCGTATGACCATTCAAAATGGCATCCGATGAAAGCTATCAGATAAATGTTGTCGGCGGGTCCACCAATTGATTTGGCATTGTCTAATTTTGCTGTCGTCATGAATTCTCTTCCTGTCCCTATCCAAGTCCTCAACTCCAAACTTTACAATATTTACTATTAACCAGCTGTATTAGATTAATTAATGGATTTATGAAAATTAACTATGTTATTAAATTGATGCAAATTAACTGAGCCATGAAAATACGACAGAGGGGGTTGCTATGGTGTCCTATCACTTCAGTACCAGATTCCAATAATTTACACATGGCTACCAAATTCTAAAAGGTGTGGACTGTAGAGAATCAAAGTGGAAGCAAATATCAGATCCAATCTATTAAAATAGAGTGGCTAACAACTGTACATGTCACAATGTTTTTGCAAACTTAATTTCAACCATTCATTTCTATATCCACAATTGCTTTTATAACTCTGAAATGTTACCTTAGTTAAATGATATATATTCAAATTAATTAATATTAACAAAATTAGTTATGTATAATGATAATTATTTTAAACTTGTAGTCTTCTTAATTATTATTAAAATAAAAATAAGTTGAATTGAATTTCAATTTATAGGCAATTCAAAATCTCAAGTCTGTTTTAAATTTAAATAAAATAATATCATTTTAGTAAATTAATTAAGATCTATTCGGAATTAATTCTTTATCCATTAAATAAAATAAGGCTTAACTTTAAAAAAAACTTACTGATCTTTAAAATTCTTTAAAAAAATCCTCTTAATTTTTATTTTTCTAAAAGACTTTAATTTAAAAATAATGACATAACACGCATAATATAAATATTAAAAATTGACTAATCAAATATTATTGATGTAATAGTTTAAGTCAATTCTTGAACTCGAACTGAAATAATTAAAGTTGATTCAAATAAATAATTTATTTTAATTATTTTTAATAATAATTAAAGTTTGAATTTAATTAATTCGAATGCTAAGTTAAGTTATAATATTAATGATATTTGATTAATTTATATTTAATATTAATACCGAGTGTGTTTTGTCATTAATTTTAATCAAAATCTAAGAATTTTTTCTAAATTATTAAAGAATATAAAAATATTCAAAAAAATCTAAGATCAAATAATTTTTAAAAAATTTCTTAAACAATATATTCTATATCTTTTATTCAATAAAATTATTTTAACTCGAATTAATCTGAACCAAACTTATACGACCCGCCCAAACCCGTTTACCAAATGGCAACCCTAATCCCCACCTCCACTTCGGGTTCGGGTACCCTCGGATAAAGTATTTAATGCCACATCCCAAATTTGATTGGTTATCTTATCAACTCCCAAGTACCGAATTATCAAAATTTAACCATTAAACTGCGGAATATATACCAATAATTACAGTAAAGAGGAATATAATTATGTAATTTACAATTGAGACCCTAACGAAGAGATTGTAGACAATTATGTGTGAAAATGATATCGCACTTTGAAGTGAGAACCAAAAAAAGAGGAGGTTTACTTGGGTTAGAAATTGGAGTATGATATGAACATGAAAAAGAAAATTACGTAAACAACTCCTTTAGCCTTTACACAATTTGTTAGACCCGAATAGAATACAGCCCCCAAACTGCCCTCTGCCTTTAATTTTACTAACTACATCTACGTCGGCACAAAAAACATCGGCGCTGATTCGCAACAGAACGGCGCAGCCGGATGCTGCCACTTCTTGAACACCATCGTACCAGTCGCCTGTTGTGCCGGCACTGGCGGATCCTGTCTGTAATTGAGCTCCACGGCCGTCGGCGATGTATTGAGCGGGGAAAGAAGGGGGATTGCCACGTTCCAGTGGGAGGACGACGCCGATGCAGGAGTTATCTTCAACGAAGTCGGTCTCCGTTGTTGTAGCTTGCTCGGTTGCCGCTGCCCCCGTGTGGCCGTCACCGTGCCGGAGGACGACCTGTTCCTTGCCGTGTCGGACATGTATATAAATATATAGAGAGAGAGAGAGAAAAATATCTAGAGAGCGAAAACGATGTAGTCGAGCTTTTTTTGCGTATGGACTCTGAGTCTTAGACAGGCAAAGAAAGCCTAGCGTGTTATATAAATGGGAAAAGATCGCGTGGAATACACGTCAATAAAATGTGCGTGGGTGTGAAGTTCTGAAAGAGTCAAATATGAGTTGTCAACACCAGCTCAGCGTAATTGGTTGGGCTGAATTGATTTGGATTTTGGAGATTCGTTTTTCAATTCTTTGCCGTTTTGTTTTACTCTTTTCTAATATCTCCAAATATTATTATTTCTTGGTTTGAAATTGGAACATTTCTAATTTTGGAATATCGTTTTTAATTTTGAATTGATTAACTAAAATCTGTATTTTATATTTTTCAATTTTTTTAATAACTAATGCTACTTTCAATGTTTATTAACGAAATCTTCAATTTCTATTTTTAAATAAAAATGCATTCACTTTTGTATTGACGTCTCCATAAATCAAAATAATTATTTAATATATTTCTTGAATTTAATTTTTTGCATATCATTATGATTTTTTGTGAAAATATATTCAATATAGTTGAAATTTTTTAATTACAATAATTATAGAAGGTACAAACATAAGATAAGATATGATAATACAAAAAAATGACTTAGAAAATAAAAGCGGCATAATATATGTAATGTTAGAATATGCATTAAATAACAAGAAATAAACATTACAGGACAGTCGTATATGAGTTAATAAAATTTTTTAAACCCAAGATATATCAAATTTATAAATTATTAAATTTATTCTTTCACCTAAAAAAATTTAAAAAATTGTAATGTATTTGATGCAAAAATATTATAAATAATATACAACTCAAAATTCGGCACAGTCCATAACGTCATGGTCAAACATCTCGCATTTTCTTAACCGACCCCAACCAACTTTTCAAGCCACGGTTTGTTGCTCTCTCTTACTCCATCCCCAGATTTTGACCCATACTTTTATATTGCGTTAAGTTTAAGTTTCCAGAACCATCTTAAGCCAAATGGAAAATGGATATATTTGTTTTCATATATTTCTTTATCTAAATTTTACGAGTATTTAACTTTTAAAAGCCGATGTTGATTAATGTTTCGCAAAGTACTTGAAGACATCTAATTAATACAATTTAAACTAAACTAAATATATATATACTTAAAAAATTACGTAGTTAATGTGAGATACATTAGGGATAGTCAAAAATTGACAACACGTCTTATAAACCTATGATTATAATAAAAAATATTATTTAAAGAACTGAAAGTTTAAATAACCATAGCTTATTTGATATTTTGATTTGTCCGTTTTGAAAGAGAGAGACATCACTACCACGCGTAACCTGACCTGAGGGATCCAATGGTTGGAATCATGTCACGTGCGATGGAATGATTGGTCTGTTGACCATTTTGCGCACTTGATGACGACGCACAAACTAATTAATTGTGAGACGTGTGATCATTCTGTCAGAGGACATGGACGTCGTACGTTTGATACTTTTAGATGTATGTATTTAATTCGTATGATAATAAGCTGAGTTAGGTTCGAGTCCTATATATTCCAATTTTAAAAGAATTGTTCAACCAATGAAGAAAGGAGTGTATAATTTCTAAATTGTAACATATACGTTATTAATTATCTTTCAACTTACTATTATTGGAAGGTCCTTCTATAATATTTTATAAGTCCCTGATAAAGTAAAAAAATCCTTGTTTTATTTAATTTTGTTCTTTATAAATATAAAAAGTGGCCTTTTATAAAAAATAAAATAAAGACAAATCGAAAGTAGGCTTTAGGTATATGCGGTCCTTCCCCTTGCCGAGGGCTGGTTATTGGTGAATATGGTTATGCTAAAGAGATAAATACGAATCGGCTATAGGGCAATAATATATTAAACTATTTCATTAAGGAGTTTTGTTAACAAGTACAATGATCTAATAGAACTATATCATAATGTTTGAGTAAATATAATTTAATAGACTATAAAATAAGAAACAATAAAATATGGCAACCATTGTATTTCCTTTGGGGCAAGTAACAACAAAATAGTCATTATATTACCTCTAGATAAATATTATGTATAATGTAATGAAAATAATAAAATAAATTACTTAATAGTTCTTTTTTTTAGCATAATTTATACCATTCTAATTGGTATATTCACTATATTAATTTCATATACTCATACTTCAATAATATACTTTTCATATTAATTCCGTAATTGTAAGTTATCTCTAAAAGACTCATTTTTGTATTTCCTGTTTTGTGCGGCTACCACCTACCATTGTTGCTATTAAACTTGGTTTTAACTCGTATTCAATGTTAAATTATTAGTTGGTCGAATGTGGATATATACTCGTAAGCTAGTGATGCTTTTGGCTACTGGACTTTGGCCATCTAGAGTGCAGCACTCCACCGCTTCACCTAACAGCACGACGCTTGTATTATTCTCCTACAACTCTCTTTTCACGATTTAGGCTGCTCCCGTATACAAACCAATAAGAATGATAATCTTGGATTGTACCAAGTCTGAAACCAAATGGATTTATTTTTTGTTCCATAATCCTCCACTATTATACATATCATCAAATGCCATAGTTGTGGACTCTTTTTTTTCCACCTCGATTTTTTGACATAACCTCCCTCTTGTCTTTTTTATATGTATAAATTAATAGTAGTTGGCAAATAAAGAAGAAAGGGAATCTTTTCGATCAAATATAACCTTGTCTGCAATAACATTTTATTCCATGTCTAAAATATGAAAGAAAGAAGTGTTTTCACAACTCTACCACTCAGTGAATTCTGTTCCACTTAATCCTTCTATATATATATACACACATATATATAATTATTTTAATAATTTGTAGCGACTCGTACAACTTGTTGGGTTGATTTTAATGAAAGCTAGCAAAATGAGATGATTATTGGACTTAAGAAAATTAGACTAAGAAGGTCGAGAGAGAAGAAATCACAAAAAGGGGCTTTAATTTTTTCACACAAAGATAAACTACTGGTTATGGATCAATGTAAGTTTTTATTGTCACTATTATTTGTACAGAAGTCGAACGTTTGGGCTTTCAAAATTACATTAAAAGCTCTTCTATTTTAAGGCTAAACTTGTAAGTTCATATAGTTTAAAACCGAAATTATTATATTAATCGGTATCAAAGTTGGTAATAATGCCTTTGATTAACTATTAAAATTAATTTTAGACTTGTACTGCCATTAACTAAAAATATCACAATACGGTGTTTTTCATGTATTGACTGTGTTTATAAGTCATTTTATTTTATTTTGACGATGGATCAAGGTTCATCTGCACAAACGATAAGTTTTTGCAACAAACTATTTTGGAATTTTGGTATGGAATGGCTACTGGTTTTAAATAAAGTCTATAAAATGAAAATGAAAGTTTTGAGTTGAATCAATTGTGGTTCGCATTGGAGGCTTTCGATTCACCTCTCGAAAGGAATTTGTTCTTGGTTTTTAATTCGAAACTTACTCAATTAAATGCCTATCATGTAGAAATCTTGTTAATCCCTAAAGCGGCCAAGCTTGAAAAGATATTTAGGCATTTGATTATGTATTTTCAATTATTCTTGTTTATATGATGCTATTAAATGACATATAAAGCTTGAAAATTTGAAATCATTAGTTATAATATTAAATAAGTAACTCAAGGATGGAATATTGCTTATGATTTATGATATTAAAGAGATTTATTGATATATTCAATGAATGTGATTATATATCCGAAGATAACATATATGTTGACTTGACTATGATTGATTGCCTAATAAAGCATGTTTATGTTAACATTATTATTAGTATAAATTATATATTCAAGTATCACCCAAATGTGAACTCAAATACACACTCAAATTTTATTGTCTGTTTAAATCCATCAAGATTAATTAAAAAATTAATGCACGAGCTTGTGTAATGTTTGCAACTTCAACCAATTTGTTTACTTTAAGCAATGGGTTAATTAAGTTTAATGGGTTGAATTATGTGGACTAGTCTGAGTAAATCTAGTTTTAGCTAGGTGTTATACATTTAGAATTAGCAATAGTTTCGGTTGAAAAGTCTGGAACCATTATGAGACCAGTACAGAAGTTTACAAGTATTTTTATAAGGATTAGGAGTAGTTCAACTAGATGAGCTTCAATTTGATGTGGAAGATGATAGTTAAAAATGATGAGTCATCAATGCCCAAAATGAACAATGCAAGGTAATCTATAATGAAAATTAAGGCATACTCCCAGTTGGATATAACTGACAAGTTTATTATGAGAATCTGAAGAGTGAGTTGATGATTAAAAAGTTTAATTAGTCACAACATATTCATGATTAAGTGACGAGTTTGGCAAATCAAGCGATAAAGCTAAAATCAATGGGTATGGATGTGATTGAGTCCTTTCTAGTTTAGTTTATTATCAATTCACTTCTTCCCGAGTTCAACTAGTTATAGGTAAATTGTAACACCCTTAAGGAAAAACAAAACTTTCAAAAAATTAAGGTCATGTTGGTTTAGGAGGAAGAAGAAGTTTGTCCTTCTCACGGTTCATGATAAAGCTAGTAGTAGTAAAGCTAAATCAGGTAAGAAAGATAAGAAGAAAGGCTAAGTCTATAAGGAGTATTAGTTTTGCTTCTGTAAGAAGGCTGGTCACTTTAAGAAGGATTGTTCATAAAGAAAGGCATGGTTCGAAAATAAAAGTATATACTATATTTTAGTATGTTTTGAATTAAATTTTATTGAAGTGCCTAACAGTATATGGTGGTTAGATTATGGTGAGATTACTCACATGTCACATATTATGTAAGGATTGCTTTCAATCCAGCTTATAAACAGAACTGAAAAGTCATTACATATGAAGGAAAGAATAAAGACACGAATAAAGAGAATTAGGTAGATCATATTGATTTTAGATACTGGTTGAATTTAGCAAAGTGTCTTTATGTTCCCAGTTGTGCTATGAATACAGTTCCTGTTGGAAACTTAGATGATGTAGGATTTATTTTTAAGATTGAAAATGATGTTTTTCTATTTTATAAACATAAGTGGTAATGCTGTCGCCTGCAATCAAATTCAAAAGAAAACACTTCCGTTAAAACAATTTAATGTAGTAGCAGTAAGCAGATATCGTTCCCACGAGGAATCTTGCTGTAATAAAATTATGAATTCAAACGACACAAATAACGAAAATAAAAGGAGGGATTTTGTCACGGCAATATCAGAAAATTATAAGAAAAATCAAAATTAGGAAGCAACAATTAATCTGAAAAATCAATAAGAAAAATACCTTGATTTCGGGTTACCGATGTTATCATGCTATCATGGATCCTCAATATAAAATTGCAATCATTAATAAACATTCATTAGGGAAAATTCCTTAAGTGTAATGACTAGGAACATGTATCCTAGCATTCTTATTAATCAACAACCTAGATACGATCATAGGTATAATCGAATAATAGCATTAAGAGCCAAGAACCAATGAGCAAGCGAAATACATGTACGACATGCAATCAATCAAGCGAATATCTTCTTAGAATTTCCAACTTTAACGTAGAGAAGTTAATCCTAATTACTACTTGTGATTACCGAAACTGAACGTCACATTTCGTTAATCTAGCGATTGAACCAATTAATCTCTAGTTGTGCACCTAGAAACCAACGAATTCAATTAGAAAGAATAAATCCGAAGATATCCAGTGTTTATTAACAATATAACAGAAACTATTCGAAGCATCTCACCATAATAACAGATAACATGGATCTCCTCAAGTAAGACAAAAGATTAGCTACTCATAATGGAATTGAAAACAAAAATAATAACAAGGTAATAAGTCTCCATCCCTAGTTTTTTAATGAAAAATACGAAAACACCAAAGTATGCAGAAATTGTAAAAAACAGAAGGAAAACGGCAACAGCCCCCCAAAAAGTCGTTTTTCCCTATTCTAAAACCTAATA
>JANZXR010000009.1:23570807-23582876 GCA_027575705.1 Erythroxylum echinodendron
GATGATTATTATTATTTTTTTTTTTTTTTAGAGTTATAAACTTAATTTTTGTAGAATTAAATATCTAAAATATAAATTCTTATAAGAATATTCAATGAAATACTAAGATATTTAAAATTCATACCTTTATAATTTTTGTAAAGTCATGTTCTCATATGTCATTTTATACATAAACAGCTAATACTAAATAACTAATTTTACCAAACATCTCTAACAAACAGCTAATATAATTACTGGTCAAATCAGCTGATACAATCAACTATCAGTTAACAGCTGATAGAATCAACTAACAACTAGTGCAGTGTAATATTAAACTGAGGCCCCGTTTGGCAACCAGTTGATTGCCAAACAGGGCTTCAGTCCAAGATAAAACGATGAGATGCAATGTATTTACCTTTTGTAGTAACCCTTTAGACTTCACTATCTTCTTACCTTTAGATTTCAAAACTTCAATGACCTGTTGGCTGAAGTGGAGAAACCAATGATTTGCATAACAACCAAGATTTTAAATTTCAAACCGAAATTGTATTGTAGCGGCAACATTATAATTACAACATTATAATAATTACATTACATTAAATGAATCCGTAATTATTGGCGTAACTTGCAACCATTAATTTAGAAACTTCTTAACAAGTCTGCATTCACGCCTGGAAGTAGCCTTATTGTGGTCGTACAAAGACCTTGACACGTGCCATCGTTTGGCATCAATCTAACGTTAACAAGCCCCTTGGATTCTGTTATAGAAAACAGTCGTGTTGGAAACTGAAAAAAGGCACGGGGGCAAACTCGTACAGGTGGAAGCAGGTTCGTGAATAGATTTTATACTGTATCCAACTATGGATAAGTTGGACTGCACAGAGACTACTATTCAAGTAAAAAGATTGGATGATAGAAAGCCGTTAGGTCACCAAACTATGATGGAGTTGACAAACACCTTGTGTTGGCTAAATCCAATAAATCATTAATTCAGCAGTAATTTCTTCACTCTTGGACATCGAATCCTAACTTATTACAAGCATGTGAAAGAGACCCGCATGCTCAGCTTTGACACAGGAAAAGGCACACCACGAAAACGTCTCTTTACTACTTTTAAGTGAGATCCCATTGGATTCCAAATGCCATACCATACTGACTCCGAAACGTGTGATCATGCAAAAGAACGATTTGAATAAGCAAAAGTACTACTGACGGAAGGAAAGCGATATATGAGAGGCAAGAAAGAGACCATTTATTTGTAATAACTAAGTCATAGAATGGAACAATCTATGTTTGCTAATTACCTCTCTAAACCCTACTATGAATCATAAAGAACAAATAAATCTAGAAACAAAAAACTGCAAGTTAACGGTAACCCATTTTTCTTCTTGACTCGGTGGGTTGAAAGATACAAAATCAATCTTTCAACCCAACTAATGACAGATATGAACAATAATGTCCTGGGAAGCTCTATGCAACCGGGACATAATGAAGATTATCAGTGTTTTTGAGGTAGAATTCAAAGCCAAATTTGATTTCTACCTAATGCTAATACATAAAACTAAATGAATATAAAATTTTCTCCTAAAGCTGACAGCTAGATAGACTTCTACCTAATGTTTCGGACCAGACATGTATAACGACTGAAATTGCCAAGTGAAAACATAAAATGATGAACCAATAGATAACAGTTAGTGAAGTAAATTTCTATATCAAATGCCTTCTTCCAAAGACGAGCAATCTGATGCAGAATTCTTGGATTCCCCCTGTTGTTATGCTAGCTGATGAAGCATCTTCTTTTTCAGAGCTGGGATGTTTCCCTTATTCAGTTTTTCTTTCCCCTTTTCGCTTTTGACCCTTTTGTTAAATCTTCATGAAAAGACTATTACATCTTGTCCCAAACTTATTAGGTTGATGAATTGTGTTCAGAAGTTGTCCCCGATGCTTTTGACCCACCTTGCCCTGCTGCTACTATTACCCCTGTTGTTCCCGTAGTTGTGGTTGTGGTAGCCATGGTCAATGTTGCTGCACCTTTTGTCATTTAGATTGGTCTGTCACTACATTTAGCGAAAAACAGTCTTTGGAACAAATCTATAATGAGAAATCACTTAGAATGATTACCTGCTGTTGTGCTGACTACTGGCATTGAGGAAGGAAGAGATAAGATACCTGTAGAACCATAGTGCTGAGGAAGATAAGGATACTGTATTATTGATGGGTATTGAACTCCAAAACCGTGAACTTGAGTACTTTGTGCATATTGGGCGTAAAATGGGAAGTAATTCTGAAACATCCCTGGTGTTCCTGACCCCGCAGGAGTGTAGTAAGTTGAGAAATTCTGACCTCCATAAACACTAAAATAATTCTGCCGCGAAAGTAAAAATAATCTTAGATGATGAACTTAGCTCACAACAAGAGCAATGGACAATGATTAATGTACTACTCACAAATGGATATATGGTATCTTGTGAATAACCAGGATACCTGAAAAATGAAATGCGAACCAATAGAACAGACGAATAAAAAACATAAAATTATCAGTGTATTTGGCATCGAATGGCTAGCTAAAGGACAAAGAAAGCATTGACAAGTTTTTATTTCTCTGCATACCCATATACTGAGTAAGGAAATGGATATTGACCGGTCGGTTGATGAATATAAGACGACGAAGAAGCATGATAAGCATGTGGAGCCACTAATCCAGGCGCCAGTCTAAACTGTCCTGTGCCTGCAACTGCAGTTTTTTATGTATGAAAACAATACTCTGACTGTTGACCAAGCACTAAATTCACGTCTCAGTTTACTATAGAATGAAATACCAATTATGAGCTTGTTATAACATGAAAAAATACTACTATCGAAACAGAAAATGTACTATAAGATGAAGTTGAAAATCCAACTTTCTAGCATTAACCGATTCAGACATTGTTGATGATTGATCATTTACTTTTGCAATACAAAGTTAAAGATTGAGATCGGTATGTAGAAAGGGCCGGGGTATCATCAAAGAAACATAAGAGATGTTTTAACAGACATGCACCGTGTTGAGGAGGTGGTGGACGAGGCTTTTGAGCGCCAAGTGAAGCAAGATTGCAGTTTGCTCTTCTTCCATCAATAACTGGAGAAGGATTTTGGCAAGCTTTCATGGCTGCTTCCGGATCCTTGAATGTAACCTATTGGATAAGGCAGCAAAAACGAACATTAACTATCAACATGAAATAGAGGACATGGAGGCAAAATTAAGGAGAGCTTACAAATCCATAACCCTTGGATCTTCCAGTATTCTTATCTGTTATAACAACAGCCTCAAGGATCTCTCCAAACTGCTCGAAATAGCGTCTCATAGTATCTCTCTGCGTTTCCCAAGCCAAACCTCCAACAAAAATTTTTGTGAAAGTTGTGTCATTGTACTGTCCTGGATTGCCAACCCCACGACCCACCATCTGAAATGGTCTTTGTTGAGACATCTATGCACAGAAACAAAGAAATACAAGAAAATCCCAGATAAAAACAAGAAAGAAAAACCAAGAAAAAGGGCCACCCCAGAATAAAACCAAGCAATCCCCTCCCACCCAAGAGAGGACAACCAAATATAGAGAGAGAAACAAAGATGGCAAATAAAGCAAGAAGAAAGAGCCGTTTGTTTTGATTATCACATCAATCAAAACACAGACACAAAGGCTTTCCCTTTCTTATCTCTGTCTCTCTCACACACACACACTCGTGTGCTCGTGTTTATGTTTGTTTTTCTCCTTCTTTCGACCTGTTGTTCGTAGTTTTTGTTTTTCTATCGAAGATATAACTGCCACTTTTTGACAACCACAACTCCTCAGATTCCCAAACAACGATACCCGCAACGAGAATATCATTACTGTTAAGGGAAGGTGGAGGGGCGGAGAGAGAGAGAGAGAATAAGAAATGAAAAGGAAAACCCCCTTAAAGATACAATTTTATGTATAAATAAATATATACACAAAAGGAGGATGGAGGGTAGAAGAATTGGAGTGTGTGAGAGAGGGATGAGGTAAAAGAAGAAGAAGAAGAAGAAGAAGAGAAAAGGAGAAGAAAAAAAAAGCTGCCACAGGACACCCACGACAATAGTAGGCAAGATTGTCCAAGGAGATATCAGAGGACTAAAGACTCAACCTTTTTTTTTGCTGGATCAGCACTTTTTCTCAGTAATATATTATATTATATTAATATTTGTGTTTTGAGGTGGGGTGGGTCTGCTTCGCTGTACTCAACCTTCCATTTTCTGTGCGCCTCTTAACACTACATGTCCTGTTAATGGCATTTGTGGGGCTTCAAGGGATGTATGTATGATGCCTTAACCACCCTCTTGCTAAATCTCTCTCTCCAGTCTTCAACTGTTTGCGTTTGGCTCCGTTCAACCCCCTCTCTGCAACTGCAGCTATTCTCTTAACCGAAAAATAGTACAGTAAAGATAATGGGTGCTATGTTTTGTGGGCCACTTCACAAGCTTCTATAATGTTGTTGTTGGATTATTTTTTTATAAATTATATATTTTAATAAAATATTTATCTAAAATAATTAATTATAAATTGACTAAGTATTTTCTGTGAAAGTGAATAATGCAATTTAAAATTTTAATTTCTAAAATTAAAATTTTTAAAAGAATGAGTTCTACTGGTATTTTTTTTTACGAGCAATCTTGATTTTTTTTTTTGTAATGTGATTTATGGGTTTAAAGTTTTAATTAAAACATAATTAAAATTAGCCATTATTGTCGGTTGACCGTTTAAGAAAATTGGCCTTCAGCCCTTCACCTCCCAATTTGTTTTTATTGTTCACTGTTGAAGTACAAAACATGGTTGACCAAAACATAAAGAAAAAAGAAACGAATCTAGAGAATCAAGGATTCTACGTGTTTTCATTTTAACCCATAAGATAAAAGACTTAAAAGTTAAAATTTCAATTGATATTACATTATTATAAATTTAATTAAAAATTAAATAAAATTAAAAGATATGAATATAATTAAAAGATATTTTTTGAATTTAAAGTTTAATTAAAGAGAGATTACGAAATGAAAATTAATTGATTTCTTTTAATTTATAAGAACTTGTTAATGTAAAAAATTGATAGATTAATTAATAAACTGATCAATTTTTAACAATAAAATTTATTAAAATAAATTAAATCAAGAATTAAAAGACTAAACCAAAAATTTAAATAGTTTAAAGTTTTAATTGTTAAGTCGATAGAACCAATTAGATTTTTTAATCTAAAATAACCAATAGTCGAATATCCTTTAGTTTCAGTTTAAGTTTCTTTCTAGAATATTAATGACAATGCTTTTTTTTTATGTGTGGGTTATTTTTAAAGCTGCCAAAATTAGTTTCTTAGTATGTTGAATTTTAATTATTTAAATTAATGTTTTTTAAAAATATTTTAAATATTAAATCTTAGAGGTCAGTCTTTAAATTTTATTAATCACCAAGAATGGTCCATGGGATTCAAATTGCACAAATAAATCTTACTTCTAAATATATGTTAAACTTAAAATTTATTGATATGAGATAAAATTTTTATACATTTTTTAAGTGATTATCAAAGTTTAAGGAAGAAAATTTATAATTAATGAAATAAATAATAAAGCAATTAAAAATACGCGTCCGACGTGCCAAATTTGCATACCTATGACTAATGTTTTCATATGCAACATAAAAGAAAAGATTAAAAACACAGGTAAATGACTTATTGACCACACTGGAAAATCTCAATTGAAAAAAGTTGACTAATAACACTCCATTAATAATTATTAGTAATAATAAAAATTCAATTCAATAGTAAAATTGTGTAGTTTATCAATACAATTTATTTTAATAATTTTTGTTATTAAAAATTAACTGTTATATTAATTAAGAGACCAATTTTAATAAATTAACTGATTTTTATAAATTAAAATAAACTGATTATTTTCATTTTCCAATTAAATTGTAATATCTTAATAGGTTAAGATAATTTTTTCTTAAATTTTATTTTAAATTATTCAATTTTATTTAATCCTTATTATATATTAATTTTATAAAGTTTTAATACTACTTAAATTTTCAAATCTCTCGTTTTATCAATATAATTATTAGCTCAATCTTTAAAATATTGATTATGAATATTACAATCAAATGAATATTAGCATAAAGAATAATAATAAATCGTAATTTAAAGTGCTGTGGGAAGCGGATAAAGCGGCGTTTATGATGGTCAAACGGCAGAGGGTAAAGCGAAATTAGATCTCCTACACCCGACACAATTGAAAACCTATGAAACCGAATCGTGACTGTCGGTAGTCGCTACCACACAAACGGCTTTGGACTTCGAAGAGATCGGTCAAACCTGTCCTCTTCCTGTCCCTATTTTCTTATTTCTCCTTTTCAATCAATTAAATGAATTTACTTGATCTCTTTTTCTCTAACTTTCCTTTTAAATTGTTTTGTTTGTCTTGTCGGCTCAACTGGCGGCTATTTAGGTTGTGATTTGGGGCATTTTTGTCTTGAAAAGAAAAAAAGAAAATGAAAATCTAAATATTGAAATGTTTGTTTGGTGAGGAGATCGTCTGACAATTTTCAACATTAACAACTAAATAATAATTTGGATCAATCTTAGTTATTTTCAAAGATTTTTAAGTTTATTGACATTCTTTATAACATTTTTTTTAAAAATGTAATACGAATATACATAATTATCAACAACAAATAAATTATTTAGTAAATTGATAATAATTTAAAATAAAACAATAACTTTTAAAATAGGATCCGAAAAACCACATATGAATGATGAAACGAACACACATGTTTGTGTTATACTAATTTAATCAATGTCTGTTTATGTTTTATTACTTAATACATAATTGCTTACTTAACAGTCAACCTATCAACGTAGTTATCTCCAAGAAAAGAAAAGTAGTATGTAAGAGACTTTGTTTAGAATGGAATAGCGCAATCTGCAACTCACTTTAATGATTGAATTAGGTCGGAGTCATTTATGGTTTAGTTGCGAATGATGAACAAATCCAAGTACTAACGGAAGTTTGAACTTGTATGGTAACGTAGACTGCATCATTGGTCTAAATCTAGCTCGCTTAGACTAATTATGATTAAAATAACAAAAGGGTCAATAATGTTAAGGAGGCTAGCTTGGGGACAAGCAAGTGAAGCCGAGCTGCAGAGGAAAAGCAAAGAGTCTAAGGAAAGAAAAGTAAGTGTCCTACTCTTACTGTCCACATGAGGGCTGAAAAACCATGGAGAGGCAGAGACTACTGTGGTCAGAGCAAGCACATGCACTTTGCCAGTGCTTTCCATGATCGTCCTCCAAAGATTCATTTTACCCCTCTCGTCTCTTTACCATATTTGTCACTGCCACATTCTGTTCCTACTTCCTACGCATGTACTATTGTCTTTGATTTTCGGCCCTTCGATGTACTTTTGACTTTACAACCAGGATAATCGGACGGTGAGAAGACATGTCTCCAGGAGATGGGACACGGTGAAATAGCGAGTGGTCGGTCCTGCACGTGATCAGTCAACGCACTTCTTGGACTTGCATTATCTATTTCGATTCAGATTTGTTCGTAACGTAGTCCCAATTCCAGGATGTGTTCTAATGTAAAATACTAAAATGACTTTGTCATGTCCTTTTCTACGGCCCTTTTGCATGCGTGTAAGAGAAAAGAAAGCTTCCATCTCCATTTTTATTGAAGAAAAGGATTGAGAATCCAAAGCTCAGGGTTGTTTTTGAATGCAACTGTTAATAGGGATGTCAATTTCGCCCCGACTAGGCCCATTTTTGGAAGGTCATGGGAGGACTACGGGTCGACAAAACGGCGTCGTTTTAGATTTTTAATATTAAAAAAATATAGACTGGCCGGGCTGCGGTCCGGGCCATCCCGGCCCACACAAACCACTGGCCGACCGGCTGTCCGCCATTTTTGAGGCTGGGCCGCGCTGGGCAGAGAGCAGCCCGAGTCCGACCCGGTCCATTGATATCTATAACTGTTAGGCATAACAAGAAGGTAGACCACAGCCGTGCCATTGACCCAATCATTAAAAATAAAAAATATTGGTTCAAATTTTTATTCAATTGAGTTAAAGAATTTTTAAAATTATTTTAATTAATTTTTATCAAATAAAAATTATTTCCTTAAACCTTTATGCGATTTTATTAATTTAATTTATTAAAAATTGAAAATAACAAAAAATTATTTAATTAAGTCAAGATAGTCTTATAAATTTTATAAAGTATATTATTATTAATTACATGTCAATTTCTTTTAAAATAACTCAAGAGATGTTTAATAATAAAAATTGTTTAAGAGTGATTGAAGGCACTCAAAAAGTAACTTTTTATGCGCAGCAGCAACATGGCCAACTTGTTTTCCAAAAACGAACATCAGGGCCAGAGGATGTTGATTAAGATGAATTCCTGATTGGGTGGAGAAATTTGCGTAATAGAGAAAAGCAAGCTGCTCAATTTGGTGGGTTTTAGATACGGAAGGAATTATAAAAACCTTTGAAGTTCACTTTACATTTGGATTGGATCTCAGTGTTTCAAGAAAAAGAAAAGAAAAGGAGGCATTTTTCTGGCCAATGGCATTAAAGCTAACAGGAACGGAGATTCGAATAACAGTCAACAACAGTCGAGATTTGACTGTTGAAGTTATGATTAGAATTTGCATTGGTTGACTTTGATGCCTTAAGCAAGTGCCTGGTCTGGTAAAGCATGCTGACTTTTGATCTATGTCAAATTTTAGGCCATTTGCTTCTTAAGTATCTAAGTTCCATTGAAATAAAGAAGACGCAGTAGTAGTAGCGGCCCAGCTCATGCAAGGGCTCCTCACCGATAAGCTCTGTTCCTAAGATAAGAGCATATCTTGCATGAGGGGTGCGGGTTGGAGAGCCAAAAGTTTTTATAAATTTTAAATTAATTTTGTATTTAATCAATGTGAGATTTAAGTCTCATATCTTATAATTAAATTAAACTGTAACATTGTTTTTTCATAAGGACTAATGTCTTCGTTAGTCACGATCATGTTAGTCACGGCTGATACTTTCAGGTCATTACTTTATGGATACTATTACGAGATTTTTGTTAGTCACGGCTATATTAGTTACGGTTGGCACTCTCAAGCCACCACTTTGTGGGTCACCACTCTAACAGTAAGCTCTGATACTAATTGATAAAGACTTTAGAAGAACTAACCTCAAAAGTTAGCTTATAAGAGTAGAGAGTCCAAAGTCCTTATAAATCTCACACCAACTTTGTATTTAATCAATGTAAGATTCAAGTCTCATACCTTACAATCGGATCAAACCGTAATAAACAATTTCGGAAGGAGTAAACCCAAGTATTGTAGCCAGGAAACGAGGAAGAGAGTAGGGGGGAAAAAACAAGGGAGAAGCTAAATTATACTTACCGAGTCGGGGAAACATGTTTTCCAACAGACGGCTTGCACGGAAACAAAATCTCAAGTTCTCACGCAACACGAGAGTTATTAGGAGATCCAAAGAAATTCAAATTCAAGTTTTCAACACGAAAATTTTTGAAAGATTTCACAATAATACATAAGAGAATAAGAAAATAAAAAGAAAGAAACATTTATTTTCATAGATATATTATTACAATATATATAACGGACCCCATGTAAAAGTTATTGAATCTATATACAAAACTCCATATTCTCCAGAAAACTCCATGTCCTACAGATCAATCATTCAGATTACTCTTCTTTGATAACGTTCAAACCCACTGTGTGATCGGAATCACCAATCCAACAACACTAGCTCGCAACTTCCCTTCCAGGCAATCTTGCAAGATCAACTTTCCAAGTTCTGAAGTTCCTTTACTCTTATCAACCTGATCTATCATCTCCATCAGACGCTTTCTACTCATAAGCACCCTGATTCTCAGGCGACTGCTTGGGATTTGGCCGAGGAAGCTGCTCCTAACGCCATCATCATTCTTCTCCAGCAGGTGCGCCACCTTGTTCCTCGCAAACCAATCACCAAACATTTCTCTCAAGTTTCTCCTGTTGGTTTGGCTCAAAACAGTGAAATACAAAAACCCTTTAAATATGAGCTGATTCTCGTATGAGCAAAGAGTTCGGAGCTTTAACGTTGGTGGAGATATAAATGGCAGTTAGACAAAACCCGTATCCAAATTAAGCAGTTATGATAGTTCATCTATCTCAAGTTACAGATAAAGTTGTCAGAAAATAGTTAGATTTTATTATATTAGTAAACATGTTATTATCAAGGTATTAATAAGAAGAACAACAATTACAAGTTCTCTAATAAAAAAAACAAGGTATTAATAATATTCATAATGCCAATTGAGATTTACATTAATAATTTATATGAGGCATGATCCATGCCTTTATTTATTTAATTATTAGTTTATTTGTTTTAATTAAATTTACATATATTTAACTGGTTTTCAAAACCAATTGAAGCAGATGACTTGAAGGATTTACAAGAGTGACGAAATTCATAACAAAAGTTTGGCCCAACATTCAAAATTTAATTATTGAATAATTAGCAAGAGAGACATTTTGAAGACCTGAAGTGGTCGAGGTCCTCTGTTCTCTTGAGTTGACTAAATAAAATATCACTAACTTTAGATAATGAAAAGCTTTGTAGATTACGTGAAAGTTTCAGCTTGCTTCTAAAGCCAAGAACCAGAATAAAGCAGCATCGTCATCTTCTCCATTCTTATATGAGAAAAGATTCACGTAACAAGTAGCATAGACCTTAATACATGTTTCGAATCGATTATAAAAAGGTTAAAAATAAAGAAAATAAGGAATACTTGATTTCTATTTCATCTTGAGTTTCGAAGCAGTTTTTGTGGCCAAAAAGAGTTCCAATCTTTCAGAACTTTCAAGGAATATTCACCGACATGTGATTAACGTCTTTATACAGTTTTCTCAATACGTAAGCACTCTTAATGAATCAGAGGATCCGTATGCTTACAAATTGTAGGAGCAACTGTAGGAGATCTTTACCTTTATATATAATTTCTATATCGAGCTTCTTCATCATAAGCACGATATAGGTCCGGTCTATATTAATCGGGATTCAGTTTCCTTCTGAACTTTGACTAACTAATTTAGATAATTTATTGGGTCACTTTATTATCCTTATCTAGATCAAATTATGTAATTTAACCAGTAAGTTATTGAAAAGCCGAAAAATACAATTAAAAGTTGTCCACATAATAGGAAAGGAAAAAATTGTCCAACATTCTTCCCTTTGGGTAATCATTAATTGCAGTTTTTACGAAAGTTTAAATATAGTTTAAAAACTCGATTAAGTTACGTTGTTGTATTGGTTCCAAATTTAAAAATTAAAAAGCATTTGATCCAAAGATAATAAAATTCCAACATTTCGTCCTGTAAGGCTTTTGATACCGAAAAATATCAAACAGTTGTGTCATGTATGACACAAGTCCAATATAATCACAAATATCTAATACCTTACTAACATGAATAGGAAAATGGAGTGTGATAAACTAAGATGATACATGTATGATCCAATACGTATCATCTTCGTTTGTAGATCTAGATTTTTCTAACTTTATGCTAAATTGCATGTACTAAACTGCAGTAGAGAAATTATGTTTTCTCTTACTAAATGTTAAATAACATTAGAGAAAAACTTTATGTTCTCTAACTGAAAGCTAAACTGTATTAGAGAACTTTTATGGGATTATACCTTATATCCCCCTATCTCATATCAAGTTTATGGATATCTGTACTAAATTGTATGTGTCTAAATGACATAAGCTCAAGGTCAGTCTTTATATATACCCAATTACTTTGAAAATGTTTAAGATCAACACAAATCTTAGGCTTTCGTATGTATTTAGAGATGTCAATATTGGCCTAGCTCGGTCCGGCCTGGCGCTGGCCAACCCATGGCCCGTGGAACCTTGAACCGGCCATACTGCTTCTCGGTCTAACAGGCCCGGCCCGTGGCCCGCCCACCACCTAAACATATTTTAATAAATATTTTAATTATTTATTAAAATAATTAACAAATAATTTAAGTAAATTAAAAATTTGTAATTAATGTA
>JANZXR010000009.1:23587210-23601341 GCA_027575705.1 Erythroxylum echinodendron
GTCATAATTACAAACTGTAGTGGAGTCTTCCTAACTTAAACAATATTATACGTGGGTCCATTGATCGTCCCTCACGTATGCTACTTATCTTCACTGATTCACCATTTATCATAATCACAATGCGTCATACTTACCCGGAAATGCCAGATGAAAGCATGTACAATTGTATGAATGTGCCAAACAATATGTAAGTCACAAATATCTTACGTCTAATGTTCAGTTATCTTAAGTCATATAAATGTCTCACAAATAATTATTCTAGCCTTATGTAAAGGTAACAGGATGTTACAATTCTTCCCTCCTAACAAAATTTCGTCCTCGAAATTTCTTACTTGAGTGATCAAGGTAGGGGTACTGAGCCTTCGTATGTTCCTCCGTTTCCCAAGTGGTTATAGTCAAAAGACTCACTCGATCTTTCAATCACTTATTAAATCATTCACCTTTTTAACGAGTTCTTTGTTATGATTCATATTACTCAAACTTTTCACATTACTAATCTAAGAGATCTTTCATCAGCATCACAAACTCATAATAATTTCATACTGATCACTTCATATCAAATGTAACTGATCCTTTTTCCTAACCTGAGCACACCTACACCTTGGCTGATTAGGGGACTCAAGCACTACTTCCTTAGTATAACAATTCATCACTGTCATATGAGCAGTGGGCCAATCCATACCTAAAATGAGGTCTATCTCTTTCAGTTGCAATATAATCAGATCAGCTTCTAATTTTGCCTGATCAAGCTTAATTATACACTTCTTATATACCTCACCAATCACTGTTGTGCTACCAACAGGAGTATTCACTATCAGACTACATTTCAATATCTCACGTTCACAATGCAATTTAGATATCAGATGGGGGTGATGAATGAATGTGTAGATCCTGGATCTACCAGTGCACATGCCTCAAAATTAAAAACATTCAACACACCTACTACCACATCTGGAGAGTCTTGTGCCTCCTGTCTGGTAATTGCGTAAACCCTAGCTTGAGGTTACAATTGGCTACTTCGCACCTCAATTTTGGCACTAGGCCCTGATGACTGAGATCTATCTCCACCTCTCCCTCTCTGTGCAGATCTGCCAGCTCTACTTTGCTGGACTGTGTTTTCAGTTTTGGTTCTCTCTCTCATTCCAGATTGTACTTCTAATATCTCAGGACAGTCCTTAATCTGATGTTTGTATGAACCACATCGAAAACATGCTCCTGATATCCGCCAGCACTCGCCGCCGTGCCTTTTTCTACAATATTCACATTCAGGCAATTGGTACGACTGACTGGTAGACGTTTGTCCTTCGTCTTCCCCTCAAGATCCAGATTGTCTTAATATAGACTGAAATCGAGAAGATCTGTTATATCGCTTTCTGATGCCAGAATTAACCTGAGACTCATCCTGCCTCTTACCTCTAATCTCCAGTTTATTTCCAGCTTGACTCTCTCTCAACAATTGCTTAATTCTAATCAAGGCTGCTTGAATCTCAGTGAAACTATTCAAATTGGAAATGTTGAGTCTCATTCGGATCTCCATATTCAGCCCATCCTCAAATCGTCTACATTTTTCTTCTTCAGTTGGGACCAGTACAGTCGCATACCCCATTAGTTCATTAAATTTGACCTCATATTCAGCCACCGTGAGTCTACCTCGTTTCAGGTCCAAAAATTCTTTCATCTTCTGATCCATATAAATCTTTGGCATATAATTCTCTCAGAACACTATCAGCAAATCCCCCCAGGTCAAACTACAAGGTATGGTGGTACTGCCGGGAACAGTTTTCCACCACTGATATGCGGGACCTTGCAGGAGTGAGACAACATAATCGAATTTGTCATCTGCTTCGCAATCCATCTGGCCTAACACTCTTTCAATTCGCTCCAGCCATCCTTCTACTTTAGCCGGGTCTGTACTTTCGTAGAAGTCTACAGCTTCCTGCTTTTTTATCTTAAAATATCTTCTTTCTCACCTCACAGGAATTCTCTGAGGCATTTGAGCAAACTCAGGTACAGGAGACTCTACATTGACTCCTACAGACTCCTTGTCAACTGACTCTACCTCGTGAGCTCCTACGGAAGATGATTTATAATAACCAAGGAAAGTGTGATCACTATCGGACTATCTCTCTATTTAGCATATCTCAACTCATATTCGGCCCTAGAGATGCTAAACCATACTCTGATACCAGAAATGCAACATCCCACTACCATAGGATACATACCTAAGCTTTAGGAACATAACCTACAATAATGGTATGTTGGACCAATAACAATTCTAACTTACACATGGCATCATCTAACATACTCAAAAATCATAACAATTTTCTCTTAAAACATTTGCTTTATTCATTTATAAAATTTACACTGTTCTGATTAGTAATTCTTTACAAGACCCTATACAGGTTCTAACAAAACTACAGTACAACAACAACTATATTCCTTCAAGAGTCAGCTGACAGACCTCTGATCTATTTCTTTATCCATAGACAATTTATGTCCTGACTAAAACTTATGTCTCCTGTCTCGTACCTGAAAGCTACAGTGCAATTTTTTATGAGTTTTGCGAACTCAATGAGTGAACCATCATTGATAAATTCACCGGATTACACCAATACAACACATATATCACAAATATTCATTTAAACAGATAAGCATTTTTGCAGAAACTAACTTTACATGGCAGAACATACTATCATTCATTTAAATTTGCATATCATTCAAACATTGCGCACGTATTTGCATGGGACATGTATGAGACTCATATTCGTTCTTATTGTTGTGACTGAGTGCCTTTCACAAACAAATACAAAGTTTTGGCCCATAGGGCTCCATCGGAACAAATTCACAGAGCATAGCTCGATGTGCAGAACATATAGATCACAGAGCAAAGCTCTACATGGAAGCATTTCTAATTGGCATCTCAAGTTACAACGCGTTTATCTGAATATGCATTTTGTGAAATGCATTAAATACTGAATAGATCATACACAAAATCTCATACAAATGTTCAGATGTTGGTTTCATAATCATCAGACCTCATTCCGGCATTCAACTAACGTTGAGAAGCGAAAATCAAATTCATATCACATCAAAACACTCCCAATACATGCCCAACTATTAAACTCCTCGGACCTCAGGTCCGGAATCCAAAAGCAGCATACAATAGTTCAATAATACTGGTAGTTTGATAGAATCAAGTTGCACACAAATCAAATCAATCTTAGAAAGTCATCTAGGTTGACTCACAGTACGCTCCCAGAAGCTATTGCCTGGATGGTCTGGCAATGTCCGACTGTCATCCGACGTGCTCCTCTAAAACAGACAAAACACATTCACAATTATCACCTTTTGTACAAATGTACTAAACATATCAATGTATAGAAAATATGCATGATGCATGTTCAATGGCAATTTCCAAGGTTTCTTTATAACTTCTCTCTCTCTCATCAAGACTTATTGAAAACCATTAACATCACGATTCAATTTTTATTGGCTTCTTTCTATGGCACTCTTTCAGGTCTCACGTAAACTTAGGGGAGGGTGCAATGGATATAAATTTATTTACAGAAGATGCATATTTATAGACGATGCATCCTTATACAGAAGATGATGATTTAAAGAAGAAGATGACATCACCCAGAAGAAGCTGACGCCATCACAGAAGAAGTTTTCCTATTAGCATAACCTTTTCTACAGATATTGGTTTAAATTGTTCTTTATATGATTCGAAAGAGGGTATTAAGATATACAAATTTTATGAAGATCTCAAAGACCAATTTTATCTTCTGGAGGATCAAAAATAGGACAGAAGATATACAATGTACAGTAACACAGAAGGAGTTCATGAACAGTAACACAGAAGGAGTTCATGAACAGTAACATAGACGAAGTTCATGAACAGTAACATAGACGAAGTTCATGAACAGTACACACAGAGGAAGTTCATGAACAGTAACATAGACGAAGTTCATGAACAGTAACACAGAGGAAGTTCGGTTACTTAGGTCGAAAGCAGACGAGTGCAAGAAGCAAAAGAAGCAATACACAGACGAAGCAAAAGACAGACGAAGCAAAAGATAGAAGAAACAAAAGACGGAGGAAACCAAAACACAGATGAAGCAATACAGAGGAAGTTTGTTCTCAGAGAAATCAAAACATAGACGAAGTTGGTTCATAGAGGAATGCATCTTGACAGACGATGCATCCTCACAGAAGAAGATAACTTACAGGAGAAGATAGCTTACAGAAGAGAATGACTCATAGAGGATACATCTTTACAAACGATGCATCCTTACAAAGGAAGATGACGTCACCCAGAGGAAACTGACGTCATCACAGAGGATACGTCTTTACAGATGATACAGAAAATAGATGAAGCAGAACATATCATCTTTCACGCCTACACAAGTTCTATACATCGTTGTCATTGCTGTTATACCTCCAATATGAAAATATCATCTATACTACTTTCTTTTTAACTCTAGAACACCAAATCGCTCAAAAAATGAAAACTCACATAAATGCCAGAATCGCAGACTACTATCCATACTTGTGTATTATTTCTGCATTTCCTTTCTTCTGCGTTCGCTTTTCAGTTTAACCAACATACAGACCCCTCATATCTATTCTCTACACTGTGAACCCCATTTTATGCAAATATGTATATCCAACATGTATATGTTTATTTAAACAGTAGAAACGACATTATAACCACTTACTCGCTTAGCAAGTACTCTTAACACTGAAATAGAACTCAACACCACAAAAGCTACTAGATTGCTATTCGGTGATGAAGGTCAGGGGAGAGAATCGCAATGTGAAGTGTTTCAGTTAGGAATCGAAACTATGGTAGATTCTTCCTAACTTAAACAATATAATACGTGAGTCCATTCCATGTCCCTTACATGTACTATTTATCTCCACTGACTCACCATTTGTCATAATTACAAACTGTAGTGGAGTCTTCTTAACTTAAACAATATTATACGTGGGTCCATTGATTGTCCCTCACGTATGCTATTTATTGGGTTCTTATCCATGGTAGGCTTCGATTTCTGGCTTACCATTTTGCTATCTCCTCTCACACTCTAGTTTAGTTCTTGCAACATAAGTATTTGGAGGTTTTCAATCTGTTTACTATCACAGGATCCAGCAAAAATTTAATTAAAAAAACAAGTAAAAGGTCTAGATTAAAAAAGGTTTAACCACGATACACCCCAAGATAATTCTGAAAATTTCTCTTCTGGATCTAACTCTTCCATGATCAGCCTCGCAGATTCCTCCTCTTGCTTGTGGATAGTTGAAAGCTTGTAGAAGCACTAAGGGTGATAATCTACTCAAATGAACCATAAAAATAAGTAATTGTGAGATAACTTGTATTTTAGTTTCAGGGTTTAGTTACTACAGCAATTAGAAGGACTTTACCTCTTTGACTTCCTCCTTATTAAGTTTTCCATCAACATCTTTATTGAACCTGCAATTTTTGTTTAAGCTTAAAATTTAATGAAAGTTGAGAATTTTTTATATAAATTCAAATTCTCAAAGAAAGTCTGCAGCTTGAAATCGAAGCTCTGATGAGAAATTACTTACTCCTGTTCCTTTACTGAGATAAAGCCCCCCACCACGAACTAGAAGCCAAAGGCCACCATCAGCCCTCCACCCCATGTTCTGAATTCTTCTTGCAATAACTCTATTATGCTACACCAAATTGGCTGTAAGTAATGGATAATAATGAAATCCTTGGTCCAAAAACAGAATATGATAAACGAAATGCACATTCTCTGATAATAAAAGAATAGTACAGAGTAGGAAAAAGAATCTCACCAGGCCAGGCTTCTATGTGAGATAAAAGTTACCACGACTTGAGACTGCAACATATTTGCCATCTGGACAATGATTTACAGTATTAAAAGTTCCTGTGTAATAGCTTGTACCACTAGAAATTGTTCTGAAAAAGCATCAAAAGCCCATCAATGTCTCCCCACTCCAAAATTACAAAGACATTCAAATTTACAATAAATCAACCAAAAGCTGAAGCATTTACATAAAAACTAATATCTTCAACAGATGGAAGCTTATATTGTAATTTGTGTACCTATACATTCACAAAAACATCATCGACCAAGCAAGCCATTGCTTGAAGCAGTAATTTCATCAAACCGCTTCTCCATAGCATGCCATCGTGCTCCTCCATCAATTTTGTAGAAAACATTAGAGATTGAGAAATAAAGGACCGACACTGAAAAAGAGAGAAAGATTTAAGAAGTAAAACGGTTTTTATCAGATCTAAACCAACAGGAATACAAAGCAGCAAAATTAGGGATTTTGTAAATAAGACAAAGATTGCGAAGTCTGTGACAGTGGAGAAAAAAAGGAGGTTGTAGAAGAAATTACAGATTGAGAAATGAAGGACCACTTTATTTACCAAAAACTAGAGCCGTCAGATTAAATGTACGAACCGGATGGATTTGGTAAAAAATAAAAAATATTGACATATTATTGTATATGTCACGAAAAATTAGAGTCGTTAGATTAAATGCACGAAGATGGATTTAGTAAAAAGTAAAAAATATTGTATATGTCACGCCCGTGACTATGAAGTCACAGGCGTGACATATCATTGTCCTTAATATGTCACGCGCGTGACTTTATAGTCACGGGTGTGACATATATTGTATAAATTAATTATATATATACTTATATATATAATTAACATTAGTATATAATACTTAATTATTAATTAACAATTAATAATGGACGGTTATAACTAACATATATATATTAATTAATAATATAGTAATAATAATTAATAATTAATATAGTAATAATATATTAGAATAGTAATTGTTTTGGAAAAGTTTGGATGATCGGTGGTTAGTATTAAAACGTCGCCGTAGAATATTACGCGTGACATAGGAAGACACGAGTAAGAATTATTAACCGTTAGTTGAAATGGACGAACGAGATGCATTTCGTGTTCGTCCATCCCGTTCGTCCTTAGTATTGTATACTTAATGACAATTTTTTTTGAAAAATTGTAAATAAATACTTAATATTTCATCACAATTTATAAATTATTATTTACATACAAAATGATTATTATTTATATCAAATTTAATAAGATACAATTCAAAGTTTTTATTATATGAAAATATTCTTTTTTGTATATTAATTATGATATTATTAATAAATTTGATTTATAAAACTTTTCTTTTGAAAGAAAAATCTTCATTAATTCAAATCAATAGGTAATAACAAACTAATATATAGAGTAAGCGTGGCTTACCAGATCTTACAATTTGATATTAAATTATACACCTTTGCAAGAATATAAATGATTTAGTTCGCAAATCATTTGATAAAACTAAAGCTAGCATTTGTAGTTAAATGTTTTGGCATATAAATATCATCAATGAACAAACTTATGGCCTGTTTGGTTCAAGGAATATAATAAATAAGGAATAGAATGGTTATTCTGAGGAATAGAAAAATTAGGAATATAATAGAATAGGTATTACTTTGTTTAATTTACTGTTAAAGAATTTCTGTGTCAATGTTTGGTTTGAAAATATAAACTTAGAATGACAAAGGAATAACCAACAAAAAGACGAAAATATCCTTATTATTATTATTATTATTATTATTATTATTATTATTATTATTATTATTATTATTATTATTAATTTTCTTCTTCTTTAAATTATTATTATTATTAGTTTTATTATTCGTATTATTAATAATAATAATTATTGTTAATTTTTTACTAATTATTAATTTTATCAATTATTATTATTATTATTATTATTATTATTATTATTATTATTATTATTATTATTCCCCATAATATGGTGTTCTTTAGCTTTCCCTATAGTTGGAGAATAATAAAATTTAATAATAGTTATTCTCCCTTTCTTTTTATAACCAAACACTAGAATACATAAATATTAAGAATACACTAGGAATAGAATTTTTATTCTAATGAACCAAACATACCATTAGAGTATAATTGAATACATAACAATTTAGAATCACTTGAATGACAACACTTTCAGCATCACTCTCAATAATAACATTATAAAAATTTTCCAACAAAAGGGGAATTGAACATAAAACAAACAACTTAGTGCTTCTTTGATTCCAAGAGTCTCAACTAACTTTGGATCGAAAATATCCAGAGAGAAGAAACATTGCGCAATTGTTGAAGTACCACTGTAATCCCCTAAAACATAACTACCATCAACCCTTTTCGAAGATGCAAAGGTCGTTGCTTCAAAATTCAACTTAACTTCTCAAATAGAAGTTTTTGACATCTCATAGCAACATAAACTATAAGAGGATCAAAGGATACTCTACAACACTGATTTTTAGGTTCTATAATTTTCATTAAAACTACAAGAATTACTTGGAACAACATCACTAGGTACCTCTATTAGGTAACTATGATAGAAGATTCTCACGTCTAGTATTGTCAAATGGAATGTTGAGAATAAAGTCCTTATCTTTACTGTTAAGTAAAGTCGATATCAACTCTGAATTATATGCTCAACAACCAGGCAGAAATAGATCCAACAATCTCATAGACTTATATTCAGGATAAAGATCAAGGCTAATAAACGCATATGTATTATATGGTAACCAAGGATACCTGAAAATTAAGGCATTCTCTCATGTCCCAATGCGTCAGTGTGTCCTACTAATCAACAAATCTTTCGCCAACCAAATTTCTGTCAAATAATAACCTAAGTTGCTGCCTATCATCATCGCACCCAATCTGAAATTCCGCATTAAAGCAGGGTCTGAGAAAGTCTGATAGTACGCAACCTTACCACTACAGAATAGAGAGGCTATTTTCGGTAGACTCATATGTAAATGTAACAATGAAAAAAATAATGCAGGTGAAAAGAGTAGATAAGTGAAACTGATATACTAAAAAAAGTAGGTAAATAAAATTAAAATAATTAAATAAATAAGTAGAATAAAAGAAAAGGTTGATGTATCATGTTAAAAAAAAAGAGAAGACATTCTATCACTAATACTAGAAGGAATTCTAATAAAATAGTAGACAAGCATATTCATAAAAACGTGAAGAAATTTGAGTTCTGGTCTAAGTTAGCCCCTTTAGCATAATTACTTTAAGCTTGAATGGAAGGACTATACCAAGAGTAAAGAAAGAACATAGCAATAACAAGTTCATATAAGAAGTAGATTTGAGATCAAATTTTCATATAAGTTACTGCCTATATCTACTTTAAAGAAATCCTTTCCAAGGTAATACTTTTGCTTTGAAAACATAAGAGAAAAGTAATCCAGTCTTAGTCATAAGCCTCCATACCTGCTTACCAACCAAAGCTAAATTGAAAAGATGAATTTGCCAAAAATTGATATCATTATATTGCTTTAGAGCAAGAAAATCTTTCCACCATTTCCATCTAATACCTAAATGATCTCTCTTTGTTGACTACCAAAATCCATTCAATAATTTTTTTTCAAATCCTCACAAAGACTTAAGGAAAACATATACAAGCTCACGATGCAACTTTAGCAGTACCTCTTTATCCAGAAAGAAACATCTATTCCACTCTTATCTTTTTCTCCACATTTTATTCTTAAAAAAGCCAAACACCTTCTTTTTGTCATGGTTAATAACAAAAGGCATAACCAAATACTTTTTTAACAGGAAATCTCTTTTATACCTTATAAAGAATACAAATGACTTTTTATATGAGCATGAGTATTGATGCTAAATTAATAGACATATTGATCGAAATTAATAACCTAACATGATGTTTTCTTTTATCTTTTAAGGATATCCATTTAAGTTCATATTTTCTTCTCCTTAGTTTTGATTAAAAAAACAAATATTGTCCTCAAATGGGAGCTTTGGGATTTTAGGAGCATTATTGACAATGCTACAACTATGGATAAAGGCCTAACATTCCCTCTTATCTATCAAAATAACTAAATTTTGAACATATATAATAAATAGAGGCTCAAAACATTCCCTTCGCAAAGATCACGTTGCAAAAAAATAGGGCCAATAAAGTATTTACCATTTTTCACCATATATAAGATAAAGGAAAAGCAGAGCATCATTTGTTTAAACCATCTACTATCAAAATCTAATTGACGCATAATTTATCGAAAACACTCTTACTAGATATAGTCATCAGATTTTAACATGTCAACCTTTAAAGCCAAATAATCGTTTTGTTAGGAAATAGAAGGAAAAAAAAGAGATAAACAACCGGAAGTTTGATGCTACAGATCAAAGATGTTTATTAACTTGAGAGCCAAGCCTTTTAAATAGGCAGTACATAAGCAACAACTAAAAACAAATTTAGCTATAAAAGCTCAACTAACCAACTTTCATTAGCATGAAACTAGGAACCACTAAGCTAAAATATCTCAACAATTTATTTGATACTAACAACTTGAAAGACTTATGAGTTCGAATGACACCTAATTTCTAACACTCCTCCTTCATTCGAACTTGGAGATTCTAATCAAGTACAAAAATCTTCATGCTTCGACTATGAAAGACTTTTAGTTAGCAAATCAACAAGTTGTTCATCAATAGCTACTGCACCATCTTTACTTCACCTTTTGCGATTAATCCCCTTATGAAATGGTGTTTGATTTCAATATGCTCAGTTTGGATATGGTATACGGGGTTCTTTGCAAGTATCACGGTAGATTTATTGTTACATAGAAGTTGAGTTGCATCATTCTGTTCTTCCCCAAGATCACTCAACAATCTCTACAACCATACTATTTGACATGCTAAAGCTGTTGCTGCAATATATTCAGCTTCAGTTGATGACAATGCTACTATTGCTTGTTTCTTGGAGTTCTATGAGATTGCTGTAGAATGGAGAATGAGGCAATTTCCTGACGTGCTTTGTTTATCTTCTAAAGTTCCAACCTCTTCACTATTGATGTAACCTTTGAGCATGAAGTCTTGTACCTCACAGAACCAAATTCCAAATTCCTTTGTGGTTGCTAATTAACGCAATACTCTTTTAGTAGGTACAAAATGGTGGTGGCTTGGTTGATGCATGAACCTGGAAATAACTCCAACTGAAAACTTATATCAGGACAAGAATATGTCAGATATATAAGCCTTCCAATCAAGCTTCTATATAAGCTTCCATTCTCCATTCTTGTATCATCATTTTGCTGCAAAATTTCATTTATGTTTATGGGAGTTATGACAATTTTGCACCACACCATGCTAAACTTCTCCAATGTGTCTTTAACATATTTCCCTTGCATCATAAAGATTTTAGCGTCTGATTGAACAATTTCCAACCCCATAAAGTAGTGTAACTCTTCAGGATCAATCATCTCAAACATATTCTTCATAGACTCATGAACTTAGAAATAAAAGCGGACGAGGAACTAGTGTAAATAATATCATCAACATATAAACTTATTATGACAAGTTAAATTGTACCTTATCTTTTTAACTACAAGGTTAGTTTGTGTTTGCTTCTTTTGAACCCAAAAATATTTTTGAAAAACTCGTCTATCTTGCGATACTAAGCCTGAGGAGCTTGTTTTAGCTTATAAAGGCCTCTCTTTAATTAAAACATCTTATGTTCCTCGTCTAAGCTCTCAAAAGCAAGAGGTTGGAAAACATATACTTCTTTTTGTAAATTACCATTTAGAAACGCTGGCTTGACGTCAAACTGGAACACCTTCTATCATTTTTTAGCTGCAAGTGGCAAGATCATTCGTACTGTTTCAAATCGAGCGACCGAAGAAAACCTCTCCTTATAGTCTATGTTGTGTTGCTGAGTATAACCTCGACTTATGTTTCTGTATACGCTAGAATGTTAGTCTTAAATATCCACTTTAAACTACTTGCATTTTTACCTTCTAGTAAGTCGGTCATTTCTCGTGTTTGTTTTTTCAATAATGTATAATTCTTCTTCCGTTGCAATCTACCATTCCTTCTTTTCCATTGCTTCTTCCACTGTGATCGAATCCCCAACAAATAGAGCCAATGGTGATGCCACTTCTCCTGTAATTTTGAACTGTCGTTAAGGAATTCTGTCACACTCACTTCTGCATGGTTGTGCTGACTTCATTGGAATTGATTCATTGGGAGAAGACTCTTCAAATGAAGAAATCAAGCTTGAAGATGGACTTGTTCTTGCTAGTGTCAAGTTTTGTGAGCTATCGGGTGTAGAGGACGCCGCATCAAACACAATATTTCTGCTCACAATAGTTTTCTTACTTTCTGGATCATAAAGTCTATAAGCTTTCAATTAAGCATAGTACCCAATAAAGATGTGTTTCTTTGATTTCTCTTCCAACTTGTGGTTGTAACTTGTGAGTAAGGCATAATGAATGCAACTAAATTTACACAAGTGGCTTATTGAAGGTTTGTTCCTGTACCCCGTTTCATACGAAGTCTAATCCCATACTACATTCGTGTGAGAAATATTTAAAAGATACACTGCAGTCGCTACTCCTTCTGCCCAAAAAGAATTAGGCAGTCTCTTTACCTTCATCATGTATCGAACCATCTCCACAACAATTTGATTTTTTCGCTCTGCTATACCATTTTGTTCAGGTGTATATGGCATTGTAAACTCTCTTTTGATGCCATGTTCATATAGAAATCGATGAACTCTTTTGAGAGGAACTCACCTCCATGGTCTATTCGCAAATTCTTTCTGTTCTCTCTACTTTGTTTATCCACCAATGCTTTGAATTTTTTGAAGTGTTCGAAAGTCTCTAACTTGAACTCCAAGAAGTAGACCTAGCTCATCCTATTGTAATCTTTAGTAACTAACAAGAAATACTTACTTCCTCCTAATGATTTGATTCTCATCAATCCACAAAGATTAGCTTAAATTAGTTCCAAGATCTGCGTAGCTTGTCTAGATTTCTCTACTGGGAACATCTTCTTAGTTTGCTTTCTAAGGACACATCCCTCACATACTTTCTCCAATTGCGTAATATTGGGCAAATCTCTGATCATTTCTTTAGTTTTTAACAATTATAGGCCTTTGACGTTGAGATGACCATACCTGAGGTGCCAGAACTCACAATCTTCAATAGTTTGCTTACTAAAACTGTTTTTGTGTGTTTTGAGAAGTTAAGAGGGAACATCCTATTTGGCGACATAAGAGCAAACACAAGAATTCCACCTATATCTTTCTTCTTCACTCCACATTTTTTATCATCAAACAACATCGAATATCCAAATTCAACTAATTGACCCACACTTATTAAGTTATTAGCCAAACATGGAGCAAAATACACATCCCTGATTAGTTTTGTGTGATTACCTATAATAATTGTTGTCGTTCCTCGTCCTTCAATATGTAGTTTCTTGTTGTGTCCAAGACGAACCAGTGATTTGTGTGCTTCATCAAGATCTTTGAATTTTGATTTATCTCCTATCATATGATGTGAACAACTACTATCAATGTATCAGATCTCTTTTCTTGATTCATCACTGTTAGAGGGAGTCACAAACAAATAGTCATATTGATCATCATCTTCTTCTGCAAATTTGGCCTCCTCATGTTTTGACGAAGAAAATTTATTAGTATGTCCATATTTGTTACAATAAGAACAATGGAGAAAGTTATTTCATCTGCGACCTCTGCCACAAAAGTTTCCTCTTCCTCTTCCTCTTATTCGTTGGTTAGAGGATCTAGGCTCCCCCTTTGTTTGATATGCCTTCTCTTCTTCTTTAATAAAGAACTTATTAATTCTCACTTCATGGGTTTGTAGATACCCCATTAGTTCATCAAACAAAAACTTGACAAATCTTTAAACTCCTCAATAATAGCAACCAAGTGATCAAACTTAAGGGGTAAGACTTTTTAACAATTTAGCAGCAATAGTTTCATTGCGAATTTTACCTTTATAGGAACCTATTTGACTCACAATAGTAAAGACTTTTGCCAAATATTCTTGAACTAATTCTTTGTTCTTCATGCAAAAAGTTTCAAAATCACGCCTAAATGATTGAAGTTTCGCAGTGATTATCTTATTAGATCCTTGATACTCAATTTTAAGGATCGACCATGTAACACCCAAATACCCCCTGGAAGGATATATGAATGCCACACAAAATAGCACAAACAAATCAAAGCATACAAAAACTTCCAGT
>JANZXR010000009.1:23601441-23611627 GCA_027575705.1 Erythroxylum echinodendron
TTTAAAAACATAATTAAGTCATATGGAATACATGTTCAATGAAACATTCCAACTAGGCTATAATTTGGGGCCTTACAGACCACGTCTATTTTACGGTTGTAACTGCAACAATTCTTAAGAAAATGACCTCATCCACTGACTGTTGGATGAAAAACAGAGCTTTTGCATCATGTTTCGAGTTCTCCTTCTGGCTTGTGTCATCATCACTGGTTTTAGCATAACCAGATATGCAATAATCCTAAAGATCTTGAGATTTGAAAGGAGTTTTGATCTTGATACTCCAAAATTTGTATGAATCTCCTTTGAAGATCAGTAAATGTGACTAAGATACATTGAGAAAATTTAAAGTTGTCGTCTTTTTTGAAGGATAGCAAACACCCATTTCTTGAAGGCTGACTTTAATACCACTTTTGTTAGGAAATAAACAGACAAAAAAGATAAACAACATGAAGTTTGATGCTACGGATCAAAGATGTTTATTAATTTGAGAGCCAAGCCTTTTAAATAAGCAGTACATAAGCAACGACTAGAAACAAATTTAGCTAAAAAAACTCAACCTACAAATGTTCACTAGCAATAAACTAGGAACCACTAAACTAAAATATCTCAACAATTTATTTGTTACTAACAAAATGAAAGACTTAGGAGTTCAAATGAAACTAAACTTCTGACACGTTCTCTTTTTAAATAATGAAGGATTTCAATTGTTATCCTTCTCGGTATAAAATTCCATTAAACCAATCACATCAATCACTATCCCTGCCCTAAAGCTTAAATAACTCTTTTTTCCTTTGACATCTTGAAGCTAACATTGTTGGGTATCAGTGCAATGATACACTTCTAGGATCGATTAATAATTTATAACCACAACTAATAACGAGAATGGCAATCAAAATAATAGTTAAACAAAATACCAAATAAATATTATATTAATATAGGAAGCAAACTACAACAAATGCTAAGCTACAGAAACACAGAAAACTTGCCTTAACACTTTACAAATTATTCAAGCCTATTTATACTAACTATAGGTCGGTTAACATTGATTAATATTACAAGAAAATGCTTCATAAGTTGGTGGAGGAATTTTCTAATACATTCCAAATCCTTCTAGAAAATTGACATGGGTGTTGATGGACACATGAGTGATCAAAAATATCTTGCTGATTTAATTCTTTCCATAAGCTTCCAAATTGGTTGGTGAAAATATTTCAATACTCCCTCTCAACTACCAATTTCTCTTTCTTGATCATTCCCAATTGTTGCCAAAATTCTTCAAATTTATTTACGCTCAAACTCTCCGTCAAGATATCAGCTAGTTGATCCTCCGTCTTGATATATTTCATTTCAATTTCTCCTTGTAGAACTTTCTCCCTGATAAAGTGATAGTGAATCTCCACGTGTTTTGTTCTCGCATGAAACACCGGATTCTTAGCCAATTGTATAGCTGAATGACTATCACAATTCAACGGAATTGTATAGTCTATCAGTTCATGCAGATCCTCCATAAGTTGTGACAGCTAAACACTTTCTTGAGCTGCTGTAGCTGCTGCCTGATACTCAGCTTCTATTGTGGAAAGTGATACGGTAGGTTGTCTCTTGCTGCACCAAGAGAATACTCCTAAACTAAGGCTAAATGCATAGCTTGTTGTCGAGCGTCGAGTGTCGTGATCTCCAACATAATCAGCGTCGCAATATCCATCCAACTGAGCATTTCCACCTTTCTTGTATAAGATCCCATAATCGATCGTACTCTTGACATATCTCAATATTCTTCGAATTGCTTCCAAGTGAGGTTTCTTAGGCTTCTGTATAAATCGACTGACTACTCCAACTGCAAAGGAAATGTCCGATCGTGTCATAGTGAGATAGATTAGACTTCCCATTACTTGTCTATACATAGTAGCATCTTCTAGATCATTCCCTTCATGAGCACACAACTTGACGTTAGCATCCATTGGAGTAGATATAGACTTGTATTCCATCATTCCAAACCTTTTCAACAAGTCTCTTGCATACTTCTGTTGCCCGAGGAACAATCCTTCCTTGGTTTCTTCTATCTCCAATCCAAGAAAGTGCTTGAGCTTTCCCAGCTCTTTCATCTTGAAATGAGTAGCCAAGTTCTCTCGAATGAGTTGAATCTCCTCGATGTTATCGCCAGTGATTATCAAATCATCAACATATACTAGCACTATAGCTAGTCTTTCTTCTCGATTCTTCACAAACAAACTGGAATCTGCTGGTGCCATAGCATATCCATTCTTGACGAGAAATTTAGCAATCTTGCCATACCATGCCCTTGGTGCTTGTTTTAGACCATAGAGAGCTTTCCTTAGCTTGCACACGTAATTAGGATTCTCACAACTTCTGAACCCTAGTGGTTGCTCCATGTAAATTTCACGATCAACTTCACCATGTAAGAATTCATTCTTCACATCCATCTTCCACGAAGGCCATGACTTATTAGCTGCTAAAGCTAGTAATACATGCACAGTAGTAATCTTGGCAACTAGACTAAATGTCTCATTATAGTCCATGCCATACTGCTGAGAGAATCCACGAGTGATCAATCTTGCTTTATATCGCTCAATTAATCCATCCGGGCAAGTTTTTATTTTGTAGACCCATTTACATGAGATAGGCTTCACATTTCTTAGCTTCGGCACTAACTACCATGTCTGATTTTACTCCAGAGCAACAATTTCTTCTTTCATTGCAGTAGTCCACTCTACTTTCTTTAATGATTCTCAATTTTCTGGCTCTTTTATCTCTGCTATAGCAACATTTGCATATTTTGGATTAGGCCTTCTTTCTCGACTTGATCTCCGAAGTGGAGGGTAATCTTGATCTTGTTCTTTTTGACTTAGCTGTTGTTGTTCGTATGCACCTATCTTCTATGGGCTCTTCGATTTCTCTTGAACTCTGGACGGCTCTGCTTGATCTTTCTCTGGGGTCAACTCGCCCTCTCCTATCTTCTTTTCAACTTTTTACTGAATTTATTTAGAGTCTGGCAGCAGAGTTGCTTGAGGTGACCACCAAGACAACGCTTCATCAAAGACCACATTTCGTGAAGCATGGCACTTGTTAGTTGTAGGATCACAACATCTCCAACCTTTTCTTTGCTCATCATATCCAACGAATATGCAGCGAATCGCCTTTTCGTCGAACTTGCTACGAAGTTGATCTGGAACGAAGACATAACACACGCATCCAAAGACGTGAAAATGACTTACAGTTGGTTTGATGTTCCACAACTTCTGGAATGGTGATATAAACTCCAGTCTTGCTTGAGGTAGTCTGTTAGTGACGTACACCACTGTCTTCATACACTCTACCCAAAATCTAGCTGGAACATTCTTCGCATGCAGCAAACTCCTGCAAATCTCCACCAGGTGTTGATTCTTTCTCTCAGCAACTCCATTCCGCTACGGTGTTCTTGGACATGTGAATTGCCTTCGAATGCCTTGCTCTTAGCAATATTGAGTGAATTCGTCAGACATATACTCTCCACCATTGTCGGTTTGAAGGCATCTCATTCTCTTTCCAACTTCTTTTTAAACTTTCTCCTTGAAAGCTTTCAATTTTTCAAAAGCTTCTGACTTCTCTGCCATGAAATCTAACCAAACATATCTTGAGTAGTCATCAATGAAGGTAATCATGTACCTCATATTACTATTCGTGGGTTGCTTGATCCATCCAAGAACATCTGAATGTATTAACTCCAATGGCACCTTGGCTCTATATTTTGACTCCTCATAGGGAAGTTGGTGAGCTTTCCCATACTGGCATCCTGCACATATAGTGTCTTCGTGGCATTCCAACTGAGGAAGACCTTTGAGCATGGACTTCTTCATCATCATCTTAAGCTTGTGATAGCTAACATGTCCCAGACGAGCGTGCCATAAGTCAGTCGTCTCACGTTTCCTTGTTCTGTCAACATAGGCTTCCTATGCTGACATAACATAGATTGATTCTACTCGCCGTCCTTCCAGGACTGGATCTCCGATTAATTTAAGGTTACGATAAACCCTAACATTATCAGGCCCAAACACCATATAATTACCTTCACTTGCTATTTGTGAAACAGATAGCAAGTTCTTCTTCATCCCTAGCACATGGTAAACCATTTGCAACTCCATTTCATCCTCACTGGAACGAGGAACAATGGTTGTTTTGCTAATATGAGCTATTGACAATCTCGTGTTGTTTGTAGTGACTACAACACCTCTATTATAATCGGATACATCTGATAATTTCTCCTTGTCTCCTGTCATGTGGTTAGAACATCTGGAATCAACTGTCCAATCGTCATTATAGTTGATTCTGTCACTTACAGAAATTAACGACGGCTCCTACTCAAGTCTTTTTATCATTATCCTTGCTGGCTTCTGTGGTGAACATTCTTCTTCTTGAACAAAGGAACTATGAATATCCCATTCCTCTTCACTTTATTGCTCATTTTGGGTCGTTGCTACATTTCCTTCTACTTGTTTATTTCGACATTCTCAGGCAAAATGACCTCTTTTGTTGCATTTATATCAATGATCACTTTCTTGCCGGTTGTCTTTCCTTTGACCTGGCCTTAGTCCCCCTTGCTGTGATGCTCTCCACTTTTGCTTTCTCCATCCTTGTTGATTGCTCCTTTATTTTCCACCATCAACTCTTGCAACGTTTTGAAATCCTCTCTTTTTAGCGAAGAGAGCTTCCTCATCATCTTTTAAAGCTACTTTAGACATTTTGTCGTCAAATGTCTCTTCATTGGACAAGATATTCTCTAACTCACCCAAGGTTGGTTGTGTAGCCCAACCACGATTAGCAGTCACAAGACCCTTAAATTCAGGTCTTAAACCATGGATGATGAACCTCCTCATCCTTGCCTCATTGATCTCATTGTTTGGATCTAATTGCGAAATCTCCTCATATAAAGATTTCACTTTAGAGAAATGTTGACTTACAGTGAGGTTCTGTTGCGAGATTGAGACAACTCATTTGCACGTCGTTGCAGTTTCGCCTTGTTCTTCTTGGCGAAAGCAATCTTGAGGATGTCCCACGCTTCCTTTGGTGTTTTAGCCGACTTGATCCGTTGCATCTGCTCATCTTCTACTGCAACCGTCAGCACATACATAGCCTTCCCGCATTTTATCTCCCACTATTTCAGAGCTTTCACGTCACCAACTGACGTCGTAGTGTTTTCTCCTCCGAAGATATCCCACAAGTCTTGACCTATGAGATAATATCTCATACGGGTGCTCCAATTCCCATAATTGTTTCTATTTAGCTTCTCGATGCTATTACCAATCCCAGAAAAATCTGCCATAAGGTACTGGTGTTCCTGACACTAACCAATGCACAATGGTCCCTGACCAATCACGACCACAATCCCCGACTGTGAATTATGCTTCAATAACAATCCCCAACTGTTAATTCTGGCAGAGTAATGGTATACCCTACACCTGTAGATGAACACCATGAAATACTACGACTACAATAACTACCACCACAACCTGGCTTTGATACCACTTGTTAGTGTATCATTACACTGATACCTAACAAAAAATGTGAAACAGTTTCATGTATGCTATTTCCAGGACAATTCCTGCTAGTACAGTACCTAATAAAGCTACCTTTTAACCTAATTTAATTCCTCCAAAGATGACACATCAAATCCTTGTCTAACAGGCATAGCTGCACTTTAACTACTTAATTTGACCTTTTAATATGCGACTCAAATTAGATCCCCAAATGGACAAATCCTTCCTATAATGTCATAATTTCTTAAGAATAAATTCCCTAAACTATTTCCTCAAATGCACTGCATAAACTCGATATATCTATCCTCCACTAGCCACCCATTTTCAAAACTAAAGAATTATTGGCCAACCCAACAATCTCAGGCTTAAGAAGAATCGACAAAGGGACATGGTTAAAGAAAAAGAAGTTAAGATTGTGTGTATAATAATTTGGGGAATAAATCCAACTACTAATTATTAGTTGTAGCCTATCAAAGCACTAAAAAAATCTAATTGTGTGACCCTCTACCGCGTTCCTAAATGAAATGACTCCCTACTATACATAAATCAATCAATGCACTATTGCCCAAAGCGGACTGAATCTCTTATACAACTATTAAGGAAAAATTGCATCGTATCTCTTCTTAGTTTCTACCGCAAGATTGTTGAAATCTTCAGCTTAAAACTACGACATACTTGGTTGAGTAACTAAAGAACAAAAGACATCTTACAATTCTCACCAGTAAGATCTTTTCGGAAACTTGTAGAACCCAGTTAAACATGACCGCTGAAGTCTTTATAGTTTAACCTCAACATCCACAAAGTTAAGTCTGTATCTAATTAAAGTAGCACTATTTTGATCTTTTGCAAAGAATGTCACACCACATATATGCCCAATTGTGTTAATACAGAAAAGCTTATTAAAAGACATTTGGGCCTTAACAAACTCCAAGCAAGGTCTTGATCTAAAAATTCCAACAAAAAACGAACTTGAGCTATTGGGACCTCACAAGGCCCAATAGAACCCAAACTACTTGTACTTTGCCCATCCTATGACAATTCCAATAGGGGGTTATTCTAACTCTGGATGGGCTTGGTAATCCTCCACTCTAATCCCCTTCTTTGACAGCTCTAGCTCTTCCAGTATAGTGTTCCAATACCATTTGTCTCTAATAGTTAACTGTTGTTGATTGTGTATTTATTTACTTATTTTATTTTTTATTTTTATTTTTACCTTGTTTCTTTTTTATTTGGGTCTATCTAAAATAACCTCTCTATTAGTTAGGGGCAAGACTGTATACTTCTAGACCTCCTCAAATCTCCATATCTTTGAAACTTTTTATCGGGATGTTGTTGTTGTAGTTAATTGTTGTTGATCTAAGTTAGTACACATAATTAAAGATAACAATGAGTCAGCTGAGCGGACCTGCTCAGGCCCAAACTAGACTAAACAATTTCGGTATGAACCGAGCCTAAGACACTCGAACTTGAACCTTAGCTTGAGCCTGAGCCTAATCAAGCTATAGCAATTCGAAGCCCAGTTGGGCCAAACAGCTCAGCCTGTAAAATTATTAATTTATATAATTAAGAATGAGCTAGGCCGAGACTAAGGGAGTGCCTGGTTAATGGGTTTGAGTAGGAGTTAATGGGTAAGGAATAAAAAGTGATTGGTTGGTTGTTGATTATCATTATAAGAGCAATAGTTTGATATCCCACTTTTGTGGAATCATCCATACCCTTCATTTAGTAGAGGAATGAAACTCATTTCTTAGTAGTGACTCTTTTTTTAAAAATATTTTCAATACTAATTAATTATATTATAATTAATTAATTATAATAATTTAATTAATCAATATATTGTAATTAATTAATTACAATATAATTAATTGATTAATTAATTAAAATATAATAAATTTTTATTTCTCAATATTTTTAACAAACCAACCAATATCAATAGTAATGGTAATCATTTCTTCCTCTTAATCAACTATCATAGTTATAATGATAATATCCATTCTGATTCCTCGTAAAGACATTCATATCTAAATGTTAGCCGATGCAAATGCCCACCATGTTGCTTCATCCTCATGCCTATTTTAACGGATGTTAAACATCAAAAGAGATGTTTATTCACATATAATTTTGCTATTGCCTTGAAAAATTCCTACTTTCATAATTCAAATAAGAATCAACATAGTTACGCTTGCCGCTCATTCAGGCATAAACCCCAAATGTAAGTCATAGATCTGAACTCAAAGTAAGCGTCAAAAAGGGGAACCTTAAGAGTTAGTAAGAGAATTGCAATGTTTTGAATATGAACATATAGTTATCGAATGTCCAGGGACCACTATCAGTGACCCTTTTAAATTTAACCTCGTGATGGAATTGAAAAAGAAAAAATTAGGACTAATGTTCTTTTCATACAATCCTTTCACTAAACGCCATATAACCGTTAGAATGGCAATATAGCTGATGAGACTATTTGCCAGGAATCTCTCTACCTATTATTCACTTGCCTCAAAACTTCTATCATCTTTTAAGTATAGCACGCTCAGTCATATTCTCATAGAGTGATAGTGTTCGAATACGATCTATTTGTGTCAGGAATCCGACGTCGGATAACTATAAAAACATTCAACAATTTATAATAATATATAAACCTTCCCTCTTGAATTAGCTTTTGGTAGTGAGTTAAGACTTTCTAACATAATATCAAAGCCAATTTGTCTTGATAGTTTGAGGTAATGCCCGGTTATATCTCTTTGTCCAATATGTCCATCAGATTTTCAGTCCTGCTTTGGACTGAGAAGGGTATGTCAATAATCCCACATCGGACAACTATAAGAGCATTCAACAATTGATAATAAGTGTACAAACCTCCCCTCTTGAGCTACCTTTTAGAGATGAGTTAGGCCTCTCTAACATAGTATCAGAGCTAGTTTGTCTCGATAGTTTGGGGCAGTGCCGGTTATATCCCTTTATCCAATATGTCCATCAGATGTCCAGTCCTACTCTAGACTGAGGGGGTGTATCAGGAATCCCACATCGGACAACTATAAGAGCATTCAACAATTGATAATAAGTGTACAAATCTCCCCTCTTGAGCTACCTTTTGGAGGTGAGTTAGGTCTCTCTAACATAGTATCAGAGCTAGTTTGTCTCGATAGTTTGGGGCAGTGCCTGGTTATATCCCTTTGTCCAATATGTCCATCAGATGTCCAGTCCTACTCTAGACTGAGGGGGTGTATCAGGAATTCCACATCGGACAACTATAAGAACATTTAACAATTTATAATAGTGTGCAAACTTCCCTCTTGAGCTAATTTTGGGGTGAGTTAGGCTTTCTAACAATTTGCATGAAAACGTTAATAGAATCAAAGATTATAAAACTCGTTATAGGTAATTATTAATATTAAAAGTTGATTTAAATTTGTTAGAATATAAATAGATTTTTTTAAAATTTTAAAATAAATTCGTACTTTTAATCAACAACCACATTCGATATGTACAATTTTTTATGTATTTTATAATAAAATTTATTATTAATTAAATATTTTAATTTAATTAAATTTTATAATTTGTTAGAATAATTTTAATTCTAATAATCATTCAATAAATATAATTTAAATTTAAAATATCCTCAAAAATACAAATTCAAATAAAATTTTAATTATTATATTGACAAATAATTAATAAAATAAATAAATAATTATTTATAAAAATAGAATAATGTTTACGCATAAGTTGATAATAAACATTAACCAAGAGATTACAAAAAAATAAATATAATTAATTTGTAAAAATTAATTTAATCTTTAATTTTTATTTAATATGTAATTATTATTAAAATATAAAATATAACAATAGTGACATTAATAATAAATATATTTTATTAAAAAATTAAAAACTACTAGAAATAAAATCAAACGGTCCTAAGTAGTTATGCTAAACTCGTTTTATGCATTCTCTTATTTATTATCAGTTCACCTGTAGTTGTCTAGTTGAAGCGCAAACGGCTCCCGGACATTAGGCATAGTAGAACACGATCTTACGTAGTTTAGTCAAATGTTCAACTCTAAACGACAGAAAAGTTAGAAGTTGATGAGTACATATAAGCAACCAAAAGAGTAGTTTGTTCTATCAGAAATTAGCTGTATTAATTTCCTAACTTATAAATTTATATAACCATCAATTTAAATCCGAAGACATACTGTATTACCGATCATTTCTCATTTCAATTATTCCCCTTTGTGGCCCTCTCAATCTAAAGATTCTTCACATGCTTGATATTGTCCAGAAAATTAGCAACTGATAAGTTTTTCAATTATCACCTTTTGACAATTTGCTCTTCATATGTACAGGACTAGAACATATTTCTTTCGTGTCACTAATTTCTCTGTTAATCAAAGTGCGAGATGTCATGACTGTTCTCCGATGACGTTGAATTATTTGGGAATTAGTGCACATTTACCATATGTTTTTGAGCTATAAATTAAATTAACCTGTTGGTGTGATAATTGCTTTTCAGAAATGAATTAATCTTCTACAATAAATATATTACATTAGTTGGTTAACTCCTAGTTGGATTTTCAATTGATCAATGTCATGACACTCATCCCACATCGGTGGGATGAGAAAATGAGAGAGGAGAGGGGCCTATATAAGAAAGCCCTCTC
>JANZXR010000009.1:23615889-23635765 GCA_027575705.1 Erythroxylum echinodendron
CTCTCTCCGTGGTTTTTACCCTATTGGGGTTTTCCACGTAAAATTTTTGTGTTCTTTCCGTGCTTTCTTTCCAATAATCAAGACCTGTTTAGCAATACTCGAATTACACTAGCTGTTTGTTGATTCTATCAGCGATTAATTGACAGCTGATTAAAATAGTTGATATGACCAATGGATAATATTAGTTGTTTGTTTAAAAATGTTTAGTAAAATTAACTGTTTAATATTAGTTATTTATGTATAAAATGACTTATGAAAGATGCGAGGGATGTCCGCACACCATAAACGTAACCTAAGTAAAATTACAATCACAGCATACTTGATTCAATTTAACCTCAAAAGAACTTAGGAGTTTGGTTCAAAGATTGATTAAAATCATATCTACAAGAAGTTAAATTCTGCTTCATGGAAGTTATGAAACAAAAGTTAAATTTGTATTCCCCAATTAAAAGAATGAAATTCACGTCTTTATCATAATATCAGAAATTATAGAACTAACTTCCGCCCATGTTCTATTACCAAAAATAAGGCTAAGTTAGTAGTAGAAAAAAAAAAAAGAGTTGAGTATGTGGGTGAAAAGGGAGAGGACAAATTTACTATTTTTATCTCTATCTCTATCTCTTTTTGTCTCTTCTCTCCTCTCTTAGCATAGCAATCATTGAGTAATTTGTAATGACTTTTGGAAACAATCATTTTTTCGTTCTTTAATTTCTTAGCCACTAAAGCAAAACTCTCCTATGAAGAGCGTTTTAAAAAACAAGTGGATTAAGTTTAATCTGTCAAATCAATCAACTGATTACTAAATATGATTATCAACGGTTTGATATGATCAAACGGCCAAATACTTCTCAATCTGCCAAAATATAGTTGATCAGTCATTTACTAAATAAGACCTGTATTTGACGTAAAGAAATAATGCACTAAATTTTTAATTTGAGAATTCCAATCTCTAATCAATTTTAACAAGTAAGTGTTCTTTATTAAAAATTAACAATTTATTATTTATTTTTTAATATGAGATTTTTAAACTTGAATTAGAGTTATTGGTAGACTAATTTAGACTTGTTGGCATTGTAAATGGTATCAGAACAAACTTCTATTCTATGAATATGAAGTTTAGTTGGTATGACAAGAATGAGGAGTCACGTTAGTAATGAAGTCGTGAAGAGTTGACAACTCATAACATATTTTTAATCGAGTCGCACGTTGAAAGAGCAAAGAAAATTTTAGATTATTGATTGGATTTTAATGAAAATATCAAAATTAAAAAAAAAGATGAGAAGTAAAAGTTTTTATAAATATATAAAAAGATATCACATATTTCATAATTAAAATTTGATGAAACATATTTTACGGTTTGTGAGATTGTAGTGACAGCAGTAGACGCAATATACATGCATTTATTAACAATAATACTAAAGTTGATAAATATAGATAATCAGTTTTCAAAACCCACTTGAACGAGCGCACGAAGAAGTTCACATGCGTACAGACATATGTCCTTTCCAGGCATGACGTTGCAGCTTGCAAGAAGCGGACAGCCCCTTGTTCTCTGTTCTCCAACTTCCATTTGTAGTGGAAGTTCAATGTTTGTTATCATGGCCTTGTTCTTTATTTGTCCCGTCTTCTTCGTCATAATTGGCCGTCACTTCTATTGCTTAACTTGATTTTATCTTCGGCTGTCACAAATTTTCACAGTACAGTTTCAAGTTTCAACTATTGTAGAAGAAAAACATTTTGACGATCATATTTTCTGGGTTAAAGTAAAACTTGATGCATGAACCCTCACGTTTCTACATACAGATCTGTAGCTTCGGATTGGAAATAAATTAAGCAAACTAGCGACTTGGAATGGCTGGTTAGGAGTCTGTCCGTCGTCTCAGAAATCAGACAAGTGTCTGATGATCAAATTTGTAACAAAAATGGTGACATTTCACCACTTACTATGATCGATCGCTCTAACTATATTCTATAACCAACCCCGATTGCTTGAGATTTAAACTTCCTCAACTAGTTTCTAGTTAGCTTTAATATTGGTTAAAAACTTCAACGCCACATAGTAAAAGCTTACCTTCAAGTTTTCTGGTTCATTTGTATATTCTTGGTGTCATTAAGGCCGGAAAAAGCATGTCTTGATCGTTTCCTAGGAGACCGTTCTATTGCATTTGCTAAAATTTTGACATTGTGAAATTTCGTGCTTTTAAAGATTCTATTGTTAAGGGAAAAAAAATATTGTCAAAGAGATAAATATAATATGACAAGGAATAAGGAAAATTGTGATAGTCAAATCAAGACAACTAAAATGTGTTAAGCTCTACTTTTTTTTTTGGTTGTGATTTTTTGTTTTTAGCGTTTTTGTTTTGTGTTTTATGTTTATATTTTTTAAATAAAAATAAATACTTGTTTGGTTGTTAATATTAACATAGTTATATTTTTATTACTGATAAAAATTAAATATTAAATAAAACTTAAAGATAAATTATTTTAAATTAATTATATAATATTTATAAGTATATTATCATGAAATTTTGTTTTAGTTTATTAAAATAAATAATTTCAAAATTAAAATTTATTTATAAATTAATATTAATTTAAAATATATTTTAATTATTAAATTGAAATTTTATCAAAAAATATATATTTTGAAGATATTTTAAATTTAATTACATTTATTGATAATTATTAATTTAATTTAATTTAATTATCAAAATAAATAAATTATTATGTTAAATTAAATCACTTTTTGTAGTTTTCATAAATTTTGAAAACTAGAAGAAACCAAAATCAAAAACTCAAATAAACAAGTTTTTTATTTGAATTGTCAATCAATTATAGAGCTAATGTAGTGTACCGTTATTCGAAATAGTGTCAAATAAGTAGAGTAGAAATTTGAAATAATGTCAAATTAGGAAAAAAAACACTTACATAAAGTAGGAATCTTGAAGACTTGGGTCATCATTCCAACAAATCTCCACTTTGTCATAAGACCGAAAGTAGGAACTCTCTTCACCGTAACTCCTGAAGGGCGCTTAAATATTAAGAATATTGGCTAAGTCTAAGCAATGCTTGAACTTAGAAATAGGTGGTGGCATGGTCAACATATCAACATCTTAGCATTGTGAACCTTCTTAACAATAACTTCATCTGCTTCAATAGTATCCTAAACGAAGTGGCGTTGAACATCAATATGCTTAGTCTTAAAGTGATACTTACTATTTCTCGTGAGATGCACGACACTTTGACCATCATAGAAGACAACAAGGACATCTTGTTGTAGACCAAACTCTTTCACTAAACCTCAGAGCAAAATAGCTTCTTTCACTCCTTCAGTAATAGTAATATACTTAGCTTCAATGGTCGATAATGTCGTAATGGACTGTAGAGAAGAATACCAACTGATAGTTAAACTAAGCAGAGTAAAAACATAGGATGAAAATGACCTTCTCCGATCATAGTCACCACCATAGTCGACATCTACATAGCCAAGTACACCACCGAGATAAAAACAACTTTTTTCAAATACCAAACTGAGCTTACTAAAACTCTTTAAGTAGTGAAGGATCCACTTCACACCTTCCCAATGCTCCTTACCAAGATTATACATGTACCTAAATATAACACTGACAACATATGCCAAATCCAGCCGGGTACATACCATAGCATACATTAAGCTACCAACGATATTAGAGTACAGAACGCGAGACATACTTTCCTTAGCTTCATTAGTAGATGGGCATTATTCAATAGAAAATTTAAATGTGTAGCTAATAGAGTAGTATGGGCTTACATTGAGCTAAATTGAACTTGTCAAGCATCTTCGGATAATATTTCTTTTGAGAAAGCATAAGTTTACTTGTTTGACAATCCAGAATAATCTCCATCCCAAGAATCTTCTTAGTAGCAACCAAGTCTTTCATATCAAATTTACTGCTAAATTGGGCCTTCAACCTATAAACAAGAGCCTTACTAAGCGCTGCAATCAACATGTCATGAACATAAAGCAAAAGATAGAAGAAGGAACCATCAGGGAACTTTTGAAAATACACACAATTATCATAGATACTTCTAAAGTATCCTTTCCCAATCATGAAAGAGTCAAACCTTTTATACCACTGTCTCGAAGATCATTTGAGACCATACAAAGATCTCTTCAAACGACAAATATGATCCTCCTTTCCTTGAACCACATAATCCTTGGGTTGATAGATGTAAATTTCTTCTTTAAGATTGCCATGCTGGAATGCAGTTTTCACATCCATTTGTTCAAGATCTAAGTCATAAAGAGAGCAAAGTAGATTTAACTTCTTTTAAAGAGAGAGTTCCACAATTACTATAAAGCATGATTTCATTAAAGTGCTTATACCAATAAGGTAGTGAAATAACAAGCAGCACTATTTGATCCTCATCATCAATTTTAACATTAAGATTTCGCAAATTAATAATAATGGAATTAAATTTGTCAAGATGAGAAGGGACGGGTGAACCTTTGGACATCTTAAGCATAAAGAGACATTCTTTGAGACGAAGTTTGTTGGCCAGACTCTTCTTCATGTGAAGGGATTCTAATTTCCACCAGAGTCCTGCCGTAGTTCTCTCACGGATTACTTCTCGAAGCACTTCACGCGTCAATCATAACTGAATAATGAACAAGGCTTTTTCATCCAACTGTTCCCAATCCTCTTCTGACATATTGGCAGTTTCTTTGTCTTGCCAGACAAAGCTTTCTTCAATTCATGTTGTGTGAGAACAACTTGCATATGGACCTTCCAAATAGCAAAATTGATTTTTCCATCGCACTTGTCAATGTCGAATTTGGATGAAAGAGACATGGAGACAAGACTTGATTGACCGAAACGAACCTTGCTTTGATACTAGTTTGTTATGCTAGAAATCGTAGAAGCAATGGCATCAATTCAGTAAATAAGGAAAAATAGCAGAAGCACACAAAAATTTTACGTAGGAGACTTGAGTGATGGGAGAAAAACCCACAGGGCAAAGAGAACACTAATATGCACTATGTCAATGAGAAAATTACAAGTATTCTCTCTCTCACACATACAAACCTTAGGACTAACAAGGAATACACCAATAAAATATTTCAAAGGACTCCTAAGGGGTGTTTATATAGTAGTATAACCCTAGGCTATGAATCCTACATAGAGTAGGAATTTGAAATAGTGTCAAATAAGAGAAAAAGTACAAGTAAGAATATACATAAAGTAGTAATCTACATAGAGTAGAAATCTTGAAGACTTGGGTCATTATCCCAACAGATATCAATCAAATTAGGCTCTAATAATGATCTCAATTGGAGATCATAAATCCTTCTTCTAACTCGAAATCTCAATGTCCTTCATCACGTGGAAAAGAATAATGAAAAACTCAAGGTCAAGCTTGAAGATGGAAAAGAGAACCCAAATTATACCTTATGGCTAGCAAACAACTAACTTCTCTTCTTATGGCTACTCGGTATAATAAAGAAAGAAGTTTAAACATCCATTGCAGTAGATACTACTTCTTACAATGTTTAGAGTTCATTAAGAGAATAGTTGCTGCCAACCATAATTGAAAAAGAAGGCCTTCTTAAAACTATCGATCAAAAAGGGATTAGGACCTTTGGATAAATAAATAAAAGAATTCAAATCAATATGTGAAAATCTTGTAGTTATAAAGAAATCAATATTCGATCTCGATAAATTTTTTCAGATTGCTCAAGGATTAGGACTAAAATATGAAAACTTTCGACTAGCTATGATAACCAAGCCACCTTATCCTACTTTTAACTAATTTGTGCTTGCTCTTCAAGGATGTGAGCTGACTCTTGCTACCCAGAAGCAAGAAGAAAAAGGCTACCAGTTGAAGCAATATAGGAAATCAAGGTGGTTTTAGCTTAAGGGTAGAAGCTTTACTCCAATTGGTTGATACAATAATAAAAGCTTTAGTTCATATTTCTCCATGAAAGAAGACATTAACGGAGTCAAACAAAACCAAGAAAAAGATAATAAACCAATCTGTCAAATTTGTGGAAGGGAAAATCATGTCACTCTTGATTACTGGTATAGGCTTGATTATTCTTATCTGTTAGAGGACTTATTCCAGGCTCTAGTTGCTCTCACTATAAACAATAATGACCCTTTTCTCTACAAACACTCAAGAGCAACAACGCATATCATCAATGATACAAGTGTGTTGCTTAGTCCAAAACCATATAAATGGAATGATGTTATTTATAGTAGAGATGGAGACAAATTATTTATAACACATATTGGTGAGACAAGTGTTAGTAGTTTAAATTTAAAGGATGTTCTTATTGTCTTTAAACTAAAGAAAAACTCAATTTCAGTATGCAAAATCACTATCGATAACTCTTATGCTGTTGAATTCACTCCATATGATTTTCTTATTGTGGATAAAAACAAGAGAACATTAGGAAAGTGGCATATACAGAAACAACTATATATATTTTTATTAAAATTTTCATAAAGTTTTATGTGCTATCAGATCGAGCAAGTTATCTTCCTTCTAGCACTAACGTCTTAAAAATCTAAGTGCAAAGATTATTTCTCTGCTAAAAAGGAAGAAAGATATTTGATCTCACTAATTGACAAACTAAGCATTTGATTTGTGGTAGTTGTTAAGTAGGAAAGAGTTGTAAACAATCCTTTAATTTGAATAACAAAACTTTTTATTTTCCTTTACAAAAGGTGTATTTTGATCTCTGGGAACTGTTCCTATTATTTCCAATCAAAGTTTTCGATTTTATATTATTTTCATAGATGATTTTTCAAACTTTACCTATTTATACCATTTTTAAAAATTCATACTTTGACTCTTACTTCTCAAGGTTCAACGACTTGTGGAAAACCAAATCGATAAAAAGATTAAAAATTTTCAATGTGATAAGGTTGGAGAATTAAAATCTTTTAATTTTCTCAAACATATTGACGACTATGGACGTCAACTATAGATCTGATGCCTTGGGAGACTATAGCAAAATGATGTAGTTGAAAGAAAGCACATATATATTATTGAGAAATGTTTAAACATATTATTTCACGCTAATCTACTAACATTTTTATGGGTTGAAGCAATTCTTGCAGCTACCTACTTAATTAATAGGATGTCATCCTTAGTTTTTATAACCAATCTATATCATATGGAACTTGGTTATAAAAGCTTGTAAGTATTTGGATGTTTATATTTGTCATCTCTAAGGCCTCAAGGTGGATAAGTTTGTCAAGAAGATGTATCCATGTGTGTTTATCAATTATAGTCCAATCCACAGGGGCTATCAATGTTACAAAATTCAGAAGAAGAGAGGTTACACCTCAAAGCATGTTGTTTTTTAAGAAGGCAAATTTGTCTACAAACTAGCTCCTGTAAAATCAAGTCCAATGTAACTGGAACTTATTGAAATTCCAACCTTTACTGAATGGTTTAACATCACACCTAATATTGTTCCTAAGGATTAATTTGAAATGTAATTAGTAATGCAATCTTCTATTTTGAATAGTAATACTTATTATGATGTAGATAGTGGCACAACTCTTAATAACCATAACATGCTAGCTCTAAACCTTAAAAATGGTGCACTTTCGAATGTGGAAGAATTGTAAGAAATTAAATCATTGGCAACAATAGAACCAGTTGATGCACATGCTACCATATTGACAAATGATACAATAGACCTTGTAGATGTACAAGTTAGCATTATAAAATGACCAGGTTAATAGCTTAAATGGTGTCAACATCAATAGTAGTGCAAATGAAGCTTGTGTTCATCCACAACAAGATAATCCACCTTCAAAACATTTATAGGACTATCAATACTACTTGATCCAAGACACGTTACCTACAAAACCATGAAATCGCCACCATGCACTTAAGGACTCTCGTTGGGTGGCTTCCAAGGAGGAAGAATTGTTCTTCGTTCAAACAAGGCCTAGTCACTAGTTCTACAACCATCAAATATGAATGTAGTTGGGTCAAAAAAAAATCGAATTAAACACCGTGAAGATGGCTTTGTATATAAACTAATAGCGAGTCTTGTTGCTTGAGGTTTTACCCAAAATATTTTTGCATTGACTTTAATAAGACCTACAATGCTATTATTTTTTATACTACTATTTGACTTGTCGTCGTTATTTCTACTTCAATAAATTGGTGCATAAAATAACTTGACATCAATAATGCCTTTTTAATAGAAGCTTGAAAGAAATTGTGAACACGGAGTAGCCCTCTAGTTTTGTAGATGTCCATAATCTTATATGCCTTCTTCACAAGTCCCTTTATCGGTTAAAGCAAGCCCTTCGAACTTGTTTTGATCATTAGTATCAATTCCTTTTACACCTTAGTTTCTATTGCAATAAGGTATATTAATTGTCTATCATCAAGGTTCTACTATAGTGTTATTTCTTATCTATGTAGATGACATTGTGGTGACTAGAAACAATCTCATTCATCTCTCAACTAATTAGTCAATTGAGTTTAGAGTTTGTCATGGAGGATCTCAAATTGCTACACATCTTCCTAGGTGTCAAAGTTAAAGAATTCACTAGAGGAGATGTTCTTTCATAAGACAAGTACGTTAAAGATCTTGCTCGCACTGGCATGACTAATTGTGCAATTACTGCTTCTCTCATGGTTCTCAAGGATATGCCTCATGTTTTAGATGATACACTTATGGGAGCCACATATTACAAGAGTGTTATTGGCGCCCTTCAATACCTTACACTTGCTCGACCAAATATCTAACTTGTAGTGAATACAAATTTTCAAGTTTTGAATAAACCCATTAAATTACATCTTAGGGCAGTTAAGTGAATACTTTGTTGTCCTAAGGGAACACAAGTCTATGGATTTCACTTTATATCTCGTAGTTTACTTTCTTTATATACCTTTTTACACACTGATTGGGGAGGATGTCTTTTAAAACAACGAAGCACAATTAGTTTTATGTCTTCTTAAGACCCAATTGCATCTTATGGTGTTATAAAAAGCAATCTATAATTGCTAGATCAAGTTCAGAAGCAGAATATCGATCCATGGCCTACTATTGCTAAGTTAACATAGTTTACATTCTTGTACGTGACATCAACATTTCCTTGTTTCAACCTCCTTAGTTATTTTGTGACAATATTATTGCTCCTTATATGTCTGTCAATCCTTCATTTCATGCAATGACAAAATATGTTGAAATAGATTATCATTTTGTCAAAAAAAAAAAAAAGTGGTCATGAGTAACCTTGCCACACGATTTATGTTATCTTTTCATCAGGCCGCAGATTTCTTCACCAAAATTTTGCCAAGAGCATCATTTTTATTTGTTCGTAGTAAGATGGGACTTCATTTATAGTACTCTGCCTCCATCTTGAAAGAGGCTGATAAGAAAGCAAAAATTATTGTAAAAGAGATAAATATAACATGGAATAAGAAAAATCGTGACAGTCAAATCAAGACAACTGACAAAATCATTGCTAATAAAGAATCATGGAGCTGCTGTACAAAATTAAGAAGCTAATGTAGTATACTACTATTCTTCTTTTTGTATTATTTGTATATATACCTCTCTTGTATCCAAAATTAAATTAAGAAAGAAAACAAAAGGTTTTTTAGTTGTTCAACTATGTGGAGACATTTTCGCATTCAATTTGAGAAATTGTCTTTAAGGTTGCAAGCAATGAATCCATAGTTATTGATCGGCGCGATGGGGTGGGAGTGTAAAGAGTGTATTCCTATCCAATAACTCTTCTAACCCAAGAACAGGCTCTCAAATTCTGATCAGGAAGCCAAAGGTGAGAACTTCGATCAAGAAAACGTCTACCATGGAATTAATAGTTATATTGTATTACTTAATCACCACGTGTGCGATGACATCCTTAAAGAAGAAGAACAAACGGACCCTTGTTTTTTTTTTTTCACTTTAATCGATTTCTCCTATCTCTGTCATTATTATTTATTGGAATTGGGTCAGAAAAGTCAAAATATTTTAAAATAAGAAAAAGAAAAGGCCAATTTAGAGCCCCGCAATCAATTACAATGACATTATAAATTTTGTTGCTAAAATTTCAATATAACTATTTCTGAAAGATCAGTATGATAAGAGAAGAGAAGTTCTTTCTCTCTTGTCTTTTCTTTTCTTTTTTCCCCCTATCTACGCTGCTTTGAACCATTTCAACAGGCACACGTATGCCCTATGGTCAAATTCGAACCAACGAAGATGTTAACTATCGTTTCTTTTCAGACGCATACGTAATTCTCTTGGTAGAAAGAAAGAAGCTGAAAGCTACTTGACTGTAAGAGAAAATTGTTAATGAAGCTGCTTTTTAGTTTAGTAGTAGGGTAATGTGTATTAACTCACTGGCCTAGCAATTAGTTTATCTTCTTAAATGGGTTAAACTTAAAACATATATAGAATTTACATATTTCTATTTTGCTTCATCTGAATGCTCGAATATTAATTTATTGTGACTGCATGGAAACGCAAGAAACTTGTCGTATGCATGTAATTAGCACGTACAAGGTCAAGTATAGGAGAGGTTCTTTCTTATTTTAAATGATAAGGCAGGCATTTTAAAAATTCAGAATCTGTTTGAACATCAAAATTTGACCTACGACTTATAAGAGAAATACACTAACTTACACTAATAAAATAAGACAGAGCAACCTCTCGATCGATTATGTACGTTTTGTTACAATATAAAATTAAACCACTAATCACTCAACAACCAAGACAACCATTTAGGGATTAAATATGCATTTCAAAGGCCATATTATGTTACAGGCGGCAGGTCAGAAATTAAAAAGTGAAAAAAGAAATGCGAAAAGGTGGAGATATTGAACTCGTTACTTGTTAGTAACTAAAGATTAAAGCGGTTGGTACGTCATTTATCAGCCAAGAACAATGATTAGTAGCCGGGAATTGTGAGGAGAAACAAAATGATAACTATTTAGGACTCTTTCAAAAGCTTTGTAACTAATTGCATAATGGTTCCACTAGTCGTGACGCTTTTGGGAGACCCTTACACTCATTAACACGTATTTTTAGGTTTATGAGTATTTGCGTACACTTGGCTACTTGTAGTTAATGCCAATCTGCATGCAAATTCTGTATTATCACATTCTGTTGTAAATGTCTCACTAATGTATATATTTGATTATATATAATAATTTGCAACTAACAGTGTAACTCATATTTATAAATTTAAAATTTTGATTTAATAGTTTGTCTTATAAAGATTATTCTTCCTTAGACAAAATTTGTTAGATCACTGCACAACGTCAATGAGGTAAACTATGTGAAACAACTTTTCTGAGCCATTTTTTATTCTCAAAAGCTATAAGTTTTAGCTTATCCAATTTTCATTTACGTGAAAAGACTTAACCGTGACCCGGTGGGAGAAGATTTAACAAGCTAGTCCGATCAAATGGCCATTTTATCAGAGAAGAGACATGGCATATTATCTGTTTCAACCCTTTTTGTCTAACAGTCCCGGATACTGATAGGGCAGTGCCTAAGTCTATCATCTCTTTCTTGTTTGCGGTGGTTGCGCGTGCAAAGTGAGACAAAGAGACCCACCCATCATCTCTCTTTTTTGTTGGTGGTGGTTGCACGAGTAGACTCTGAGAAAGAGAGAGAGGTCTACGGTTGTTTAAGAGGTGCTTTTCTATGGAGATTTTAAGGTCGAAGGTCATAGTTTCGATGGAGGCTTGCCCCCTGCAGTCTTGTTGCTCACTGTGTCTTTCTGGGACCCATTTCTGATACCCTTCGTTTGGACCCACCTAAAATTCCAGAAACAGTACCCTTTCGCTATCCATGTAGGTAGGTTGCTCTTCTCATGCGCATAGTTAAACTAACCCCACCCCACCCCAAGACTGTAATAATCACCGTGAAACAAACCTCAATTTCCATGTGTCTCTGCCCTTTTATGTCCTTACATCTCATATATAAATAGCCTTTATACATACTCTTCCTTACTACAACAAACTAGTTACTCCACTTCTCCTACCTTCCATTTCTATATTCTGTCCTTTCTGATTGTATGTCTTTTCCTCTTCACCTTCTCATCTCTCTCTGGTTTGCTTGTAAATGACACAGAGCATGAGCATATCCGTAAATGGACAATCTCAGGTCCCTCCAGGCTTTCGATTCCATCCCACAGAGGAAGAGCTCTTGCATTACTACTTGAAGAAGAAGGTTTCTTACGAGAAGATCGACTTAGATGTTATTCGAGATGTTGATCTTAACAAACTCGAACCATGGGACATTCAAGGTTTGTCTTCATCTATTTAGTCTATAACTGCGAACATATTTTAAGTTCTTGTAACTTGATGATGTTAAGGAGTTTAGATTTTTGGTTTTTGTAGAGAGATGCAGAATAGGGACCACCCCTCAGAACGATTGGTACTTTTTCAGTCACAAAGATAAGAAGTATCCAACAGGAACTCGAACAAATAGAGCTACTGCTGCTGGGTTCTGGAAGGCCACAGGCCGCGATAAGGTGATATACAGCAATGGGAAAAGGATTGGAATGAGGAAAACTCTAGTTTTCTACAAGGGTCGAGCCCCACACGGTCAAAAATCCGACTGGATCATGCATGAGTACAGATTGGACGACAACACCACCGACACCAATGTAAGCCTTTTCTATAAGCTACAGCAATCTGCATTTGTTGAAAAAAATCCTGAGCACCAACCTCTTACGTTAGCTAAGTTGTATAAATTCAGGTTTCCAATGTAATGGGAGAGGCAACGCAGGAAGAGGGATGGGTGGTTTGCCGTACCTTTAAGAAAAAGAATCTCCACAAAACCCTAGACAGTCCTTTAAGTGCATCCTCTATGACTGCAGAGACCAGGACGTCACAGATGTTCAGCTCTTTCAGTGAAGGAGCTCTAGATCAAATACTTCAACACATGGGAAGGACACGTAAGGAAGAGAACGAAGCTGACATTATTAACAGTGGAAGATTTCTCCGGCCAATCGATACAGCTAGCAGCAATAGCTATAATGAGAGGTTTATGAAGCTTCCAAGCCTAGAGAGCCCAAACTCAACGAGTAGCCAAAGCCAAAGTTGTTACCAAGCCATGGTCACAGACAATGAAGACTCCATAACCAATCAGGTGGGCTGCACCAATCCCAACCCGGTTTATCCTATCGACGCGAGACCCACTAACTGGGCAGCTCTAGATCGCCTGGTAGCTTCTCAGTTAAATGGTCAAAGTGAAACTTCCAGGCAACTAGCATGCTTGAATGATCCCGCCATGGCCTATTACACCCTTCCCAATCATCATGATGTCCAGTTGCCAAACCTACGATCGTCATTTTCTCTTCCATCAAACAGGTCTTACCATGGAAATCAAGATTTCAACAGTAGCGACGTTGACCTCTGGAATTTCGCCACCCGATCGTCGTCGCCTGATCAAATTTGTCATGAGTCAAACCCTAATATATAACAGAACAACACTACATGTAATCATATCGTTCAGTACTAAAGTCAGAAGAGTATAATGGCATTAGTAATGTGATAATACAAGTGATATAACATTCAAATAAAGCGGAATGAGTGCTTAGATGGGGTGGCATTGTCAAACGTTATCTTTACTTAATCAAGATGTCTTCCATTGTCAATTTGTTATCTAGAAACCCAGCCAACAGTGGGTGGTATGATAATATCTTTCTAACTGCAATAATAATTCTGCCTTTTTATGCCTCTAATAATAAGGTCTTATTAGATAAGTCTTATGCGTAATTATTTTTGGATCGAATCATCACATGGTCTGTCGGTCTGTGCTACTTTTCCGATACGACCTGCTGTTCACCACCATTCCTCCGTCGTATAGAGACGGGTCATTGTTGTTCATTAAGCTCTGGTTTGTGTTACACACATTGAATAACCTAATGCCTCTTTTGATATGTTATTTTCTCAAACATATTGGAACTGAAAAAAGAAAAAACACCCAATGTATTGTATCAGACGGGACCAGTCTCAAATCATATAATGGAGAGAATGGTAGGGGGACCATTAGATTTATAATTGGTGTAATCCCCTCCACAAACTCCTTCTTTACTTTTGTGGGAGAGAAAAGTTAAAAAGTTGAGAAAAATTGATAGTCAAACTAATATAGGTCATGTGGTATACAAAGATTAACTAAAGAACCTTTTGATCTCTTGCCCTTCAGTTTTAAGATCAATTTTTGGAGGGTTGAATTATTAGTTAATGTAAACCAACCTTGCTCCTCTGTATAACTGTACATTAACTTGTCTGAAAATACAAAGACATGACAACGTGCGAGAAAGAAACAAAGTGGAAGCCAACAAGAAGCGGGATTCTAGGCCATGCCACCAACCACTTTCTTTGGAAAAGCTCAAGGAACTTTTAAGCCTTTGAAACTACGTAGTTTCCCATTATGTAATCCGACAGCGACCACCTTATTGGGAGTTAGGGGTGTACGGCCTTTCTAATCGTCTTATCGTGTTTGTTCTCAAATTGCCAAAGGCACACGTACACGTACACCGCATCTGTTTCTTTTTTCACGTCCGTAAAAGTTGATTACTTTTTCATTTAAGCTAATCTTGTTTAGCATCTTCTGTTTAGTAGCCAAAGTTTTGCAGGACAAGCTTAATTAATCGGAATTAGCCTTATATACGCTGGATGCCTCTCTGGGCTACAGAGACGCGGCATACTTGAGATTTGATGTCGCAATACTTTCAAGACGTCATTTGAATAGCTCAAGTGGTACAAATAAATTTTGATGAATGAATCGAATTTTATTATATGCAATTTTAAAAATTAAATCTACATCACTAGCAATTACGCAATTTCATACTTGATCGGAATTAATTAATAAGTTTATGATATGATCATAGGAATAGTGTTACTCAAATAATCTCCCCAAATTGATTTGTTAATCAATTCACATCAATTAACTTAACAGTATAATATTATATATGCGTTAATACAAGTAAGATGAGTATATATGAATTTTAATAAATAAAACAAAACCATTGAATTATTCATTAATTAGCATTCTATTATTATTATTATTATTATTATTATTATTATTATTATTATTGAATATCTAAAATATGCATAAAAAATTAGCATGACTGAAATCGAAACCAGTATTTATGTCTATTACAAAACTATATTTATATGTGACGGTAAGTAGTTGATAAAAGTATAATTAGACTTATTCATATTGTTTGCAGCAAATTTAGATCAATTCGTTATTAATTACACATTTTTATTGTCAGCTAATCAGTATGGAAAGCTTGGTAAACAAACAAAGGGAAAAGCCCTAGAGAAATAGAAAGGAGATCCAAAAGTTTCAAGTAATGTGGTGTCAACAAGACTTATCCTGTAGAGAAAACATTGGAAGTTGGAACCAGAGGGAAATGTCTTCTCATTTACGCTCCATCCCAGATTTGAGAAAGACCAAAACATAATTGACTATCGAGCGAATATGCATCCGATTTAACTCCCCAACTTGACTTGAGTTACAAATCGACAAGGTCCAGGTTATGTTTAAGCACTATTTCTCATCACTTTCAGTTTCTGGAACAAAGTTTTCCCTTTTCATTCAATTGTACGCAGGTCCTACACAAATTCCTGTCTCATTATTACATGTTAATTATCAATATATCATCGTCATCAGGAAATTGTTCAACTTTTTTCTTCCGATGTAGCAACAAAAGAAACAGAAACAACTGATTACGTTTACTTATTTATGCTAAGCCTAACCACAAAATTAAGGAACAGTTCAACATTACTGTAATTTTTGCAAACTAAATTCTTGCATATTTTCTTAATTATATGGAGAGTAGAAAACAAACGCATCCAAGAAGAGGCAAGACCTGGTTTTAATTTCATTCCAATTTATGGTAATAGAGAATAGAACTAGGCAACCTGTTTACTTGAAATGTGTGGTTGAGAGAGACAATCATGAACGAAGTTTCAAGCCTTCGAAACACATGATCACTTGTTAACGTCAAAGACCCACTAGCCAATGTGGAGTCATGCCAAACCCCTAATTGGTTCATCGATAAATCATGCATACAACTGGCCATGACTATTCACAACAATTCAACCCATTATGATCACCATTAGGTATTTATTGTTAGTGAGGACTTTGGATAACACCCGCAATTTATTGCTAATTAAAGAATTTAATCATTAAAATATTGAAATGAAAAATAACATAAAAACTGTCCCAGAGATCCATAGTTGCTTTTGTTTTTCTCAAAGATGTCATATATTAAGATAATTTGATCAATTAAATATATATTAAAATCTCTTAAATTAGTGGGTTAATCAAGTTTGGTGAGATAGGGTCGGACCGTGAGTTGGGCAAGGTGTTACATCAGTATGGAAATTGGGGCACCAGCAGGAGCTCTCCTCTAATTTGTGGATGCACTTTCTATATGGTTTCGGCACGGAAGCTCCTATTATATCTCTTTTTGAAAAAACAAAGCCTAAGAATCATATCGCAAAAAGATATTTGATGTGATCAAAAGGCTGGATCCTAAATTCCTTTACATGATTTTTTTTGTGTCTCAAACATTTATACTCATTTCGCTAGAGTCCAGGCAGCTAGAGAACATGAGGACGTTAACACCCTTTTACCCTACCATCACCAAGTGAGGTGTGGAAGATGGATCCCTTTCGGAAATTGTTGACAATTATTGAACTGTTAAACCAATTGGCATGCCTTTTTCTGATAAAGGATAATAATTGACATGTCACATCTCATCCTGGACTCTATTTACTAACACTCTTCTGTAATGATATTTACCATAAGTTCTATGTTTCATATCATGTTTTGAAGGTGTTATAAGCTTCGGATGCAATAAACTTTGCGTACTCTCTTATTAAGAATTAAAATCATGATCAAATACGTAAATTTTATTTTATATAGTATATAACTTTCAAGGTCGAATTTCTCTTTGATTTTATTATAATTTTGTCATTTTTTAAATATTTTCAGTAAAGAAAATTAAAGAAAAGAATAAAAGTAATGAAAAATAAATAATGTTTATTTTCTGTAGGCTGTAAATCAATAAAAGGTCACTTAACTATTTCAACATGATCCCTGCATCTAAATTTGGCCGGGACTTCACAGTGGAAAGGAATAATAGTTGACCAGTGTAATATATGCTGGATGTCTTAATATTACATCTTTGACCTTTCTCGTCACTTTTTTCCTTCTGCTAACGTGGGGCAATCAACGTATATTATCTAAATTCTCCTTTTAATAACGGGCAATCCACATGCATCATCAAAAAAGGACAGGTTTCTTTCTACTTTGATTTTTTATTTGTAATTTTAAATGTAATAAAAATGTTATTAAATTTATTTTTTCTTCCAATTTTCTTAACGTATGAAAATAATTTTTTTGTTTCTATTTTAAATCTAATTTACTATTAACTAAATATATCAAATTACTTAATAAACATAATTTAAATTTAAAATATCTTCAAAATATAGAATTTCAATTTTATTTACTTAAATAAAGAAATATTTTTTTACAAGTAAAAATCTAATTATAAAAAACATTTTATTGATATTTTATTAATAAATTTATATATTAAATTAATTTAATAAAATTAATTTATCATTAAATTTTATCCAATATGTAATTATTATTAATAATAAAAATACAACTACACATGGCATTAAAGTTTGAGTCTAACTTGACTCGGGCCGGACTCAACAAAATCAGCCCTATTTGACCAAGTATCAGGTTGGACTCATACTTTTCTTAAGTTTTGAGTTTTGAAAGAGGCTCGTGTTTTAGCTTTTATGCTCCACACATTATGGAGTCCAAAAAAAAATTTTAAAATAAAATTTAGTTAAATAAAATAATTTTAAAATTATTTAATTATTTAAATTTGAAAAATATCAAACTCGAGTTGAGGTTTAGCTTTGAACTATGAGTCTTGAGCTCGTACACCTATTTTTGAGTCAGGCTCTGAGCACCCCTAAATATAGTTAAATTAACATTAATAATTAGACATGTATTTAATTTTTGTTTGAAAAACAAAAATTAAAAATAAGAAAAAAAAACTAAAAGTCATCAACTTGGACTCGAGAAACCCTTAGATATATTTACATTGCAATCAATAAACAAATATACTTGTATTTTTATTTAAAAAATAAAAAATAAAAAAGAACTTAAATGATCCTTGAACGTTAAGATTCAAATAATTACCATATGCGAAATAAATTATTTTGACGAGATAATTCAAAACTAAATAATAAATTAATTTTAAGTGATTTGTATAGGCCACTGACAAGAAAATGAAACTTAATCTTTAACACTTGAACAGTTTCTATGAGAATTTACACCATGTTTTATGAAGCAAATCTTAATCTTTTACTTCATCCTATCTAGGGATGGCAACGATTTTATGTGAGCATCGTAATTTGTAATAAACATAACTAATCATACATTTTTTTCTAATAATGATGGAATAAACAAGTTTTTTTTCCCTCAAAAACTTTATTTAAATTCAGACATTTTTATACAAATTTAACTTAAAATCAAACGTGAAATCTATATGTTCCAAAACATTCAAAATAAGGTTAAATGGTTAAATTAAAATTTAATATTTTACCATAATTCAATTTAAATCCATAATTGTAGGAACCAAAATGTTCAGAAGTTACACTTCCTCTTGTCACAAAATAGGTTCCCTTATTACAAATTTTCTCTTCCTTCTCTCTACCTTGCCATGGCTCTTTCTCCTTCTTTGAACTTTCTTCTCTCACTCTCCCTTTGGCACCCACTGCTTTTTTATCTTCTGCTTGTTGTATCTCAACCATATTCTTTGATGACCTACCCAAATTACCTAAAACTCAGGCTGCTTTTAAGCAGGAGCCATGTACAAATGTTGTACATCGACAAATGGTGGGCAGTAGAATCCAGTCAATAAAGTAGGGTCTTGCGTTTACTTTAAATAGAGAAAAGAAAAGAGAAAGAACGCCCCATCACAAGCAATTGAATGAGTTTTGAGGCTGACATTTTACCATTTTGGTAAATGTCACTCGATTCTACCCTTCTGTTGGAGATTAAGGAGTTTCCTCCTCTCTCAATATCTCAGCAAATACCTACCCAGAAACCTGATAAATACACTTGGAGTCCAGTAGTGGGAGACCTAGACACTTTCGAGAAGCTTCACTATGTAGCTGGTATAAAGGACAAACATGTATCTCCTCCGGTAGACATTCTTCTCAAAGGAGCAAGTAAGTGAAAAACCTCGATTGTTGGGTATTTTGTTGAGAAAAGAATTGCTTTCCCAGTAATCCAACATTAGGGTAGACACTAATTGGAAGAAGTTGGGTGTTCAATCCACACTTATAACTGAGGATGAGTCTGTTGTCCTTAAAGGAAACAATTGGCAAGGTCCTGGACATTAGGCCCTAGCACATTTAAAGTAAGATATTGTTTTTTAGGAAACAAGAATTGGGTTCAAGTGAGACAGAAATGAAATTAAATCTATTCCAATTTAGGTCAGCATGCATAAAATCTCTCTTGAATATTGGTCATCTAAAAGGTTGAATTATTTGTCTAGTTATATTGGAACTCCATTAGCCTATAGATGACAATAATGTAAAAACAAAAAAAGTTGAAAATGCTAGGGTGTGTATCGAAGTGGAGCACAGGCAAAATATGCCAGATAGTATTCCTATCATGAAGTTCAATTTGGGTGGAGAATTGGTGGAAGACAAAGTTGTGTTATCCTATCTATGGAAGCTATATATGTTGGACCCCGTTACCGAAGTCCAACTCGTATGCAGCATATCCTAAAACGTGAGTTATTCTCCGAAAGGGTACACCTTATCCATTATCGTGATTCAGGGTGGTGAGCATAACTTT
>JANZXR010000009.1:23637136-23654636 GCA_027575705.1 Erythroxylum echinodendron
TCAATCAAAATAATTTATCTAACAATACCAAAATTCATTCAAATCATGTTTACTAAAATAATCAAAAATTCAAGGCCTAACAATATATGTCCTATCAATGGAAGTCGTATATGAAACATGGTATCAAAATGTGGATTCCCAAAAGGAATGTTAATGAGGTAGTCAATGAAAGCAAACTGCATTCAAGTGCACCCGAAATAAAGCAAGCAGATTGTGAAGTGAGAAATGCATAAATTTAACAAACGACTCGTCCAATTAACTTAGGAAAGACAAATGGTGGTCTTATCGAAGTATCTGAAGTAAAAATAGTTAATATTGTTGAGAATCAAGTTGCAACATCTAATGACAATCTTAGCTATATAGAAGAGAATGGTAGTAAGCATAAGTTATCCTCTGAAACCTCCATGCAATGTGTTGATTTAGATGTAGAAAATTAGCAACAAAGGACTGCAAGAATCCAATTGAATAGTGCTGAAGACATTATGCAAAAGGCTAAGTCACAAATTCAACAGAAGAAGGCAGAAGAAATAACCAATGGAAAAAACAATAAGACAATCAATCATGTGGTAACTAAAGTAACAAATGCTGACAAATTAGCTACCCTAGGTACTGTAAATCTTGTTAATGAAGAGAGCAGCAATGAAATTGGTATCCAGCATGAAGATGGGCAGGCTACAGGCATTAAAAGTTGAAAAACTAGGAGAAGGATTAAAAAAACTAGGAGAAGGACTAAGTCCTCTTAACCCTAATAATTAGCACAATATAGAATGTTTAGGGACTAAATTGTTCCAATAAACGACTAGCTTTAAAGGATTATCTTCAAGCTAGTTAGTCTTGTTTTACTGGTTTAGTGGAAACCAAGATCAAAGAGGAAGTTTTTCCAAATGGATTGAAATTTATTGTAGTAGAATGGAAAACCTTGAGCAATCACCCTAAGGATCCCAATGGAAGGATTATTGTCGCAATAAATCTAGCTTTACCGTGTTCTCTTTAACTCGTACTACACTGATCAACCAACTCATTGTGAACTTGTTTTAAAGTCACTTAGCATTCTTATAACTATAACTGGGGTTTGTACTGCTAATTGGGAATTTCAAAGGGTTAGCTTGTGGAAAGACCTACAGGATATTAATCTAAACATGTCAGTACAGTGGATGCTAACAAGGGATTTTAACTGCTTATTATCTTCTTTTGAAGCCTTGGAGGCAAGGAAAGTTACATATGCTGATACTAAAGAATTGACTTCATTAACTTCTTCTCTTGGACTTGTTGATCTAAGATATCAAGGGCCTATATTCATATGGAGCAATCAATAGAAGGGTAATATATTTGTTCAAAGAAAGGGTAATATATTTGTTCAAAGAAAGTTGGATAGGTGCTTAGTAAACAATAGTTGGCTTCATCAAGTAACTGAAAGCTATGCAATGTTTAAGGAACCTCTATTTTCTTATTATACTCTTGTTAAGATATGCATCAATAGTAGCTTGATTAAACGAAGATAACCTTTCAAGTTCTTCAACTCCCTAAATAAACACTCTCGCTTGATTCAATTATTGCAAGTGTTGTTGGTACAGATGTGCAGAGCTTTAAGACTTTTCAATGTGTTCAAATGATTAAATGCATTAAAGCTTAATGCATTACTCTCACTAAGCTTAATACGGATCCTTTGAAATTTAGTAAAGAACAGGCCCTCAAAAATCTGTCTTTGACTCGAAAGCTTTTAGCCAAGGATCCCACTAATTCCTCACTCTTGGAGAAAGAGAAATCAGAATTGTGTACTTACTTGTAGATAATTGAGGAATATCGAGAGAAACCAAAATAGAAGTCTAAAATCCAATGGTTGCAAGAAGGGGATAGAAGTTCCAAATACTTTTTTAGTGTGATTTAAGGTAGGAGAAATAGAAACAGGACATTGTGCATAGATGATGAGAATCGTATGAAAATAAATGAGCAAGAGGAACTGAAAAGAGTGGCTAGAAGTTACTTTTAAGCAATAAATGGGGTATCTACTCACATTGTAAGTCTTCCTAGCTATCTTAATCAGTCGAATGGTTGAATCCATCAAACAAGATGAAGAATCCTCACTAATCAGGAAAGTCATAAGTGAAGAGATAAAAGAGGTGCTATTTTCATTTCATCCAGATAAAGTCCCCTAGGTCGGATGACTTTAACGTTAGGTTCTTTTAAAAGAAATGGAACCTATTACAATTACCATTTATTAAAATAGTTAAAGAGTTCTTCAGTAGTGGCAGGTTACTCACTGAAATTAACAAGACTATTCTTACTTTGGTGCCTAAGTTCCCCATCCTAAAGAAGTTGAATGACTCCAGACCAATATCCTGCTGCAATGTGTAATACAAAGATTATTTCTAAGATCTTTGCTAATAGATTGAGAAATACTCTACTTGGTATTATTAATTATAGTCAGGGTGCATATATTCCAAAAAGGAGTATGGGTTACAATATAATGCTGGATCAATAATATAAACATAAAGAATATGCCAGAAGTTGTGCTATTAAAATAGATTCCACTAAGGCATAGGACACAGTTGATTGGAGTTTCATTATTAATGCTCTCTATGTTTTTGCCTATCCTAACAAGTTCATTAGTTGAATCTATTCTTTTATATCAACAATTTCACTCTTAGTGTTAATAAATGGGGAGCCTACTCATCTTTATCATGCAACCAAGGGAATTAAGTAAAGAAACCCTCTTTTCCCCACCTATTCATTATCACTATGGAAGTTCCTCAAAGATTGACTTGGATGTATATTTGATGAAAGCTCAAATTTCAGTTAATCACTGTCATTGTTAAGAGCTTAATATTACGCAACTTTGTTTTGCAGATGATAATGACTCTCCTTCAATTGAGGTAATCTTAACCTCTCTGCTGAGATTCCAAAAAGTATCAGGCACAAAGTTTAACCTTCAAAAGAGTTTTGCTTTCCTTTCTAAGCAAAGTATAGTTGATTCCTCGAGGGTGATCATTGACGTAGGGTACAAACCTAGTATACAATAATATAAGAGATTGAGAGGGAAGAGTATAAAGATAAGCACAAATGTTCTTGAAAGTTATTTTCGAAAGTATTTTTTTAAGAAGGTAAAGTTGTTACAGTAAAAAATAAATAACTTGACATGTCTTATAGGGTTTACCACAAGATGGACTTCACCACGATTTTTTTCAAAAATTAATGCATAAGATATTGATATTTTAAACTAAAATCTTTAGAAATATTAAATTATAATAAAATTATTTATTTCTTAAAATGTTAATATTTATATGCTATATTTAAGATTTTATTATTAAAAAACAATAAATAGATTCATTTTTAACCTTATGAATTATTATTATTAAAACAAATTAAATTAAATTTGATTAATTTAAATTTTATACTTTTTATTTATTATAACCAAATTGAGAAATTATTATTTATTAAAATAAATTAAATCAAATAAAAAAATTAATTAATTTAAAATTTAGATTTTTTATTACTTATATACCGTCCACTTAATCCTTAGAACTTCCAGTTTTTAAACAACAATATACTATCTTGACGTGAAAAGAGATTACAAATAAAACTAAAAATAAAAACAAAACCAATAAACCAATCAATTTAAGATTAAAATTATTGCAATAAAATTATCCAACTGCTCTTTAACTACTTAACTAGCCCAAGTGCCACGATTCCTTTGTTTTAAGCGGTGGTCCGTTTGAGCCCGCGATTACCTTGTTTTAAGATTAAGGGGCATTTTGTTTGAGCCCACTCCCTGGGAGAGGCTTCCAAAAATTGACGGGCAGAGCGACCTAAAGTAGAGCCACCCCACTCGTCATCTCAAATTGTATTCGTGTACAAGGTGTCGGCACGACCCGCCGTCTCTATACGATCATTGACGCGTCGCCTCTCACCCTGACAGGACGGGTTAAAACGTGGCTAAATGATGCAAATTTGAATTTATAAGTATACTTGAGAAATATGATATTTTTCGCAGCCGATATGGGCATGCTAAAAAGAAGACAGCCCACTTCAAAGTTCTCTTTTCCTTCACTATTTGGTTTCTCCGATAAAACTTCTTGTGGAGGAAAGGCTATTGTCGGCTGCCTTTTGAGTTTTACCCAAGATTGCTCCTTTACTTGTTGGGTTCCTTTTCTGCTGTTCGCTTCTCGTGTGCTTGGCTGTTTTAGATGAGTGTATGTTCTGCTTCCGCGGAAGAGTTTTTGCCGTCAATTCTAATCTTCTAAGCAAAATTTCTCACTCTGTTTTGCGTTTAGTACGGACAATTGTAATTTTCCTTTTTGAGTTTTGATACAAAACATTTGCAGTTCCTGGAGTTCGATTATCATTTCTAATGTGGACCACATTTCATTATTTTTGTTGTCCTTTAACCAGAGTGGAGGTTAGAACAATTGGCGTATGGGCTGCCCATGGTGAAGAAAGAGCCTGCTTCCCTGAATCGTGTATATATATTGTGAAGATAAGGGGAATCCAACCGAAACTCAACGTTTTGACGTCAACGGCTGAGCTCGTTGCTTCTTAATGTGTGGCTGAAGATTATTTCCAGAATGCCAGAGAATGGTGTTCATGAAATGCTTATCTTCTTACAAAAAATGGCTTTTTTGTAACTTTCCCAATTTGCCTCATCTGGCCTTCCCAACCTCATGGGCCTTCTAATTACGGCCCTTGTTGCACCCTAAACAATCTTTATTATAGGCTCTGAAACTACTTGGCCCATAGTATGTCACAATTGTGGGTTTTAAGTTTCATTTGGACCTACGATCTGTAGATTTTCCGCTGAATTCTTCACTTATATTCTACGGAAAATGCCTAGTTTTTAGTATTCTTACAGCCAACAAAAAGCAGGAGAGTTACCAACAGCCTTGACCAACCAAATTGCGAGCAAAAGCAGCTCTAAATCCGTATACTCTCCTACTCCGTCCAATCCCCATAATCTCCAAAGGGTAATTTTGACATTTAATTATAAATCACATAAGGTGACAGTAAGTGATTGGTGATTGTTCGTGTGAAAAAATAGGCTCTAACGTACAGCAACATTACCGTCTTGAAATTAGGGTCTTTCGGGGGATGAACTTTCACTTCTGGAGTTCGTCGGATAACAGAACCAGAGAACAGAAAAACCACTCAGAAAGCAAATCTCAGCCCACAATATACCTTTTAAACACTCACTCACTCACTGGTACGCTAAATTTTACTCCTTTCTTTATTATCTGCTATTTTTCCCATTATTACTACCTTATTGTGCCCTAAAGTTTATTCCTTTTACTCTTTTCCACATCCCCCATTTGATGAATTTTCACTTTCGAGCTCATTCGATCGGAATCTCCAAAGTCTAATTCTGAAGTTGGGACTTATGGGTATTTTGGTACAGCTGCTATAGCCCTGTTATTCGTGGATAGATTCATCAATCTCCCTCCTATTTGTAGGGTTTAGAATTGATTGCTACCCTCAATTTTTGGTACAGACGTGGTTTTTTTCTTTTCCCCATTTCAGTCGGGCTTTAATAGGGTTAGATTTGGAAGGATTCATATTTTTCGAAATGGGTGTTCGCCTCTTTTGGTTTCCGTTTCTCTATGATGACTACACTAGGTTTATATCGGTGGGTTTATTTTTCTTTTTTTTCCTTTTATGGTCTGCTTCGAGAGGCATAGAAAAGGCTTCTACCGTTATACCATTAACGGTAGAAAAATGGCGGGCTCTTTTCGGGGCGTCGTGTAATACGTTTTATCATTTTATGTGTCGGGTGTAGGTATATAGTCGTCTAAAAATTGGACGCCATTGCCTTTGCACTTGGGATGTCAGAGCAAGATCTTTCCTTTGATTAAGATACAAGAGGTTGGTACACGCAACGTATTGCTCCTTCCATTTTATGCATTTTCTGTCATCTAGTTCCTTTCCCCCTTATGTGGATATCGTTTTGTAGAAACGTTCAATCAGTAGTACTGTAATTAGCTGTACTCACTACTATGACAATGCAAGAGTTTGGATTTGGACCTCTTGAAATCCACATGAACCAATGTAAAAGATTTTGCATGTCTTGTCTTTTTCTTCACTGGTTCCTTATCAATCGAAATTCAAAATCGCAAGTATGCAAATAGTGGTTGTCGCATCTTTTGCTTCTCTTATTTAGCCTTTTCCAGGACATGGCGAGTCTTTGCCCAACTTTTTGTGTTGTCCTACCCTTAAATTCCTCAATGCTACCCACCTTGGTCAAATTTGTGCACAAGGCACATTCTTTCAGGCTCTATAAATTTATCATGATTAATTCATTAAGCTTGCATTACTTTGGGGACCGTTTAACTGCAGCTATTGGATGAGAGGATCTGGTGTCTAAAAAATCATGAGAGAAGGCACTGAAGTTGAGGAACAAGTGGATCTTGAGGAAGACAATTATATGGAAGAGATTGATGAAGATGTTGAAGACCAACTAGATGAAGATGGAGAAGATTATGCTGCAGATGCACATGGCGAAGAAAATGATGAAGGGGACTATGATGACTCAAGGACTGAAGATTATCAGAAAGACCAATTGCTAGAGACTGATAAAAGCAATGTTGACTCTGAAACCGTGGAAAATGAAGAAAAGCCTTCATCTTCTATCAGTGAAGAGGAAAAGGAGAAGCATGATCATCTTCTATCTCTTCCTCCTCATGGTTCAGAGGTCTTCATTGGTGGACTTCCTAAGGACACATCAGAAGATGATCTGAGGGACCTCTGTCAGCCAATGGGTGAAATTTTTGAGGTGATATACATCAATTTTGATATGCAGGGATTTCTTTTCTCTTGGCATTTATTCATTTTCAACTTTCTTCCTGGCAGATAAGGATAATGAAGGATAAGGAAACTGGTGAAAACAAAGGTTTTGCTTTTGTTTCATTCAAGTCTAAGGATGCTGCTCAAAAAGCTACTGAAGAGCTTCATAGTAAAGAATTCAAGGTAAGGTGGTCATTATGGTGTATTCTAAGGCATGAGTGATTTCTCATCTCAATTTATGAAAATTTTTGTTGTTGCAGGGGAAAACCTTAAGATGCTCTTTATCAGAATCTAAAAACAGACTGTTCATTGGTAATGTGCCGAAGAGCTGGACAGAAGACGAGTTCAAAAAATTAATTGAGGGAATTGGTCCTGGCGTGGATATTATTGAGCTCATAAAGGTGGAGCCTTGAAATATAGGTTTTATTTGATTGACGAATGTGTAGTATTGTGGATTTCTAATGCTGATTATGCTAAGAATTACAGGATCCTCAGAATCCAAGTCGTAATCGTGGCTTTGCTTTTATCTTGTATTACAATAATGCCTGTGCTGATTATTCCCGGCAGAAGATGCTAAATGCAAATTTTAAGCTAGATGGCAATACCCCAACCGTTAGTTGGGCTGATCCCAAGGGCACTCCTGAACATTCTGCTGCTGCTGCCCAAGTATGTAAAGAAAGATATTAGAAGAAACTAGGGCAATGACATCCATCATTTTTTATATCTGCTCCACAATTATGTGCATTTATCTTACATGATAGCATGGTGATGGTTTTAGCCGATTCTTTGACTGCTGACATGGTTGCACCAATAGTTAGGGTTCATTTGGAAATTCTGTATATGTAGGGTCCTGTTGCAGTTTCAATATTGTGCCTTTAGTGTTGTGCTGTAAAATAGTAGCTGTTTTTTTTTTTTTTTGAGCACATAAGAGTTCTGATCTCACTTCCAAGATTCTTTGGGTGCTTTGACTATTTTCATGGTCTTTTATATCATGAGTTTCATAAGCAATTCACATTTCCCTTAACCTAAAGGAGAAATGTACTGCTTTTGGAAAATAATAGCTAGACTTTCTGATCCCCTTGAATTGGTTGCCTCACTGTACTTATTATTTTTTGATTAGGTCAAGGCCCTGTATGTGAAGAACATACCTGAGAATACCCCTACCGAGAAGCTGAAAGAACTATTCCAGCGCCATGGAGAAGTGACAAAAGTTGTTATGCCACCTGGAAAAGCAGGAAAACGAGATTTTGGTTTCATTCATTTTGCTGAAAGGTCAAGTGCATTGAAGGCAGTTAAAGATACAGAAAAATATGAAATTGATGGTAATTTATCACATCTGGTTCATCAATGCGTAAGGATTTAGGATTTGTATCCATGAATTTGCTTTCCATCACGTTTTTAGCAAATATCCATTGATTTATGGAAGACGTGCCTCTATGGTAATTTTTCATTGGAAAATCACATTTAAAAATTGTGATCTTAAACCATTATGTTTCCGTAGACTAAATGTACAATTTGCCTGTTGGTATTATTGAATTGTGTGATGGGTTGTTGTAAACATACTCTGCCGTCTACCATATATGCAAGTAATGGCTTCTTTTGTGATTGATGCAGTGAAGAAGGGTAACTTGTGTGACCTGTGATGAAATGAGCTTGATCTTACATTTTTCTGCTTTAGTTTTTCTTTTCCATGGGTTTTTCTGCTTCATTTAGGTCTGAAGTTTTTTTCTTAACAAATGAACTGTATCCAAGGTCAAGTTTTGGAGGTTGTCCTTGCCAAGCCCCAGGCAGATAAAAAAACTGATGGAGCTTATTCTTCTAGCCCTGGGCTTCATCCAAGCAGTGCTCCTTATCCAACATATGGTGGTTTTGCTGGGAACCCATATAGTTCTTTAGGTGGTGGATTTGGTGTTGCTTCCAGTTTTCAGCAGGTATTTAAATGGACTTTTCCCGGTCGTTTTTACTCTTATTAGAGTTTCTGTATTTACTCGATTAACTTCCATCTATCTTGCCTGAACAGCCAGTAATATATGGGAGAGGACCCATGCCAGCAGGGATGGCTATGGTGCCTATGGTACTTCCAGATGGCAGGATAGGCTACGTCCTGTAAGTTTCTATTTCACTTATTAGATATGTAAACGATGAACGACTTTATCTTAAGCATTGCATCTTCCATAAATTTTGCAGCCAGCAGCCTGGTGTACAGATGCCACAGCCACGCCCTAGAAGAGTTGACCGGAACAATGGTCCAAGTGGGCCTGGGAGAGCTGGAAGTAGTAGTGACGATGGTAATCGTGGCAGCAGAAGATACCGGCCTTATTAGTTGTAGAGGTGTACGAGACATGTAGTTGTTCCAAGAATCATGAGACATTGTAGTTCCATGGCTGTTATGTTGAGCAGAATAACAAAGCCCTCACCCTTCCCCTTGGTACCCGCCACCTCCCAACTCCCAAGGAACTTTTAGTAAGATTATGAGAAGAAGAAAAGGAATGTCAGGGATAGGAATGTGAAGTAAGTTATGAATGGGGATGTAGTAGCTTGATGAGCAATTCAGTGATGTTGAGATCATTGCTTTTTTTTTATAAGCTTTTACCACAAGGAGATATAACCATAAAAATGTATGCTTCTAAAGCTACATGGTGAATGAGGTGCAATTTGTGATTTATTGGCTGTACAAGTTAAATGATTTTGCAGACAAACTAAAACAGATCCCATGTTCACGGAAAACTTGTCGTACACATCCCCTTAATGTCAGAGTAACGAGAAAACGATTTTTATTGATTTGTTTTCTGACTTTTACATAGGTATTGTACACCTTTTCATAAGAAAAGTAAAGCCATGGATTTGATCTTGGTCGTTGAATAGAATAACAGAAAGTTGGAGAGAAACATTGGGTGATGCGATCTATGGTTTGTGAGGGTGTGTTTTGACATCCTCCTGCGAGGTGAACGGAAAACTGTTGATAGTGAGACTCGACTTTAAGGACTGAAATCGAAGGGCCGCAAATTTTTAGTGAGAATGTCTGCAAGTTGATTTTTGTTGGAAACAATGGCGATGGAGAGGAGCTTGTATTGACAACGTGTCTTTGAGTCAATCAAGTTAGCTGTTACACTTAGTTAAAAGTTATAATCTCATTGTTAGTAGCAGATTTTTTTCAGATTTCATGAGATTGTTTTCTGTTTTTTAGCATGTCGGTTATTGTTTTCTGTTTTTTAGCATATCAGTTATTCCTATTACTGTATAAATTTAGATCTGATGCTTAATGAATAATAACTCCTTCTAGCCTTTTATGACTAGTGCTTAATTATGTTCTTAAGCCAACAATTTTGTATCAGAGCTCTCTTGATCTTAAGAGACTTCTAAACTTACAAACCTGTAACTCATTTTATGCTTTCCTACACCACAAATCAAAAACTATACATTAATGGATTCAAAATCATTGTTGACTGTAATTACTCTGTCAGTGTTTGATGGTAGAAATTATTTAAGTTGGATTGTTCAAATGGAGGCCTTCCTTGAAACGAATGACTTGTGGGAAGCTATAGATGAAGACTAGGATGTTCTGGGCTTGCCTGCAAATCCAACGGTGGCTCAAATCAAAATTTAAGAAAAAAGAGACAGAAAAAATCCAAAGCAAAAGCTTACTTGTTTTCAGCAGTCACACCAATAATTTTTTCCATAATCATAACACTTAAGACGAGCAAAGAAATTTAAGATTTCTTAAAGGAGGAATATACGGGGAACAAAAGAATCAAAAGAATGCAAGTCCTCAACTTGATCAGAGAATTTGAGATACAAAAAATAAAAGAGTCAGAAACAGTTAAGGATTTACTCCAACAAGCTCATTGTCATTGCCAATAACGTAAGATTTTTTGGTTCTACTTTTGATGATTCTAGAATAGTTCAAAAAATTCTAGTAACCATCTCAAAAAGATTTGAGGCTACAATTTCATCACTTGAAAATTCAAAGAATTTGACAAAAATCAGTTTGGCAGAATTGTTATGTTCATTACAGGCACAAGAATAAAGGAGACTCATGAGCCAAGAAGTAACTGTGAAAGTTGCATTTCTAGTAAAGTCATTCAACAAAAAGATGATTAATAACAACAATGCTCAGAGTTTTTCACCATGTTCGTACTGCAAGAAAACAAATAATCCAGAATACAAGTGTTGGTGGAGGCCAGATGTAAGATGCAAAAAGTGTGGACAACTAGGACATGTTGAAAGGATATGTAAAGCGCAACAACATGTGGGAGAAGTCAAGCAAGCTGTAAACGATCAACCTGAGGAGGAGGAGTTATTTGGAGTATCAAGCGTTGCCAACTACAATTCAAATGAAAGTTGGCTTATTGATAGTGGTTGCACAAATCACATGACCTTTGATAAAAAGATGTTCAGAGAAATTGATAAAAGTTTTATCTCCAAAGCCCAAATTGGAAATGGAGACTACATTGAAGCAAGAGGAAAGGAGACTATAGCAATTAAAGGGCATTCAAGTTTGAAGTTAATTTTTGATGTCTTATATGTTCCTACAATAAACAAAAATCTATTGAGTGTTTATCAGTTGCTTGATAAATGATTAAAGGTACTATTTGGAAACGACTACTGTATAATCAAGGAGGCAATGGACAGAGAAGTGTTCAATATCAAAATGCAAAACAAAAGATTTTCATTAGATTTTACAAAAGAGAACCATGCTGGTGATGCTGAGGAAGATATAATTAACACGAAGACCTCTATATATGATGAAAACAAAATGAGTTCTTCAAGTTCAAAAACATCTACAAGAAAGGCCAACAAGGTGGATCACTTCTTCATTGTGGAGGAAAAAGGAAGATTTGGTTGCTTGAAAATGACAGATGAAAAGTTCATGAGAAGCCTAACAGCAAAATTGTGGGAGCACAAATGAAAAAGAAAAAAAAAAGATATTTGGAGTTTGCAGTATCAAAGCCAAAGAGGAGTGTTGAAAACATGTCTTTGAGTCAGTCAAACTAACTATTGGAGTTAGAAGTTATAATCTCATTGTTAGTAGTAGATTTTTTTTCAGATTTCATTTTTAGCCTATCAGGTATTCCTATTGCTGTATAAATTCAGATCTGATGCTTAATGAATAATAACTCCTTCCAACCTTTTACGACTAGTGCTTAATTACCTTCTCAAGCCAACAGCTTAGCGTTAACTCTGTCCCGGATAAAATGGTAGTCAAGTTCTATATGTTTGGTATGAGAATGAAGAACAGGGTTGGCGACAAAATAAGTGGCGCCAATGTTGTCATAATATAAGGTTGGGGAAGCAGTAAGACAAATGCCAAGTTCTTAAAGTAAATGTTGAAGCCAGACAACCTCAGAGCTAGTCAAAGCAAGGGATTTATCTTCGGCCTCTATGCTTGACCGAGCAACACTAGCTTGTTTATTATAACTCCAGGAGATGAGAGTGCAACCTAAGAATATACAAAAACCACCGATAGACTTGGGGTCGACATTAGAGCACCTTGCCTAGTTGGCATCAGAAAAGGCATGAATGGAGATGGAGGAGGATTTCTGAAGATGAAGACCAAAGTTGAAGGTGTGCTTCAGATAGCGGAGTATACGTTTTATAGCCTACTAGTGGGCATCTTTTTGAGCATGCATATATTAGCAGACGCGATTAACAACAAATGATATATCAGGTCTAGTGAAGGAAAGATACTAAAGGCTGCCTACTACACTTCGATATAGTGTAGGATCCTCAAAATCAAGACTGGAGGAAGCACTCGAAGCCATAAAAGGAGCCATGGGAGTATGAACCGGTTTGGCATATAGCATGTTTGTATGATTGAGTACATCTAGGATGTACCTTTGCTAAGAAAGAATGAGGCCAGAGGCACATGAATGAACTTTATCACCTAAGAAATATGATAAAGGACCAAGATCTTTGACAGGAAATGACGTACCAAGCATGGAGATGAGAATGGTGACGATAGAGGAACTAGAACCAGCGAGGATTATGTCATCAACATAAATTAAAATATAGATGGTGTCACCGTTGTCATGATAGATGAATAGGGATGTATCTGCCTTTGAGGGAGACAATCACAACTCTAGAAGTTTGGAGGAGAGAAGAGCATACCAGGCACGTGGAGCCTATTTAAGGCCATAAAAGACTTTCTTAAGACTATAGACATGGTTAGGGAAGTCAGGATGGACGAAGTCAGGCAATTGAGCCATGTAGACATCCTCGGTGAGAAGGTCGTGGAAAAAGACATTTTGGATGTCAATCTATCTGAGAACCCAGTTGCGGGAAAGATCAATTGATAGAATTAACCGGATCGTGACAGGTTTGACTACTGGAGAGAACATATTAGTGTAATTGAGACTCGATTGTTGATGAAAGCCTTTAGCTACCAGCCGGGCTTTGTGACGAGCAACATTGCCATCGGGAAGGTATTTGATATGGAATATCCATTTGTAACCAACTAAGTTCTTAGAAGGAGAGGAAGGGGCAAGCTCTTATGTAGATTGGTGAGAAGTGTCTGCATTTCACTATGTAGTGTATGATGCCACTGAGGATGGTGTAGAGCTATGGTAACAAAGGTTGGAATGAATGCTAAAGACTCTAGAGTATGAGAGTGAGCTTGAGGAAGAGGCCATTTGATAGTACCATTGCGATATTGTTTAGGACTGAAAATGTTGTGTTTGGATCTCGTCACTGTGGGGATAAAGGGAGGTTGTGGACAGAGGAGGGGGAATGGTGGTACGGGGTGGAGAAGATGGGGAACTAGTGGGATGAGTAGAAGAAGGAGGTAGGGTGTAGATTGAAGCAGAAGGTGATTTAGTAGATGGGAAAGTGTTCGAGCTTTGAGATGGGGAAAGTTGTGGGCAAAGATCTGGCTGGTAGGGTGAGTGGGCTGGGCTAGGAGAGGTGATAGGATTGGGCTTGGAGTTATTATCGAGTTTGGGTTTGAAGGGGTTAGACCAGAGGTAGAATGTTGATGTGTAGGAGAGGATTAGAGAAAAGTGGTGAGGTTGAGGTTGAGGTTGAGAGGTAGAATAGCGGAGGATGAAGACAGACTTAGGGTAGGGAGGGATAAGTAAGAAAAGTAAGACTCATCAAAATGAACATTGCGAGACGTGTAGATTTTCCAGTTGCAAGAGAGTAACAGAGTTAGCCTTGATGGTTAGAACTATAACCTAAGAAAATGCAGAGTTCAGACCTTGGTTGGAGCTTGTTTTTGGTGTATAGCCGAAGATGAGGCCAATAGGTAGACCTAAATACCTTGAGAAAGGAGTTGTTTGAAGATTTATGAAATAGTAATTGGAAGGGTAAGTGGTTGTTAAGAGTGGGAGAGGGGAGACGATTTATGAGGTAAATTGCAGTAGTTAAGGCATAAGCCTAGAATCATGCAGAGTTCAGACCTTGGTTGGAGCTTGTTTTTGGTGTATAGCCGAAGATGAGGCCAATAGGCAGACCTAAATACCTTGAGAAAAGAGTTGTTTGAATATTTATGAAATAGTAATTGGAAGGGTAAGTGGTTGTTAAGAGTGGGAGAGGGGAGACGATTTATGAGGTAAATTGCAGTAGTTAAGGCATAAGCCTAGAATCACTAAGGTAGAGAGGCATGGTGGAGCATAGCAAGACCAGTTTCAACTATATATTGGTGCTTGTATTCAACTGTACCATTTTGAGGATGAGAATAGGGACAGGTTATATGATGATAAATTCCTAGATTTTTTAAAAATCAGTGAAGAGAGCGATATTTTCCTCCCCAATCAGATTGAAAATGTTTGATTCGAGTTTGAAAGATATTTTCAGTTTGCTTGTGAAAGAATATGAATGTAGGCAAAACATTAGATTTAGCACGTAAAGGAAATATCCATGTATATTTAGAGTAGTCATCCACAAAAGTTACATAATATCGGTAACCAAAACAGGATAGAACAGGGGAAGGTCCCCAAACATCAGTAAAAACTAACTAAAAAGGTTAAGAAGATTTGGATGACAATGACGACAAAGTGTAGGACAACTGATGACTTTTAGCAATTCTGCAACTGGAACAGAGGTTAAGAGACCTTGGCCTTGTTTGGATGATAGCTGATTAACCAAAAATTGGCTAATTAACCAAAATCAGCTGTTCGACTTAGTCAAACAGTTGTTAAATTTGTTTGGTAGTTGGTTGGTTCAACCCAGCCAACCAAAAATCAAAAAGCTACTCTACCCCAGTGTAACCAAAATACCAAAATACCCCAGCTAATTATGTCTCTCGTCTCTCTCATTTTCTCTAAAAGACACTCTCGTTTTCTCTATACTCTTCTTCTTAAATAAAAGAATTGTCCAAATAAGGTTTCCTTCTTACGCGACGGGATCTACTCATCGCCGGAGTAGCACCGTAACCAACGCCCCAACAATGATTTCTCCTCTTAACTACCAAACCCTTTTCCTTCTTTCATAATCCTCTTATCTCCTTCTCTCTTTCTTCGAGCTCGAGCTCAAGCCTTTTCAATACTTGGTTAGATTCTATTATTGTTTCCTTCATTGTTTTTTTTACTGCTTTTGATATGATTTTCATGCCTTTTTTTTTAATTTTTGGATGACTGGAGTTGAAAATAGACTACTACCACCGCTTCCTCTTCTTCTTCAGCAATAAATGGCAAACTCTTGTGCTAAACCAGTGACCATCGCTTTCTATAATAAGAATATATTTACTTGGTAGAGTTGCGGCTCTAGTTTTGGATTCCTCTTCTAGGCCTTTTAAGGTTAGGGCTTCGCTTGTTGATTTCCTTAACCGTTTGGAGAAGGCTTGGCTAATTTCTCAAGTATTTTTCATACAATTATTTCACCTTTATTCATTCATCATTCATTCGGTTGTTTGTTCCTATGGATGTTGTTGTTTGTTTTTGTGAATAATGTTTGAAGAGTTAAAAGGAAAGAACTTGGTAAACAAATATTCGCATTTTCAGCTCAGAAATATTCACATCATCTTATTGGTGATGAGTTTTCAAAGTGAGAGAGCCCTTAACTGTGTTTGTGTAACGGGCTATCAGTATCTTATGTAACATGCATGTTTGTGGCCTTTTCAGCAACCAGGACCTGTTGCCTACTCTTCTTGCAACTCAAACAGGCATGTTGAGTGCAAGTGGTGTGGGGGAACAGGTTTCTTCATTCTAGGCAATGGCATGCTCTGCCAAGTCCTTCAAGGAGCACTAGTTATGTTATTTGTGCTGGGAAGGTACGTTACAACTTCTACATAGTATCCCCTTTTTTGTTCCTGCTGAGGCTAAAAGTCACTTATAATTTACTATTCCACAGGGTTCAGTGTGCTGCTCTGATTATAAAAGAACAGGCTTTCCTTCCAAGGGGTTAGGGAAGCCTCCTATTTCTAGGTAGTTAACTAACTTGCTCTCAAGCTCCAATTGTCTTGAGTACAAGCACTCACGGGCAATGTCTTATTCATGTTCCAACTTATGTACATCAAAGTCATTGATTAAGCAACTTGCTGTAGCTCCTTTTAAATTCAATGAATCAGATCATACATGTATCCCATGTGTTTTGTTAACAAATGAATCATTTTAACAGAATTATATTGCCAAAAATTTTATTATAGTGTTCTAGTATCACTTTTATACCTCAATTATAAAATGAGAGGTAAGTTAGCAAAAAATTCTTGCATGAATTGTTGTTTGCAACTCATTGTGATTAAATGTTCTTTCAGAGAAGTGTTTTTTTTTGGGTTTTAGAGAAAGTGTCATGGAGATGGAGCTCTTAAATATCCAACCCAGTGAACTTAGGTTTATGTGTAAGTTTTAATGCTTCAATTCAACAATCTTTGGCAATCTTGATGCTTTTTTTTCTTTCATGGTGGTGTTTAAGAGAGCTATTGCAATAATCGGTAGCGTTTACAAGAACGAAAGATCCCGTTAGTGTTGTTTTGATTGTTTGAAGTACATATCAACTGGGATTTTGGATTTGCTCCCTTTCTATTTGAATGAATTAAAGCAATCTTACCTTTGCAGCCAATTGACTTGAAAAATCACAAATTGGGCCATTATTTCCTCAATGGGTGAGGAACGTCTATTTGTTCCTTATTTCTGTTATTCCTGTTATTTTTCGTATAGTAAGACTTGTAATACATATTTGGTTTGAAAACTGTGAAATCGTTCCCTCCCTTTGATTTAGAAAATTCGTAAAAACCCTTGTACCTAGGCATTGTTCTTGATGCTGGTCGATTGTGGTGGCTCAATTTTTCCAGTAATTGCTCATTCTCCTTGGATTGTTCTCCTTGGATTGGTCGATTATGGTGGCTCAATTTTTCCAGTAATTGCTCAGTCTCTTTTGCATTTATTTACAAGGTACTATTTGACAGACTTAGCTTGTATCCAGTGATTTTGATTTTGTGGTGTTGATTTGGCTGACTTGGTGATTTCCTTTGATGTTTATGTAAAGATTAAGAAGGGAAACCGAGCTACAGGATTTGAGCAAGGATGTGGCTATAAAATGCAACAGGTAATGTTGCACCGCTTAAACATATACTTGTACTGGTTTCAACTTTGGTGCCTTTTGTTTTGTTATTAGCATATTCTACACCACAAAACACGTCACTCATTTGAAATACATACTGGCTACAACATCACATTGACTTGAACTTGAAACTGATACTACGTTGGTTTTGGTTTGTGTTATTATACATCAGAAGCAACATGTTCTTTTGTTCTGTCCCGTGTATAGTTACAGTGAACCAGGAGACTCCAAGCTAATG
>JANZXR010000009.1:23656445-23686406 GCA_027575705.1 Erythroxylum echinodendron
GTCACTATACATTTATACACTCCTAAACATGGCAATTTACCAATATACCCTTCCTATTGGTGAGGGGATGTTACATTATGAACACTATAGCAAGAAACATGGTGGGGAATGTTGGAAGTTATAGGGAGCTTTTTTCCATTGTGACTCTTTTGAGCATCAGAGTAGAGATTGTCCCAAGACTTTGGGACCACAGTCTGGAAGGAGAGGAGGATTGGTGAATATGACAACTATCCAGCAGAGCAGAGCTAGTAGAGCAGGACAAAGAGGCAGAGGTAGAGGCAGAACAAGTTTAGCTAGTCCTAGTGTCAGGAATGAGGTGCAGAGTAATTAGCCACAGTCTCAGGCCAGGATTTATGCCATCACCAGATAGGAGCTCAAAACTCCCCCAATGTGGTAGCAGGTGTGTTGAATGTCTTAAATTTTGAAGCATTTGCATTAGTAGATCCAGGATCTACCCATTCATTCATATGACATCTAAACTGTTGTGGGAGAGAAATGTTGAATTGTAATTTACAGGTGAGTACACCGGTTAGTAGTACCACAGTGAATGGAGAGGTGTGTAAAAGGTGTAGTTGGTTGCGCGTAGTAACGCTACCAAAATAACTAGACTAAACTATAGATAGTGAGAAGTCTAGGTCGATCCTACAGGGATTAATATCAAATACTTTCCTAAATTATCTGTTTAAGCAAATAGGGGGATTTTTAATTTGAAACAAATTAGGAAAAATAAAATTGAATCTATGAAAATAAATCAAATTAAATTGTAGTAAAACTATAAAGTTAATGAATAAATTGAGCACCGATTCATTGGTTTCATCTCAGCCTAAGCACAATTTCACAAATGTCGTTGAGTTATCATCTTTACTCCTCCTTTTAGATTATTGATCATAAATTAATAACAAGTTCTATTAATTAAAGTTTTCCTTAAGTTTTAGTTAATTTCAAAGTGCTTGTTAATTAACCCTAACTATCAAGAAACCTAGAATAAGCTCTCTAAATTTATCTGGGCAGCAATATTACAATTAAGAAAAACATATCAATTTAAGTAATAATCATGCAAGCACGAACTATTTAACTTAAGCTATGTTATTTCTAATGATTCAGTACTATTAGTTGCTACAAACGATCTTCCACATGACTAATGCATATCACATTCAAGATCTAGCTATGGGTAGTCATGAAAATGATTTAATAAAGCATTAAAACTATCATTACCTAAATACCTAATCAATTCATACAAAACAACGTAACAATAAAAAAAAGAGAGTACACAACGATACATAACACTATATGCTTAATGTGCTCCTTGGCCTCGATGCCACCTCTGAATCTGTGTCAGGTGATTTAACTTCCATCTCCATCTTCAAGCTCCAACAATCAGCCTTTGTACCCTTCATTTATGTAAAAAAATTAAATAAAGAATGGATGATAATAGGACAATTGAAGATGACTCTCCCTTGGTTCTTGTTGTAAGCCTCTCTTATGTTCTATTTCACACCACTCTCTCCATTATTCCTAATGTGACAAATTAATATGTTGGCCACCTTCACTCTCTTTTGTTTCTTCTATAATCCCTCTCTTACGATTCTCTTCTATTTCTAGCCTTACACTATTGTAGCTGATTTGAATAATTAATATCAATGGACTAGTTCACTATTCACGTAACTCTTGTGTTCTTCTTTACCACAAGCTCTCGGTTGCTCCTCTCTTTCATGTAACTATGTGTTTTCTTTTTTTCTTCTTTAGCTCTCTTACCTATGTTTTCTTCTGCTGCCTCCCAACTCTCTATTTCATGCCACTGTTATATTCTTCTTTACTTATTCTCATCACTCACCTCTCGGTAGCCCTCGGTATCTCACTCCCCACACACCAACCCCACTCACATTATTAGCTGGTTATGTTGAGTTTTTTTAGACAACTACTACCTGATGGCACCTCCTCTTCACTTTTCCTAAACCTCCTTTCTGTTTCTTAAAAAAACTAGGTTAAAAATGTGGAAAATGGACAGGTGGCTATCATCTCTTGTCTCACATTCCAGCTATTTTACCATTCTTTTTAATTCAGCCTCACATGTCTTTTGCACACATTTTTTCTTCTTACAACTGCACATCACACACCACTCACTCACGTGTTTTAAATCTTTTCTACATTCAAAAGCTACTTTCTTCATTCAAATGCTACGTACAACACCATATGGTAGCTAGGCTTTTCATAAGATAAATGCATAGGTGTTATGTTGTCAAGCTAAATCCATACAAATATAAGCTGCTTCATTGCTTCTCATTCTTAATTTTCTTCTCTTTACTTGCTTTATTATTTCTCTTTCTTTCTTCATAAAGACAAAGAGCATATAAATTGAAAAGATGGTTTCAATGAGCATGCTTTCGGGTTAGTTTAATTCCTTCACTTCCAAAATTTACCTAAAATCAAATATAAATCAAAGAGAACATCCTAAGCATTTCGAAGGTTTTCATCACTAAATGTAGAAGATAAAATAGATCATCATTTAAACACATGTCAGTAGCATTCGGAATGATCAGGAGGAGGTGAAAGTCGTTATGATAATATTGCAGTTGAGGGAGATAGACCTTATCTTAGGTATAGATTGGCTTACTGCACATAGGGCTGTGATGAATTGTTATATTAAGGAAGTTATTCTTGAATCCCCTAATCAATCGAGAGTAGTGTTTCGAGGAGTTAGTTAAGCATTGTCAACCAAATTAATTTCATTCATGAGTGCTTTAAGACTGATCCGAGGTGGATGTAAGGCCTATCTGGCCCATGTAGTTGATAAGGGAAATGAATAGACTGTTCAGGGTATTCCTATTGTTAGGGATTTTTTAGATGTGTTTCCCACTGAACTATTAAGTTTACTTCCAAAAGGGGAAACAGAGTTTTCTGTTTGACCTTGTTTCAGGTACAGCTCCTATATTAATTCCTTCGTATATAATTGCACCTGTGAACTTAAGGAACTTAAGACATAGTTACAGGAGTTGTTGAATAAGGGTTTCATCAGGCCTAGCATGTCACCTTAGGGAGCACCGATTTTGTTTGTAAAGAAGAAGGATAGGTTCTAAGATTGTGTATTCACTATAAATAGTTGAATTGGGTGGTTGTGAAGAACAAGTATCCTTTACTAAGAACAGCTGATTTGCTTTATCAGTTATAGGGAGCTCAGGTGTTTACAAAACTAAATTTGAGATCAGGTACTATCAATTGAAGATAGCAAACACTGATGTACCGAAGAGTGTATTCATGACTAGATATGGGCACTTTGAGTTTATGGTGTTATCGTTAAGGTTAACAAATGCTACGATAGCTTTTATGGCATTGAATGAATAAAGTATTCCAACCTAATTTAGATCACTTTGTTATTGTGTTCATTAATGATATTTTGGTGTATTCGAAAAGTAGAGAGAAACTTTCTAAACATTTGAGACTAGTCCTATAGATAATAAGAGAGAAGCAATTATATGACAAGTTTAATAAATGTGATTTTTGGCTTGATCAAATAGTATTCTTAGGTCATATTATGTCTAGAAAAAGCATACAGGTAAACTTAAAGAAAGTAGAAGCAGTGATGAAGTGAGAAGCTCTGAGAAATGTGACTGCGATCCAGAGTTTCCTTGGATTAGCTGGTTATAACAGAAGTTTTGTTGAGGTTTTTCTTTGATCTCAGCCCCTTTGACAAAACTTCTAGGGAAGAATTTGCCACTAAGATGGAATGACGAATGTTAAAGGAATTTGAAGGAGCTAAAGCATCGGTTAACTACAACACTGGTGTTAGCTATTCCATTTGGATCTGGAGGTTTTGTGGTGTATAGTGATGCTTCACACCAGGGTTTACGATGTGTACTGATGCATCATAACAGATTAATTTCATATGCATCAATATAGTTAAGGTCTCATGAGTTTAACTATCTGATATATGATTCAGAGCTTGCTACAGTAGTATTTGCTTTGAAGATTTGGAGACACTATCCGTATAGTGAAGCTTTTTATATATTCACTAATCATAATAGTTTGAGACATTTGTTGAGTCAAAAAAAGTTGAATATGAGTCAACAATGGTGGATAGAATTGCTGAAAGATTATAACTGCACAGTTTAGTATCATCTTGGTAAAGCTAATGTTGTAGTTAATGCCTTAAGTATAAAATCCAATAGCAGTGTAGCATAATTGCAAATATTGAGGTTGCCTAACTTAGTTCAATTGAGAGCATTGAATATTAAGTTAAATTTGGGGAAGGATGAAGTTTTGTTGGCTACATTGAAACTCATACCAATGTTGCATGAAAGAATTAGAAAGGCTCAAAGTAAGGATCCATAATTAGTGAAGCTTATTGAGATGTTGAAAGTGAATCTGAGTTCTAAGTTTGAATTGAGGAATGATACATTGTGGTTGAAGCAGAGATAATATGTACCCGATATTGAGAATATGAGAAAGGAGATTTTGAAGGAAGCATATATAGCAGCCTATGTTATGCGTCTTGGTACTACTAAGATGTATAATATGCTAAAACAACATTTCTAGTGGCCAGGGATGAAGCAACAAGTGGCTGAGTATGTGGCTAAGTGTTTAACATGCCAACAAATTAAGGCAGAGCATCAGGCTCCAGCTAGGAAGTTGTAGTCATTACCTATTCTAGAGTGGATTTGGGAGAGGATCACTATGGATTTTATTATGGGTTTGCCTAGGACTCTGAGGCAACATGACATCATATGGGTCATTGTTGACTGATTAACAAAGTCAACCCATTTCATACCAGTGAGAGAGAATAATACACCGAATTAGTTAACTGAGAGATATGTTAATGAAGTAGTGAGATTACACGGGGTTCTAGTGTCTATTGTATTGAACTGAGACCCCATATTTACTTCTAGATTTTGGGGTAGCCTATAGACAACGTTGGATATGAAATTGAACTTTAATATAGCTTTTTATCCTTATATAGATGGATAAAGTGAGATAAATATTAAGATTGTTGAGGATATGTTCAGAGCTTATATACTGGAGTTTCAAGGAATATCGGATTAATATGTACCTCTGATTGAATTTGCTTATAACAATCATTATCACAGTAGTACCAGTAAGGCACCATGTAAGGCATTATATGGTAGAAAGTGTCTTTTGCTTTTATATTGGGATGAAGAGGGTCTAAGAATTGTTGAAGAACTATAACTATTTCAAGATACTGTTGATAAAGTAAATTTGATTCGTAATAGAAATAAAGCGGCTCAAGATAGATAGAAAAGTTATATAGATCAGCATAAGAGAGATATGGAGTATCAAATAGGAGATAAGGTGTTTATGAAAGTATCACCTTGGTGAGGGGTACTGAGGTTCGGTAAAAAGGGTAAGCTAAGCCCTAGATATATTGATCCATATGAGATTATTGAGAGAGTTGGACCATTGGCTTACAAATTAGCATTGCCAGTTGGAATGGCTTAGACTCACAATATATTTCATGTAAATATGCTTAGAAGATATCGGTCTAATACGACGCATGTGTTACCAGCTCAAGAAGTTAAAGTTGTACGTAATTTGAGTTATATTAAAGAACCAGTTAAGATAGTGGGTTATTAGATGAAACAGTTAAGAAACTGAGTGATTCCATTGGTGAAAGTCCTTTGGAATTATCATTTGATTGAAAAAGCTATATGGGAAATGATGGAGAACATGAGAAAATAATACCCCTACATATTTTCCCAATCAGGTAAGAATTTCAAATATAAAATTTCTTAAGGGGGACAATGGTAATATCCAATTTTCGAAACATGCTTAGGGTTAGAACCCTAGATCGGTGAGAATGAGTGATGGTATTGTGAGCATTTCATTTACATGCACATCATTAGTATACACATATAAATTACAATTTGGCACACATTACCAAGATAGTATATGCACTCAATTGACATATTCTGGGGTATGAAAGATTTTAAATGAACATGATGTGAATTATGAATTGTTATGTCTTGAATTTTGGTTTACTTGGATTCCAATTAGTAATTTGGAATCAATTGTTATTAATTGGGAGATTGATGAATTAATATGTACATTTGAACTGGAAAAAATTCCAAGTGGTAAGATAATTCGATACATGACAAATTATGGTGACTAAGCCTATAATTGAGTGACATTTTGCTAGTTAAATGTGTGACAAATAAACTAGTAAATAATTGACAAGGACCAATTTTGGAGGGACAAGTAGATTAATAATTAGGAGACATATGAACTGATTAATAGGAGACTAATGGCAGCATATTATGAGGATACATAGCCTACATGCAAAATGATATATGTTTATGTAAATTGGAGACACCTAGCATCTTGATTAAGCTAGGCCAATGCATAAATGTTACTGTTGTTTTATCCTTGCTTGAACACTGAATTTGCTCCTTTCATCTCTCCACATTTTGTTTTAATCCTAGCTCAAATTACTACACAAAAGCTTAATCCTTAACAAAATAGCCAAGAAACTAGCCTATTATTACCTTCACCTTGCTGCCGAAAAATTAGCTCATTTTCACCTTAGAATTTTGTTAATTTTACTTGCCTAGAGGGATAGGTTATCTTGATATTTTAAGCTGAGTTGGAAGCCTAATAAGTAAGTAACAATCTGATCTTTATGGCATGATTAATATCATGAGGATGATGCTTGAATTGGAATGAAATCAATATGGTGTTGGTGATGATATATGTTGGAATATGTTAGACAAACTTGGATATTTTTTTGCTTGTTCTTAGTGTGTGAAAAAACATGGGTTATAGGTTGATTAATGGATGAATTAGATATGGATTTCAAGTATAATGAAGTTGGATTTATGCTAAAGAAAGATGTTAATATAGGGTTCTTGAATTGAGAAAAAACTAGGACTATATACATGATAATGTATGATAATTTCTGGTTTGATTTTTGATGCATAAAAGATAATGATTTGTGAGCTATCAATTGAATAATTTTGAACTAGAATTGGAAATGATATTGATGAGGAATTAGAGTATAATTAAGGTATAATTGTTGGACTAATAAGTAGATTCTTTGAATTTGGTATAAAGATGTCAAAATCTAGAAAACTAACAAAGGAAATGGATGGGGACTTTTGGACAACCCATCCCATGATTATGGGAAGCTGTACACAATCGTGGAAATTGCATGGAAATGAAGAAAATATTATTTTGTTTGATTCTTGAACTAATTAAGGGTAAGGTACTTTACTATGATATAATTGGACTTGATTGGGACTTAAAATGAACCTAATTTGACATTGGAAAAGTTAGTTAAATGTTTGATAAGTTTTGATTAATAATTGATGTTATACTTTAAGGAAAATATTTTTTGATAACATTTTTTCTAAGTTTGGAATGAAGGATTTTTAAAGGAATGAAGATGTTCTTATGAATACAAATGTATTCCAAAGGATATTAATAATGCATTAGGAATGAATGATTGAGAATTGGGAATTTTGTGAATACTTATAATGCTAGAAAAAGGTTATTGAATGAAAGGTTGATGAATTTAGAATAATCAAGTTTATTTTGATGATATAAATCTAATTACAAATTGGTTATATCCAAATGTATGAATAATCAAGACTTATGATTAAGGATACTTACTCGGGAATGTCATTAAGCATGCATTGGACATGACATATGCATATATATATATATATATGCATGATTGAATATGTAAATGATTGATCAACTTTGTAATGTGAATTATGTGTGTATTGTATGATTTTAGATGCTCAAGTTGAACGTCAACATCCAAACATTACCGGGACGTCAGGATAATAGAGTAGTCTGGAGCAGACTATGAGTCAACTTAGATGTTCTCACTAGGATTGACTTATTTATGTTTAATTTTTAGTTATTGAAATGTTAATGATCTAATTGTGATAATTCTAGACTTTAATGGTTAGAGGAGTTTGATATTTGGGAAAGTATTGGGAGTGTTCTGATTGTATATAAATCTTAAAGATATCTATATACTCAACAAAAATGTTGAATGCCAGACTTAGGTCCGATGAACATATGAATATGACTGTGCAGCAGGATTAAATATTATTGATGGCATATTTTGTGATTTGATGCATCACATTGTTATGCATGATTAGATAACATCGCAGTGACCAGAGTGGCGAGTCTGAAAGAGTTTAAACGTCATATATGCGCATAAAGAGCCACAGGCTTAGTGATTAATGAGTCCGGTATCCACAATAGATACAGGATAGAATGTGAAATGAGCTCGATATTTATAAGGGATATAGGACAGTAATAAGCACCCGATCACAACCAAATAAAAGAGAAAGTGGAGTCTCATATGCATTTATATTTGCAAATATATGATTATAAAAGCATTTCTGAATTGAGATGATAATGTGATATTCCATGTTTATATACATTTGATATTATGATTTTTTTTCATGGATGGATGAATTATTATGAAAAGTTTATACGAAATGTGTGCAATTAATGATGAATTGTTGAGATGAGGAATATTGTGCACTTGGTTTATATTTATAATGTTTGATGTTATGAATGAGTGAGCACATCAAGGATGGTTCACTCACTAAGTTCGCAAAACTCATCAAAATTGCAATGTGGCTTTCAAGTATGAAAGAGGAGACTTAAGACACATTAGAAGAACAATTTAAAATTTAAGAAATGGATGAAAAGTTTGGTCAATTGACATCTAATGAGCTGTAGATTATGTTTATGTAGTTTCTCATTTCATGTAAATCCTTTGTAAAATGAGTAGTAAACTCTCTAAACACTTTTGATGATGTAAATATTTGTTTAATGAATGTACTGCTACAGTGTAAATTATATCAGTAAATGAAATGGAATAAATTGGTCTTTTCAAACTTTGTAAAGTGTATTTTTCCATAATAAGTGTATATGACTGCTCTAACATGGTATTGTCATAGGATATATTCTTAAATGTCCTTTGGATGTTTGGGAATATACTCTACGATAGTGGGGTGTTACATAACTGACTCCTCAAACCTAAGTCCGGCATTTATCAATAAGTTGTACACACATTCATATTGAATGTACAATTCACGCAGAAGCACATATTAGTGAGTTTGCAGATCTAAGTTGATTCATAGTACACTCCATAAATGTTATTACCTCGATGTTCCAGTAATGTCTGGATATTGACGATCACCTTGTGAGTCTATCATCATGCAATACATACACATATAATTGAAAACTCACTAAGTTATTTAATCATATAAATATATAATCATGCACATGTATATGTGTCATATTTCAATGCATGCTTAATTTACTTTCCGGGTATTTATTCTTATACATAGATCTTGACTATTCAATTTATGCTTATACACCCTAAGACCATTCAAAAAATTATAGCTTGTATACTAACAATTTGCAATCAGGTTCATATATTTAAGTTAGCTTGATTTACTCAAAATCCATCAACCATACATTACACTTATCCTTATACATTTTTATGATCAAAAAACCTTTTATAACACATACATAATTGTTACTTTAAATATGGAATTTCAGCAAGCTAGATCTATACATTCACCAAACTTTTTCTAGCAATATATATTCATACATTTACCTAAATCTCATTCATAATTGCCCCATGTTCTTCGATGCTGATTCATCCATACCTTATACACGTTACTTATGTCGTTAACATCATGTTTGCATTAAAAGAACACATTTGTTCCTTTAACAAATCATAATTTCCTTCTTTGAATACAACCACATAAAAACACTCCATTCTTTAGGTTATGACCTCAATTAACTACATAAACTTATCAAAACCTTAACCAATTAATGAAGCAACAATCTAGGCTCATTCCTATACTTAATCAAGCCCAAATATACCATTTTAGAGTGAATTTTCTCATCTGGTTCAATATGTACATAGGACTGAAATTAAAATTCCAGAATTTGTCACCAACATCACTAATGTGTGTAACTTTACTAACTTCAATAATTCACGAATTTTACAAGCTTGGAGACATTACTAATGCCTGAAATTTTCCATATTTCATGTCCTTTAGAGTTACTTAATTTCAAGTTAATATAACTTCCATATTGGTTACACTAAGGCTTACAAAATTCCGTTCACTTATGTCATTAACAATCACTTTTTACAATCACGCATACGACTCTAATTTTCCAAATTCGAAAACACCTTAATAACACATATCATCACCATGAATTAATCATCAATTATGCTTCAAATCCTAACTTAAATCATCCATACAATATCCCATAAACTATTGTTTTCAAACATGGAAAAACATAATAGAAATGTACCCATTCATTCCTTATTTTTCCAGCACATCTTTAACACCAACACCACATTCAATCCACCCTAATTAGCCATAATAAAATTCAGCTAACATATACCATAATAGGTAATTATTTCACTTACTTGACTAGCTTGAATGTTACCTCAAATGTCAAGCTTGCTTAGCCACATATGCAAGAACAATTCAAGAACATTAAGGGCAGATGATGGGTTCGACCTTGACCAGGAAATGAAGACAGACTTTTAACAACAAGATATGTATCAACATTTAGCCTCTCTAGCTCTCTTTATGAAGGATTTTGCATGGTTTTAGGGTGGTTATGGACATAACTAAGGATGAAATTCAAGGGTGTAGGTGAGATGAAGGTTTCGGCAATGAGAGGGAGAAGAAGGAGAGTACACGATAGCTGAAATTTCAAAAGCAAAGAAAATGACCTAGATTTTTATATATATGGTGTGAAATAAGTGGTCTTTCTTTAAAGAAACTTGTCATGTAATTAAGTAAGCTAGCTGTCCTCCTTTTTGGCTGCCAAATTTCACTTAATTTCTAAGCCATTTTTTACTTAATTCTCTAAGCCATTTGTCATTCATTTGATAGGTTTAGTCATCCTAAATTTCCGCATGTCAACTTGTTTTACCATTTGAAATTTTTCCTAAGCTAAATGTTTATATTAATTCATCAATCTTCCAATCGTGACAATTAAATCCAAATTACTAATTGTAATCCATCAATTATTTTATTAGTAAATCAAAATACAAGACATTAGAAATTCACAATCGTATCACAATCATTTTGAAACTTTCATACTCCAGAACATGTCAATTGAATGAATATACAATCTTTGCATTTTTTTCTAAATCATAATTCATATATGTATGCTAATGCTATGCATGTGAATGAAATCTTAAAATCATCACCTAATTGCACCAAATTAATTATATAATTATGTAACTCATGTGACTCAGTAATTCTATAATGATGTAACTTATGTGACTCAGTATTCTAACACTCTAACCCTTAATAGTTTTGGAGACCAACTATTGCAATTCTTAACTGCTTAAAAAAATTTTGTCCTCAAAATTCTTACCTGATTTATCAAATAGATTAGGCTAATGTTTTCTCATGTTCTCCTCAGTCTCCTATATAGCTTCCTCTCTCGAATGATTTCTCCAAAGGACTTCAACCAAACGAATTACATAGTTCCTTAATTTTTTAGTTTGATATCTAACTATTTTAACTGGTTCCTCTACATAACTCAAATTAGTTGCAATCTCAACCTCTTGTGCTAGTAAACATGTGTTGGATTTAACCGATATCTCACAAAATACATTATGAATCTGAGCCATTTCTGGTGGTAAGGCTAGTTTGTAAACCAAGGGATATACTTTCTCAGTAATTTCAGAAGGACCAATATACCTAGGGCTTAACTTTCCCTTTTTACCGAACCTTATCACTCCTTGCTAGGGCAATACTCTAAGAAATGCCTTATCTTATACTTGATGCTACATATCCCTTTAGTACTGATTTGCATAACTTTTTTGTCTGTCTTAAGCCTTTTAACCTTACTTCAAATCAATTTTACCTTATCAATGGTATCTTGAATCAACTCTGGGCCTTCAACAATCTTTAGTCCTTTTTTATCCCAATACAAAAGTGCTCGAAACCTTCTGCAATCTAATGCCTCATACGGAGCCATAACAATACTACTATGATAATGATTATTGTAAACAAATTCAACGAGAGCTATATACTTATCCCATGCTCCTTGAAACTCCAAAACAAACGCCCTAAGCATGTTCTAAACAGTCTGAATAGTCTTCTCACTCTGTCCTCTGTTTGAGGATGAAATGTTGTACTAGAATTTAACTTTGTACCCAATGATGTTTGCAGGTTGCCCCAAAATCTAGAAGTAAATCTGGGATCTCGATCTGATACAATGATAATAAGACCCTATGCAACCTTACTATCTCATTTACATATCTCTAAGCTAACTGATCTAGTGTGTTATTCTCTCTAATAGGTAAGAAATAAGTTGATTTTGTTAATATGTGAACAATGAACCATATAGCACCATGCTACCTCAGAGTTCTCAGCAAATCCATAATAAAAGATCCATTGTAATCCTCTCCCATTTTCACTATGGAATAGGTAATGACTGTAGTTTCCCAACTGGTGCTTGATGCTTTACCTTAACTTGTTAGCATGTCAAACACCTGGCAACGTACTCAGCCATTTGCTTCTTTATACTTGGCCACCAAAAATGTTGATTTAGAGTATTGTACTTCTTTGTAGTAATAGATTGCATAACATAGGATACTATGCGTGCTTCCTCTAAGATTTGTTTTCTCAAATCATCAATATCTAGTACACGCAGCGGAATGGACCATACTACACAACAAAAGTATAATCGAAACTACACAACATGTACGGATTTACCTCTTAATGTGAATTGGTATTTGATTTTAGATTTGTAGACGATGCAATATGCGAACATCCTCTACCAGTATCCATATGAGGACAAACGATCCAGGCAGCGGCTAATGTATGCTAGCACGTTCTAAAACACTTTCAAATGCCACACAAAATTTCTCTCGGATGAAGAACGAAAGTCTAGGTCTAGGTGGCTAGGCTTTTTGTATAATCTCTAATGAGATATATATTCTCTATTTATAGGGAAACCCTAATCCCTATTCCTATTAGGAATAAGAATATCATAATCCTAAACCTATTAGGATTATGGAAGCTCAATAAGTTTTGGCCCATATTATATCTTTTATAATGAAAGCCTGACAACTTAATTCAATCTAGCCCAATAAATATATCCACATATATTTATTCAGTGCCTAATAAATTAAGCCCAAGAGAATAAGCCCAGATTATATCACTCTCTGTGTGTGACCCTGTAGACTCATTTGATGTTGGCAATGGGCTTGATCACACTTCAAAGCCCATAAGTCATAAGTGGCCTCTAGCAAGACATTATGACTACCTAAATCAAATAAGAATCAGTAATCTGATTTAACCTATAACCATGGTTATAAACTCAGTCCCTTTGTAACACGATATCAAGATTAATTATAAGGCATGGTATATGTCAACCTTTGATTAATCATAGTTTCTTAATTCCCAAGTTAACTGACTATAACAAATGACATTGATAACTCCTCATCAATTCATTTGAGCATGGCCATGCATTTCTTCAGTCATACTTATCCAAAGGCCCAACTGATATCTCTCTCATTTAAGAGAGGTACAAATCCCATCTATGTCATTCACATCCCTTCGCATGATTCATTTAATGTCCAACATAAGACTACTTATTATCCTGTTAAAGATAACTTAGTATAATGTCAAAACACTGAATTCCTTATGTAGGGAACCATGATGACTTCAGGTCAAAGGACTAAAGCCAAAACATATTGAGAATCACTAATGGCATGAAACAATGTAGTGTTCTCTCTGTGGGTCGGTCCAATATATGTCCTCTATCATATATTTATGTTTCTGATTTGATAACTCATATCTATGATCAGTAAATTGTGATCATCAATCTGAACACAATTTAGAATAGTATTATAATGCTTATGGTTTTACTAACTAGGCACATACATGATGACATAAGCCTAATACTATTAATGGAATGTAAATCACATTACATAAACAATATACATGCAAATTTAAAAGAATACCTCATAATATATTATTAATAAGTCAGAATGTCAGTACAAAAGTCACATATGACTATTGGCCTAGGGAACATTACTAACATAAACTTCACTCAAAATTTAGTTCTCTTATTTAAACTAGAGTTGGTAACCTCGATGCTTGAATTTATGCTACACTACTATTGGATTTCCTACTTAATGTATTAGATACAACATTAGCCTTACTTGGATGGTACTCTATCATGCAATCATAATCTTTAAGCAACTCAATCCACCTCCTTTATCTCATATTAAGTTCCTTTTGACTCAACAAATATCTTAAACTTTGATGATCTGTAAAAATCTATAACATTTCACCATATAAATAATGTCTCCAAATTTTCATAGTAAATACTACTGTAACAATCTCTAGATCATGAACTGGATAATTGATCTCATGAGGCCCTAACTATCTTGAAGCATAAGCAATCACTCTACCATATTGTATCAGAACACCCTAACCCCTTAGTGTGAAGCATCACTATAGACAAAATACCCTTCTAGATGGAATAGTCAACACTAGTGCTATAGTTAATTGATGTTTTAACTTCTCCAAGTTACTTTAACATTCATCAGTCCATCAAAAAGGTATGTTCTTCCTCAAAAGCTTTGTCAAAGGGGTTGAGATCATTGAAAATCCCTCAATAAACCTCCTGTAATAACCTGCTAATATAAGAAAACTCTGAATCTCTGACACATTTCTAGGTGCTTCCCACTTCATCACGGCCTCAACTTTCTTTGGTTCTACATGTATACATTATCCAGATACTATATGACCTAAAAAATCACCAGATCAAGCCATAATTCAAACTTACTGAACTTTCCATACAATTTCTTCTCTCTCATTATCTATAAAATTAACCTCAAATGCTCAAAATGTTCCTCTTTACTCCTCAAATAGACCAAGATATCATCTATAAATACAATAATAAAGTGATCTAAGTAAGGTTGGAATACTTTATTCATCAATACCATAAAGGTAGCTAGAGCATTTATCAATTCAAAAGGCATCACCAAAAACTTAAATATTCCATATCTGATTCTGAATGAACTCTTTGTTACATCAACTTCTGCTATTTTCAATTGATAATACCCTAACCTTAAATGTAGTTTAGTAAATACCTGAGCTCCCTATAATTGATCGAGTAAATCATCTATTCTCAGTAAGGGATACTTATTCTTTGCTACCACCGATTTAATTGCCTATAATCAATAAACAATCTTAAAGTCCCATCCTTCCTCTTCACAAATGAAAATGGAGCTCCATAAGGTAATACACTGCGTCTGATAAAACCCTCATCTAACAACTCCAGCAACTAAATTTTAATTTCTTTAAGTTCCATAGGTGCCTTCCTTTAAAGAGGAGAAGATATAGAAGTAGTACTTAGGACAAGGTCAATGGTGAACTCTACTTCCCTATCTGGTGGTAATCTCAGTAATTCAATGGAAAAGACATCTAGAAAATCTATACCAAGAGGACTATCTTGTAATGTCTGCTCAACTCTAGTATCAGTCACCTAGGTTAAATAAACCTCACATCATCTTTGAATCAGTCTAAAAGCGCTCATTGATGAAATCAATTAGCTAGCACTGCTTGACTAACACCTCTAAATATTGCTCTTTGTTAAGTAGGAGAATCAAGAATAAGTTCCTTAGTGTAACCATTCATCACAGCTATATGAGCAGTAAACCAATCCATACCTGAAATAAGGTTTATCTCTTTCAATTGAAATACTATCAAATTGCTTTCAATTAAGCCTGGTCAACCTAAATAATACACCCTCTACATACTTCTCCAAACATTAAAGTGCTACCTATTGGAGTACTCACCTTTAAGCCAAATCCCAACATCTCTCTCTCACACAATGTAATTGAAATGCTAAATGTGGGGTGATAAAAAAAATACGTAGATCCTGTATTTAATAATGTAAATGCCTCAAGATCAAAGACATGTAACACAGCTATAATAACATCTGTGGAACTCTATACCTCCTATTTAGTAATAGAAAAAATCCTAGCTTGAGATTATGGTTGGTTACTCTATACTTCAGTCCTAGCACTAGGACTTGCTGAGATTACTTTACCCCTACCTTTGCCTCTCTATCCTACTCTACTAGCTTTGCTCTTCTAGATAGTCATCTCTATCTCTGGTTTTCCTCTCAGTCTAGACTGTGCTTTTAAAGTTGTTGGACAATCTCTAACTTGATGATCTAAGGAGCCACAATGCAAAAAAGTTCCTACTACCTTCCAACATACTCCACCATGTCTTTTTCTATAATGTTCAAAACTGAAAATCTGTTTTCTACCATAAGTTTACCCTCCAGATGCCTAGCCTCTACCACCACTAGAATGAGTAGAACCACCTTTAGTTCTAAACCCTGATTGCCTCAATTTAGACTATGACCGTGATGGTCTATTCTAGCATTTACTACAATTTCTTCCAAAGTCAGGTTGAAGCTTACCATGCCTCTTAGACCCGAACTCTTGTCTTTACTCTCCTTGTTCATCCTTTAGTAATTGCCCAATCTGAATCGAAACGACTCATAGATAGGTAAAACTATTCAGATTTGTGATAGACAGTCTTATCCTGATCTCCATTTTCAAACCATCCTCAAACCGCCGATAGGATTGAATTTTCTTATATTTTCTTATATATTTACATGTGATTTCTATCCTATTTTTAAGATAAAATGTTCAATTTGTGTTCAATTTGGGTTGACTATTAGGTTGGATATATTGATATATTTTTGAGACTAAAAAGCATGCAACCTTTGAGTTAAAATCTGGATTAATTCTTTTATTGCCTAACTTTCATGGCCTTGTAGGTGAGGATGCATATAAGCATCTTAAGGAACTCGATGTGGTGTGTTTAAGCATGAAGCCTTACGGGGTGACGGACAAGTAGATCATGTTGAGGGCTTTCCCGTTCTCGCTCAAAGATGCAGCAAAAGATTGGCTATTTGATTTACTTGCAGGAAGTGTGAGCACTTGGTTAGAGATGAAGAGATTGTTTTTGGAAAACTATTTTCCGGCCTCAAAGACAGCAAGTATTCGAAAGAAGATATGCAATATTAAGCAACACAATAGGGAGTCTCTTTATGAATACTAGGAGTAATTTAAGAAGTTATGTGCCAGTTGCCCACATCACAACATACCAGATCAACTTCTTATCCAATATTTTTATGAAGGATTACTGCCCATGGAGAGGAGTTTGGTTAATGCAGCAAGTGGTGGGGCACTTTGCGAGAAGACTTCCATTGAAGCTAGGATATTGCTTGAGCAGATGGCCACTAACACCTAATAATTCAGCACTCGTAATGATGTTCGACGAGTAAATGAGGTATGTACTTCATCCATTGAACATCGTTTAGATGAACTAACATCTTTTGTGAGACAGATTGTAGTTGGACAAGCACAAGTGAAAGCGTGCGGGATTATGTTTAAACACAATTCATCTAACTGACGAGTGCCCAGCTTTGTAAGAAGGGAGTATGGAGTACGTGAATGCTACAGGAGGGAACTTCCCGAACCAATATAACCCATACTCATAGACATATAAGCCAGGTTGGAGGGATCACCCCAACTTGAATTATGGAGGGAATCGATAGCTGAATCACTTCCAGAATCGACCGCAAGGGCCACCAGGATTTCAACTAAGGCAACAAAGAGCATAAGGAGCTTCTTCTTCAAGTTCAGGTGCATCTTTAAAAGAACTTGTTAACAATCTTATTGCTAGTAATTTGCAATTTCAATAGGATATGAAAGCAAGCCAACAGAACATGGAATATCAAATAAGTCCAATGGCAGTAAGGCTCATCGTCTAGAATCACAAGGTGGAGGAAAATTCCCATCACAACCTGAGGTGAACCCCAAGAATATCATTGCCATAACCCTGAGGGGAAGAAAGGAGATTGAAGGTCCCAAAAGAACCTCAACAAGGATTGCTACCGAGGAAGAGATTAAGAAGGAATTGGAAAAGGAAGAAAATTTGTCATCAAGTACAAAGGTAAATGTCGAATGTCCCAATATTATTAAAAATAACCCTCCACCTTTTTCGAGTAGATTAAGGAGGTCAAACAAGGAGGACAAGGATAAAGAGATATTGGAGACTTTTCGAAAGGTAGAAATCAACATACCTTTGCTCAAAGCAATCAAGCAAGTGCCAAGGTATGCCAAATTCCTCCAAGAACTATGTAGACATAAGAGCAAACTGAGGGACAATGAGAAAGTGATGATGGGTGAGAATGTGTCGGTAGTATTTAGAAAGAAGATGCCTCCAAAATGTCAGGACCCAGGTATGTTCGCTATTCCTTGCAAAATTGGTAATACTGTGATCAGTAGAGCAATGTTGGATTTGGATGATTCTATTAATATAATTCCTCATTCGATTTATACTTTTTTGAATTTGGTCCCTTTGAAAAAAATGAATGTAGTCATCCAATTAGCTGATCACACTAATGCTTATCCTGATGGTGTGGTTGAGGATGTTTTGGTGTAGGTGAAAGAGTTAGTGTTTCCTGCAGATTTTTATGTGGTAGATATGAATGATGACACTTCATACAATCTGATACCTATATTGTTGGGGAGACCATTCCTTAATACAACTCAAACTAAGATAGATGTTTGTAAAGGAACCCTCACAATGGAATTGGATGGGGAAGTAATTCATTTCAATATTTTTGATTCCATGAAATATCCTCCTAATGATCATTATGTTTTTTCTATTGATGTGATCGATCCTTTGGTGCAAGAAAATTTTAAATTAAGTTACAGGGATCATTTGGAAATAGCTTTAACTGAGGATATGGAAGTAGAAGCCAACACTGGTGTTGAGATGACAGCTGCCTTGGACTTATTAGAGAGCTCTTCAAAAAGGTATGATTTGACTTCTATTCAACAAACTAAAACTTACCAGAAGTTGTAACCTTTTGATGTGTAAGGCCCAGAATTGGAATTGAAGCCCAGAAGTTGTAACCTTTTGATGTGCAAGGCCCAGAATTGGAATTGAAGCCACTCCCTACACATATGAAGTATGCCTAATTGGGAGATAAACAGACTCTCCCAGTTATCATTTCGATAGAGTTGACTTCAACTCAAGATGAGAGCTTGGTTCGAATGCTGAGGGAGTATAAGAAGGCCATCAGGTGGACCATCGTAGATATCCAAGGGATAAACCCTTCCACATACATGCGCCACATTTTGTTGGAGGATGATGCAAAATCAACAAGGCGAGCTCAGTGTAGGCTGAATCCTCCAATGATGGAAGTTGTGAAGAAGGAGGTACTGAAGCTTCTCGATGTTGGGGTTATCTACCCAATTTTTGATAGTAAGTGGGTAATTCCTGTCCAAGAGGTTCCAAAGAAGTCTTGAATCACCGTTGTGAAAAATCAGGAAAGTGAGTTGATTCCCACCCGAGTGTAAACTGAGTGGCGAGTATGTATTGATTACGGAAGTTGAATGCTGTTACTCGTAAAGATCACTTCCCCCTTCCTTTATTGATCAAATGCTTGAGAGATTGGCTGGTTATGACTATTATTGCTTTTTAGATGGCTTTTCAGGTTATCTTTAAATCCCAATCGCACCGGAAGATCAGGAGATGACCACATTTACATGCCCATTTGGTACATTTGCTTACAGAAGGATGTCATTCGGATTGTGTAATGCACCTGCCAAATTCCAGAGCTGTATGTAATTCGACTTAGATATCAAAGATAAGAAGGGGGAAGAAAATGTGGCGGCAAATCATCTCAGTTGTTTAATAAAGGAAGAAGATGATATCCCTCTACGAGAAAGCTTTCCGGATGAGCAATTGTTTTCAGCCGATGCGACACCACCATGGTACGCAAACATCGTCAATTTTTTAGTAACTAATGAATTAGCTATTGGTTTATCTAGGGCTCAGAGGGATAAGCTACGAAGTGACGCAAAATACTATGTGTGGCATATCTTTGGAGACACTGTGCATATCAAGTTATCAGAAGGTATGTATCGAACGATGAATCATCATCAATTTTAGCCTTCTGCCATTCGTACACTTGCGGAGGACATTTTGGAGTAAAATGGACAACTCACAAAGTTCTGGAGAGCGGTTTCTACTGGCCAACATTGTTCAAAGATGCATATACCTTCTGCAAATCATGTGATAAATGCCAACGGTCAGGTAACATGTCCCATAAGGATCAATTGCCACAAACCCCTTTACTTTTCTGTGAAATTTTTTACGTTTGGGGCATTGATTTTATGGGACCTTTCCCTCCGTCTTTTGGATTCACTTATATATTGCTTGCGATTGATTATGTTTCTAAATGGGTGGAAGCAAAAGCCACTAGGACTAATGATTCTAAGGTTGCTGCAGATTTTCTTAAAGCTAACATTCTTTCTAGGTTCGAGATTCTGAAAGCCATCATTAGCGATAGAGGAACCCACTTCTGCAACAGGGTGATGGAAGCAATGTTCAGAAAATATCACATCACGTACAAAGTTTCTACTGCTTACCATCCTCAAACCAACAGGCAAGCTGAAGTCTCGAATTGAGAGATCAAGTTAATCCTGGAGAAAACTGTGCAACCCAATAGGAAGGATTGGAGTGTAAGACTAAAAGACGCATTGTGTGCCTACCGGATGGCCTACAAAACCCCAATTAGAATGTCGCCGTACAGGCTAGTGTTTGGAAAGCCATTTCATCTTCCAATGGAGTTACAGCATAAGGCATATTGGGCTATCAAAAGATGCAATATGCACTTGGATGATGCGGGAGTGCATAGGAAGTTGTAGCTTCAGGAGTTAGAAGAAATGACGAATAATTCATATCAAAATGCGTTAGTATATAAGGAGAGGATGAAAGCTTTTCATGATAAGATGGTTTTGAGGAAAAGTTTCTCAGTGGGCCAAAAAGTGTTACTATATCACTCTAAACTCAAGCTCTTTCCTGGTAAGTTGCGTTCCCATTGGGTTGGTCCATTTGTTATCACTCATGTCTTTCCTTTTGGTGCAGTGGAGATATGAAGCCTCAGAACGGACAAGACATTCCAAGTGAATGGTCATCATTTAAAGTTGTATTATGAAGACTACTAAATGGAGGATTTGGAGGTGTTAGTGCTGGAGGATGTGGCTGGTGTCACTTAAAGCACGCAACTGGAGGTCAAGCGAATGACGTTAAACAAAGGCGCTGCTTGGGAGGCAACCCAAAGGAAGTTAATTTCTGTATTTTACATTTTTACATTTGTTATTTTTGTTAGCTACTCCATTTCTGGCATTTGATCTTACATTGAGGACAATGCAATTTTTAAGTGTGGGGGTGGGTTACATTAGTTTTGATGTATGTTTTTGAGCTTAATCGTAGGCAGTTTTCAAAATTGAACGAAGAAAATCAAAACTTTTCTTGTTTTCTGTTGTTTTTAAGATTATTTAACCATAATTAGAGTGTGAGTTCATTAGTTAAATCCATAGCAAAATTTGGCATATACTTTTGCTCTTGTGGTTTGTTAGTGCGCATTATCTTTAGAAGAGTAGTGACTAATGGTAAACAAAACTGATGAGATTTTGAGCCTTATTTAACTGACACATCTACGTCAGTCTTATTGTCTTTTGATAATGTGTGACCTCCTTGACATGTACATCTTGATTTTTCATTGAATTTCTATTCGAGACCACATTTTTATCACATGCATTAACATGGATATGATTAAGCATTCATTGTTTTTCATAAGGTATATTAGTGAAATGACCTACCCTATTGACATGATTTTCCCTTGATAAACCCCTTTGAACTTTATTCTTTCTTTTCTTATAAACCACATTTTATGCTTTTAAACTTAACCAAATGTCCTACCCAAGTCATAAAGCTAATGGAACATTTGTGATTGTTGAGTTTGTGGATGTACAAAATTCTAAGTATGGGGGATACATATGTGAGGGCTGTTTATAATCTTGGGATGTTATTTTATGTCTTATCATTGAAATCCCCATGTTGATGTAGTTTATTTCAATTTTATAAGGAAAAGGAAAAAAAGAGAAAAAAGAAAAAGAAAAAAGAGAAAAAAGAAGAAAAAATGAAAAAAATAAAAAAATGAAAAAAAATAAATTTATCAAAGATGAATTACATATGTGTTGAAAAGTTGTTTATGGTTGATGCATCTTCCTAAAGTTGTAATGAATGTGTTATTTGAGCATGTTGAATATGAGGTAGAGGTTGGCTTGGAAGGCTCACTCTTGGGATTTCATTGGTATAAATTGTATGAGTGATTCCTTCGGACTGGTATATTCTTCATATGGTTTGTGTGTGAGAGCTGAATGGGGTTGTGAAATATAAATGTTGCATTTGACATAACTGATAGTACCCAGTTTTTGATGAGTGTTGCTTTGTTTCATTAGCTTTCATGACTTTCATGCTATATAACCCAAATATATCTCACCTTATCTTTGCCCACATTACAACCTTAAAAAGTCGTTTGATTCATGATTTTGCATATGAACATTAGCGGTGGAGAAATGAAATGATATGCAAAGTTATGGATTGTCATGGTCATGAATGGTGTTGAGTGCACCCATGAATATATTTTAGTTAAACACATTTTATGAGTCTACCATTAGATTGCTCAGTTTTTGAAGATATTGAATGTTAATAGATCATGAGTAAAGCTTTGAATGTTGAGTTTTTGCTTAGGCTTTTGAAGGTCATTCATTTTATTTATGGTTATCTATTCTTAAGAAATGTGGAAAATGAGTTAAAGCTTTGGTTTGTGACTTTGATTTTGATGATTTGCCCGAGGATGGTCAAAGACCAAGTGTGGGGTATTTGATAGGAGTGAATTTTCTTATATTTTCTTATGTATTTACATGTGATTTCAATCCTATTTTTAAGATAAATGTTTGTGTTCAATTTGGGTTGACTGTTAGGTTGGATATATTGATATATTTTTTAGAGTAAAAAGATAGATTTTCTAAAACAAATTGAAAAGTAATTGTTTTAAAAAATGCCTATACTGCATAAAACGCAGCAGCACATGCGTTAAAAGCATACGCTATTAACCCAACGCAGTTAACGCTGCTACGTTTTAACAACGCACGAGGAAGGCTTTTGAGGAGAGTTTTTTATTTGTTTTGGCAGGCTACGGTGGCGACATGACGAGAAGAGGTTGGCACTGGAGTGGCTGCAGCTTGGGAAGCAGACAAGGAGAATAGCACAAGGGAGGATCCAACGTTAAATTGTCCAATCATGAACAGTATATAGAAGAGAGTAAGTTTGAGAATTCCGAAGCCAATGGGTGATGTGATTTGTGGTTGGAACATGAAAATAGAAATGGAAGGCTAGGTTCCCAATGCTGGTTTCACGGGAATATCGACGCCAAGTCACTATCAAGCTATCTCTATCATTCTAAAGTTGTAATTTCTTTTCGGATTGTTATATTGCTGGTATTGATTTGGATGGTTTTAGGATAAATGATCTTAATATGTTATTTTGATTGTTTATTTTGAACCTATTGCTAAAATATCGATTGTAATCTGTAATTGTTACTTTTGATGTTTGTAAGTAGCGTCTAATGATCGTTAATCGTTAGGAACAACATAAATTAGGTTGGATAACCCGAACGTGTGAGGTTACCGCCTATATTGATCATTTTCCAGTTCATAATGCGACTGCCAAATTAAATCTAGAGATCTTATCCTAGGTTATTCGGTAGCTAGGTTTAATTAATAATCATGTCTTGATTAAATTCAACCTAAGGGAAAACTGAGATTTGTATAGCGTTCTATTAGTCTCAGATCAATAGTTCAAAAAGAATTGTAAAGGCTTTAGAATGAAGGAATATGCTTGATTGTGATTACGCCGAGATTGACCCTAGAACTGGACTTTACTTATACTCAACACTTTTCTCATTTTCGATTAATTGTTTTAATTTATTTTCAGATGTTTAGCTTTACTTTAATTTTCTAAATTGTTTGAAACCCAAAAACCCCCTTTTTTTCCTTGTATCAATTAATTTCATTACGAAAATTAATTGAACATTCCTTGTGGAATAGATCCTGACTTACCGCAACTACAAATTTTAGTGTGTAGAGCCAGGTAAATTTTGCAGTGCACTCGAGACGCGCTGTCAATTGCCTATATTTATCTTCTTCAGTCAGGATCATAGCAGCAACATACCTCGATAGTTCATTGAATCGTACCTCATACTTAGCTACAGTGAGATTTCTCTATTTTAGATCTAAAAATTCTTTCATCTTCCTGTCCAAATAGATCTTTGACATGTAATTATCTTTAAAGACCTTCAGCAAGTCCTTCCATATCAGTCTACAAGGTTGAGCAGAACTACATGGAGCTGTCTTCCACAATTGATAGGCTAGACCTTGAAGTAATTACACTATGTTGTCAAACCTCTCATCAGGCTCACAATCCATCTTATTAAACAATATCTCTGTTCTCTCCAGCTAACTTTCTGCCTCAGCAGGATCTGTACTTTCATAGAAGTCTATAGCCCCCTGCTTCCTAAGTTTATCGTACCTCCTTTCTCTTTTCTCAAGGACTCTCTGAAGTATTTGCTCAAACTGGGGTATAAGAGTCTCTATTAGCTCCTATTGACTTAAGTTCAGCTGATTCTACGATACGGTCTCCTATAGTAGATGACCTATAACAAACAATAATAGTGATTACTATATTGGTCTCTTACTATATGCCATGTTGAAATGCTCACATATGTCCCTAAGGATGCCAAACCATGCTTTGATACTAAATTTGTAACATATCACTCCCGTAGAGCATAATCCTAAACATACCAAAGAATATTCAAGCACATACTCTATGGAAATGATACATTAGGACAATCAAATTAACTATATCTTAGACATCAAACATATCATAAGCATTCAAAATATTCATTTCTTCCATTTCTTTCACAAACATATAAGGTCACATATGTCAATATAAATCAAAATCCATCATAGACATCACACATCAATTTTGAGTTCAATCTCAGTACAAACATATATTACAAAAGTTATACACTAGAGTTATTATGTATCATATTATGGGATACTAATGCAAAAGACTCTAAATAGACTCCGCAAATTCATCTTATCATAACTTTAAGCCATTTTTGTCCCTAAAATGTAAGTACTAAACCTCTACAAGATCGCTTTAGTAGCTAGAACTCCCTTAAACCTTAAAAAAATGTTGCAATTTTGATGAGTTTGAAAACTCAATGAGTGAACCATCATCGATGCACTCATACAAGTCATATCACAATTTATTACACTTCAACAAGTATATCATATAAGCCAATATTGCATATCACATAACATTCTCTGTTGACTTCAGTTGTATTTCACTATTTCAAATCAATTCAATAGATCATTTCAATTCAATCATATGATGCATGTAGGGATGCATGTGCAAATGCATATATGTTTTCATTATCATTTTGTTTTGTTGTGACCAAGTGCCTACCAACATAATTTACTGTCTTGTACCTGCTGTGGGCACCAAGTTTATAGCTAGGTTGTACCCATTATGGATACCCAGTCTATGCTATCTGATAATTGGCATTTGCATTATGTTTTAGGTTTAATTTGTTTTGTATTAAGTGTTAATTTAAGTGATTAGTGTGTTTTTAGGTTAGAATTGTGTTAATTTATGTGTTTAAGTGTTTTCATGGGTTAAATGTTATGTTTTTAAGGTACCTTAATGTGTTTGTTAGTGTTTTAGGGCCAACATTGAAGAATGGAGGAGTTTCGGAGACTTTTGGGCCAAAACTATAGCCCACGATCATGGAACAATAGGTAACGATAGTGATAGAGACATGTGAACCAAGCCACGATTGTGGCCTGAGGGATATGATCGTGATAGAAAGACTCCGTCACAGCCTATGATCGTGGCATTTGGGACACAATCATGACAGATAGGTTATATGCTAGCCGTGATCGTGACATGCAGGGCCACGATCGTGGCAAGCATTAGGCAGACATGCAAACGAGAGGAAAAGTTAAATTTGAGGGGTTTTTCAAACCATTTCTACCCCAAAAAAACCCTAGGTCTTCCAAGGTATTTAAAGAACATGAAGAATACAAAGGAGGGAGCTTTGATCAGCCACCACAGTGAAACCCTAAAGGATAGAACTTTGAGAAATCGAGAAAGAGGCGATGGAAGAGAGAAGAGGAAGACGACGCAGACTTGACATGCTTCCCAGAATAAGAAACTTTTCGATTAATGACCTCTCATTATCCATTTGAGTTCTATTTCCTATGTATTTCAGTTTTATTTGATTATAGAATTGGGATATATAGTTTGATGGTAGAATTGAATTGTGATTGATGATCTATACTCACCTTTGGAATATAATTTTTGATTTAATAAAATCTGATTCTTTTATATGTTTATTGAATTAATTGTGGTTTAATTCTACACTTTATATCTCGATAATAAACTAATAGGGTGAATCTAGAAAAATTATTAAATTGGGCTAACAAGAGTTAGATAATCTAATAGATTCAGAATTAAATCAGGTTGGTAAATCTTGTGTAGAGAGATCAGGTATAGGTTTCTAATTATTTATTAGCGAACTTAAGAACTAATTAGGTTTTGGATCGATTGTTAATTGAGAGATAACAACTTCCCATAATCTGATTAGGTTTATGCTTTAGGGTTCAACTGTAACTTTAGAGAGAGTAATTGACCCTAGGATCATCTAGAACTATTAATTTGATAAATCATAATTAGCTAGGTTGGCATTAAAGATAGATAATTTTCCCTCTCTGTTTTGGTTAACTAACAATGTTAAATTCTAGGTTGTACTATCATTGTTCAACAAATCAGTCAATTTTCATTAATTGTTATTCATTTTTAAGTTAAAATTATTAATAGTTGTTCGTTGATTGTTTTCATGAAGTGTTAATTGTCAATTATTATTTTGATATTTGATTTGGTTTGGTTGATTTATTTAGTTCTTGTGTTTAAATTCATTGTCTGCTAAAGATCTATTTAATAGTTTTTGACCTTAGATTCTAGGATTAGATTAACCCTCCTTATGGGATCAACACCTTAGATACTACGTAAAGGACCTGTGCACTTGTAGAAATATAGAGATTTAAAAATATTAAAACTCATCATATAGGAAATTTCAATCAAGTTTTTGGCATCATTACTGGGGAGGTGATAGTTTAGTTCCGTAGTTTAAGGCATTTTTTTTAATTTTCATTTTTATTCTTTTGTTTTATTACAGAATTCACACTCTTGTATGAACATAAGAGTCACGAGAGATTCGAGTCGTGCAGTGGAAATGTTAGATTTAAATATCGGTCGACTAAAACAAACCCTTAGGAAAGCTCAAAAAGAAGAAGAATAAGAGATCGAGAAATCAATAATGGCCGAGGAATTTCAACAGAATATGGACCTCAAAGCAAACTAAGGATAGAAACAACGGAACCTGGTGGACTTTATGAGGCCAAAGTTCAATGCAGTGAATCAAGGAGTAGCTAGGCCGCCTGTTCAAGCAACGCCGCCTGTTCAAGCAACCTAGTTCAAGATTAAACCAGTACTTCTCAATATGTTTCAGCAGAATGTGCAATTTTATGGATTAGCAAATGAGGACCCCATTGCACACACAGTGAATTTCTTTAAAATCTGTGATGCCTTTAGTTATCATCAAATATCGGAAGATGAAGTCCAAATTAGACTCGTTCTTTTTACCCTTAGAGACAGAGCGAAGGCTTGGTACCATTCACTTAGCCCATCCAACATTTAAACATGTGATTAGCTGGTTCGTGCCTTCCTAAATAAATATTTCATATGGATCAAGACCACGAAGATCATTAAGGAAATCACCAATTTCCAGTAAGGTGACAGTGAATCAATCTATAAAGCATAGGAAAGATATAAGGATTTGCAAACGAAGTGCCCATACCACAACCTACCCAAGGAATTCCTATTGCAGACTTTCTACAATGGAGTCAACCCATCGATAAAAGGCATAATTGATGTAACTTTAGGAGGATCCTTGATGAGGAAGACAGTCAATGAAGCAGAGGAGTTAATTGAGGAGATGGCGAGCAATAGTTGTTCGTGGATGAACAAGCAGGGTTGGCAACCTGCTATAGTTAGAGAGCAAAAAGGAAATGTCACAGTCAATTTGATGACAAAGATGCAAGCAAAGATCAACAACTGGACGTGACAACTCAATAGCATGAAGGCGTCATCTTTACCCGAAGTAAAGGTCGTACAATTAAAGTGTGAGCTCTGTGGACAAGTACACTATGATAACATGGACTATTACCTGATGAAGGAAGACAATTAGGAGCAAGTAAATTATATGGAGGCACAATATGGACGAGGAGGGTAAAACAGTCCCCACTCTAACACCTACAGCCTTGGGTGGAAGAATCACCCTAACTTCTCCTAGTCGAAAAATGCTAAAGGACAATTCAAGCCTTAAGGACAATCAGGCTTCCAACAAGATAAAGCAATTTTGATGGAATCTAAGTTGGATAAAATTTTAGATAAGCGTGGAACTCTAGACAATGCATAGAAGAAGCTGGAACGTTATGGGGCGTTATGGTGTGGGACATATGACAAATGGCTCCATCCTATTGGTTTCTACTTTTCATCTTTCATTAATAACAAAAATGACCGCACCTTTGTCTTATTCTATGAAATTACATTCCGTCTAAATACATTTAGCAATTTATTCCATGATTAATGTGTCTTCATGCATGTATAACATAATTAACATAAATTACCAAAATACCCTTACAATTCCATTAGTATCGATTATGTCTTAAACTAAATGCTCACTTTCCTAATCAATAACATCCATTACATATAATTTGATGGACAAGAAACATTCCTACTAGGGTATAGTTTGGGGCCTCACATTTCTCTCCCCGTTAAAAGAATTTAGTCCTCAAAATTCATACATGATGAGAAAAACTTGAGACGCAGAGCCCTCATAGTCGATTGTGGTTCCCACGTTGCTTCCTCAAGTCCTTAGTGTTGCTATAGTACTTTTACCAAAATATTTGTTTATTTATAAGTTGTTGAACTTCTTTGGATAAGATAAACACAAGTTCCTCATAAGAAAAATCCAGTTGTACTTGAATTTTTTGCATAAGAATCTTATGTGTATCATCATACCTTCTTAACATAAAAACATTAAACACATGGTGCAACTTAGCCAATTCTTCAGGAACAACTAACTGATAAGCTACTAGCTAGATTTTCTTAAGAATCTTATAGGGACTGATGTATCGTGGGTTGAGATTACCTTTCTTCCTAAAACAAAGAAAACTTTTCCATAGTAACACATTCAAAAATACCTTATCTCAGTAACACTTTCAAAAATACCTTATCTCCTACCTGATACTTAATATTTTTCCTTTTTAAATTAGAATAGGAATTTTACTTATCACTGGCAGTTTTCAATTTTTGTTGGATAATTTGAACTTTCTCTTTAATATCTTTTACAATATTAGCCCCGATCATCTTGTTTCGTTTAATTTAGTCCAATAAACTGGAGTCCTACACTTTCTACCATATAGGGCTTCATAATGCCGATACTAGTCAGATAACTGTTGTTATAAGAAAACTCCATCAGAATTCTAAAACATAACATCAAAGCATATCTTTCAACACTTGAATAACCCGTTCAGATTATCCATCTATCTGGGGGGGCAGTAGTGCTAAAATTGATTCTGTCGGCCCCCTGAAAATTTTTCCATTTAACTAAAGCAAGATAGCTTATGGAATAAATGCATGAGAGGAAATTGAGGGCATTTTCAGTATATAACTTAATAACTAAGGGTAAAGTAGACTTTTGGTAGACGCATGGTGGACATGTCTTCTTATCAAATGGTAGCATGAATGAAAGAAGAACAGAAGAGGAGAGGATTCAGCTGTAAGTGAAAAGAAGAGAGTTGAAAGCTAAGTTGAAATTTCTGCAAAGCTTAAAGAGAGAACATCCGAGTGC
>JANZXR010000009.1:23737581-23756282 GCA_027575705.1 Erythroxylum echinodendron
TTTAATTTAATAAATATTTTCAGATATTGATAAGAACAAAAAACCTAAAAATTTTAAGATTATTTATTGAATTAATAAAACAAAAGAAGATGACAACAGAATAAGGAAGATAAGAAAAATGAAGTTATTTTCGATTTTTTTCTGATTTTCTATAACTATTTGTTGAGAGCGAAGAAAAGCCAATTTCCTTTCCTAAGTGAGAATTCAAATGCATTTTTTTTAGAAAACCCCGTATTTTTGGTATAAAGTGCATTATAACACGGAAGAAAAATGAGACAAAAGATAGAAATGAAACAGAAGACAATGAGACGGAAGATAGAAATGAGACGGAAGAAAAATCAGACGATAGAAATGGCACGAAGGGAAGGCGAAAATGAGACGTAAGCAATCAGAAGGTAAAAATGAGACAAATCAAATCTAAAAATGAGACGAAAGAATCGAAGATAAAGAGCCGAATCAGTTTGAGTAAAGCTACAGAACTCATCTTAAGTGAATTGAAATCTCAGAAAGAATTCTGAGCGAATAAGAGAATAAAAAAATCAAATAGAGGATTTAATTAAATAATTTTTTGGCAGTTATTGATAAAAACAAAAGGCCGAGAAATTTAAAGATTAATTATTGAATTAATTGTATCTTTTATGATTAACAATCATCTTCATCTGAATCACGTCTCAAGTATGTAACATAAAAGTATTAAGGAATGATAAATCCTAGCTGGTTAAGAATATTCCGAAAATGTTGACCCAAGCTAATGTATTTAATTTCATAAAAATTTTCAGATATTGATAAGAACAAAAAACCTTCCCACCTTCCCTTTCCGACGGCTCGGATTCTTTAACCTTTCAGCTCATCGTCACGCCTGAGACTTATTAGTCACAAGCGTGACTTCTTAACTTTTATTTCTTTTTATTTCTTTCTCTATTTTTGTAACTCTTATCATACATATGCACGGCTGTAACTTTTGTCCGGACAACCGTATGTTTGACTATTTATTAATTTTTATTGTTATGTTGTGAGTTTTTTAATCTTATTTGTCTGTTTGGGTACCTGTTAGTTTACAAATTAAAGAGTCATAAGCATGTGTTTTAATATTGAGTTAATTTAATTAAATATTAATTATAATTATTATAATTATTAATTATCTATTATTAGTCACCATTGTAACTTATGATAATTATTAATTATTATTATTAATTATTCACTTTATATTATGCATGCACGGTTGTGATTACTTTTTATTGTTATGTTTATGTTATTTTTAATTATAAATTATTATTAATTTATTAATTCCTTTAAGCATTTTTTTTCCTAACAAATTTCTTTCATAACGAATTAACCTAGATTCTTATGCAAATGATCTATAGGACAAACCAACGTTGCGTGGCTTAATTTATTAAACACATTGTCTCTTGTATATATATTAGAGGAAACACTCGAAGCAAATTAAAAACTTGTGATCGCAAATAATTACATTGTAGGCTCTTCTTTTCGTCTTATTAATGTTTGACTTCAATGTTTGAATTTAAGTTTTAAATGCATATTTTTATCTCCAAATCTTTCCCTAAGTTGTAATTCATTACTAAACAATTTTAAAATTTTATCTTTTTTAATTTTAAATTATATATTTTAACTTGGTTGCAACTTTAAAGTAGTTCATGCTTTAATTATAAAAAATCTTTTGTAATAACTCAGATATAAAAAAAGAAAAAGATTAAATTTCAAAGTAAAAGATAAATTTACAGACCAGACCATATTATCATATGCTCAGATGGTAAAGAAGGTAACTAGAATGACAAAACAAAATAAAGATACATATTTATAATTTCATGCACTTCTTAAACTCATTTATATCTCAAATATGGAAAATCATAAATTAAAAAATTAATTTTCGATAAATTACAGCAATAAAAGGTACAAAGTAAGCCACACATGATTATATTAATGTTATCCAACCTTGTTTATTTAATAATAAGGATTTTTCTTATCTCAAAACAGTCTGTGACATTACATAGAATTCTTACCAAAGTTGAGGATTTTATTTTTTCAGTTATTATGTCTATGCAAAATATATGATAAATAATTTTGAGCAGTTTTGATTTGCATAACTGTCACGTCACAAACTTATCAGTCTCTGCATTTAATCTTTTAAATATATCATTTTCTGAAATTGTTTTTCCTAACCACATTTGACTTTAATTCTTTTTAGGTTTTCTTCTTGTTTGTTCTTTGGTTGTTCATTCTTGACATTTGACTTTAATTCTTTTTAGGTTTTCTTCTTGTTTGTTCTTTGGTTGTTCATTCTTGCACTATTAGGGTATGTTTAATTTTGTCAAAAATTTTATTATATAAAATTCCGTTGTATTCCTTCCATTTATCACCTTTTCAATAATATCATAATTACTTTCTTTCTTTATTTATCCATATTTAATAACTTAAATATACAATTTTACTTTTTAATATAGTCACTTACTGGCATTAATTAACCTTTTTATATTTCTTCTAATCCTTTATTTATCTCACGGTATATTCAAGCAATATTATTATTCAAACTTTTTAAAATTTTGACCTTATTTGTTAAATGTATGGTTTGTTAGATGCATTTGTTATATTAACCGGTACAGTAGATATTATTGCTTCATGATTAACTCTTTATTAAATCTATGGTTTGTTAGATGGATTATCTTATTGTTGAAGATAAGATTAAAGTTAATTTGTATAAAGATAGGATTTTTATAGTTTAGATTTTATACAGATTTTATTCTTCTGTTATTTTGTATTCAATATCTCTATAAATAGTAGGTCTAATGTACTGAGTAGATACACAAAAATACAGAACATCTTTTTCCTATCCTATTATCGGCTTTTATCATGGTATCAGAGCTAGACCGATTCTGATTTGGTACCTGTCATGGATATCCGCAACTCGTCCATTCCGGAGGCTCCGAGAGGAGTTTCTGATCTTTCAAAGCAAATTCTAGAGTTAATCCAAAAAACCCAGATACAAGAACCTCAATCCAATACAGAGATTTCCAATCCAGGATTCACAATCAAATCAAATGATAGAAATTTTGTCCTGTGGTCTCGGCTGATGACTGTTTTCATCACCGGAAGGGGCAAGGCAAGGCACATAACCGGACAACCATCTCCTCCGACAGTGAATGATCCAACTTTTCCAGTGTGGGAAGCTAGTGATAGTACGGTATTCGGCTGGATTATCCAGTCAATAGAGCTAATGTTAGTACCTAATTTCATATGGTACAGAAGTGCAAAATCGCTATGGGAAGCTTTATCAGCAACATATAACTGTGGAATCAACAGTTTGCAAGTATTTGAATTAAAGAGCAGAGCCAACCGAATTACACAGGGAAATTCTACAGTTGAGTTATAATACACTACTTTGCAAGGAATATGGCAAGAGATTGATGAATTGAGTCCAAACCCGATGGAAGATGAAAAAAGTATTCAAATTTATAATCGAGTGATACAAGAGGACAGGTTATACCAATTTTTGTCTAGATTGCAGGAAAAATTTGACCCAGTCCGACGTGAACTACTCAATCAAGACCCAGTTGAGGCAACCAAGTGGTCGCTGTCGGTGGTCACCAATCCGCGCAGAAGGAGGAGCTCCAACCTGTGGGATTTTCGGAGATGTCCAGTGAAGGAGCAGCGGCGGCGCAGAAAACAGAAGAGAGGGAAAATAAAATCGTGACTGACAAAGGTTCTGTGGGAGGAGGTAAAGTAGGGTTTGGGGGTAATTCCTCAAAGGTTGGTTCAGAATTGTTTAGCCCTCAAGTTTCAGTTAGCAATCGTTTTAGTCCTATAGAAAGTATTGCATGCATAACTAAGGACGATTTTGGGGTAGAAAAAATAGGGCTTGGATTTTTGACAGTGGTGCTACGGATACAATGACTAATGATATGAGAGACATTGGGAGTACACCTAAAAAAACTCGGATTCAAAATACTAATGGGGGTGTCTTTCCAGTCAGAGGTGCAGGAACAGTTGAATTGTCTCCAACTCTAAAGTTGTTTAATTGCCTTATTGTTCTAGCATTATCATGCAAATTATTATCAATCAGTCAAGTAACAAAGGAGCTAAATTGTACTGTTCTAATGCTTCCGAATTTTTGTATCTTGCAGGATATTCGCACCAAGGAGATTTTGGGCGTGGTACTGAGCATTATGGCCTGTATTATGTTGACGAAGTGTCGAGATCTGGAACTGCTCTCTTTGCTCACGGAACTCCAGATAGGCAACTATGGTTATGGTATCGCCGACTAGGTCATCCTTCTTATAGCTACTTGAAAGCCTTGTTTCCTTCATTGTTTAGACATAATATTTCTTTTCATTGTGAGACTTGTTTGTTAGCCAAAAGCCATAAAAACCCGTATTCTCTTGCAAATAAAAAGGTGAATGTTCCATTTTCTTTGATTCATTCCGATGTTTGGGGACCAGCTCCGATTAGTGGAGCAAATGGATTTAAGTATTTTCTGTTATTTATTGATGACTGCACTCACATGACATGGGTCTACTTTCTTAAACTTAAGTCTGAAGTCGGTGAGAAATTTACTGATTTTTATCGTATGGTCAAAACCCAGTACCACAAACAAATCCAAATTCTTAGGTCTGATAATGGGAGGGAGTTTGTTAATCATTCTTTGCAACAATTTTTTCGGGCCAGTGGGCTTGTTCACCAGATGTCGTGTCCATATACACCTCAACAAAATGGCATATCCGAAAGAAAGAATCGACATATTATTGAAATTACTCGGTCACTTTTGTTAGAGGCCCAAGTTCCATATAGTTTTTGGCCAGAGGCAGTAGCTACCTCAGTCTACCTTTTAAATTGCCTACCGTCCCGTATTTTTAATTTTCAAACCCTATTAAAGACCCTTGAGTCCTTTGTCCCATTACCATCTGTTCTTATGCTCCCACCCCGAGTATTTGGGTGCACCGTCTTTGTCCATATTCCTAAAACCTAACGTACTAAACTTGACCCTTGTACTATAAAATGTGTCTTTATCGGGTATGGGGTACATCAAAAAGGATATCGGTGCTATGATCCAGTTGCCCGGCGAATGTATACTACTTCTGATTGTGATTTTTTAGAAACCGAGTACTTTTATCCATCCACCCAACTAAGCAGTCAGGGGGAGAAGAATGAGTCTAGCCTACTTAGCTGGTTGTGTCATAACGGTGGGTGTCCAGATGGGTACTGTGAAGCAGGGGTGAATAGGGACACTGGATCAGAACAAATCGGTGATATAGTACAGTCTGACATGCAAGGAGCTGCACGACAATCTCTGACGTCGAATATCTCTGAGGTACATACTCCTGTACCATCATCTCCAGTTTTGGTCTCTGATCCTATTTATGCAAGTCCTGTACATGAACTGACTTGTGCAGACGAAAGTGTAGGTGTTCAAAATGAACAAGAGCGCTATGTCTTGCCACCCCGGAGCACTCGGGGCGTCCCACCACGGAAATATAGCCCAGATCATAAGTCAAGAGTGGCTAAGTATCCAATGGCTAATCTTGTGACATGAAATGCAGTGTCTAGTGCGGTTCAGACTATTACAGACAATTTGTATTCTCAGTGGATACCTAGAACTGCCCTTGAAGCAGGAAACCACAAGGAATGGCGAAATGCAATGCAAGTAGAGATGGATGCTCTAATTAAGAATGGAACTTGGGAAGTTTGTCAATTACCACAAGGCAAGAAAACAGTGGGTTGTCGATGGGTGTTTACTATCAAGCATAAGCCAGATGGATTTATTGAGAGGTACAAGGCAAGATTAGTGGCGAAAGGATATACCCAGACTTATGGTCTAGATTACTCAGAAACTTTTTCACCAGTAGCAAAGATTGACACTATCAGGGTTTTATTCTTAATAGCAGCAAACCTTGACTGGCCTTTACATCAGTTTAATGTAAAAAATGCATTTCTCCACGGGGACTTGAAAGAAGAAGTATACATGGATGCTCCACCGGGTTCGAGAGTGTTTTTCAAATTGGAAACGTGTGTTGGTTGAAGAAGGCATTATATGGGCTTAAACAATCTCTTAGAGCGTGGTTTGGGAGATTTACGATTGCAATGAAGAAATGTGGATATAGTCAGAGCAATTCAGATCACACGCTATTCTTGAAAAGACGCGAAGGAAAGATAACCTGTCTGATCATTTATGTTGACGACATGATTATCACAGGTGATGACTCTGAAGAAATAGCACAGCTGCGAAAGAACTTGTTTATGGAGTTTGAGATGAAAGACCTAGGAGAACTCAAGTATTTCCTCAGGATAGAGGTACTCAGGTCGAAAAAAGGGATCTTCATTTCACAGAAAAAATATGTTCTTGACCTCTTAGCTAAAACAGGGTTGGTGGATTGTAAGCCCGTTGAAACACCTATAGTGGAAAATTATGGACTCACCTTGTCAAAGGATTCGGAGCTAGCTGACAAAGAACAGTATCAAAGGTTAGTGGGAAAACTGATCTACTTGTCTCATACACGGCCTGATATTTCATATGCCGTAGGTGTAATAAGTCAATTTATGCACAAGCCTCAAAAGAAACATATGGAGGCAGCTCTAAGAGTTGTGCGGTACCTGAAGTCTTCACCGGGAAGAGGCCTTCTGTTTAGTAAAAATGGACATTTGTTGGTTCAAGGGTACACAGATGCTGATTGGGCAAGATGTATGACAGACAGAAGGTCTACATCAGGTTACTTCACATTTGTGGGAGGTAACTTAGTTACTTGGAAGAGCAAGAAATAGAAAGTGGTAGCTTTGTCTAGTGCAGAGGCAGAATTTAGAGGAATTTCTAAAGGGCTAGCTGAACTTCTGTGGATTCGTAAGCTTATGAAAGAGATTGGTTTTTGTCCAGAGGGTCCGTATGAACTCATGTGTGACAACAAAGCAGCCATTAGTATATCAGAGAATCCGGTACAACATGACAGAACGAAACATGTGGAAGTAGACAGACATTTCATAAAGCAGAATTTGGAAGAGGGAATTATTGATCTACCATTCGTGAAGTCAGAAGAACAACTTGTTGATATTCTAACTAAAGCCGTAACTGGTCGAATATTTCACAATATACTTGACAAGTTGGGCATGATGGATCCTCACGCTCCAACTTGAGGGGGAGTGTTGAAGATAGGATTAAAGTTAATTTGTATAAAGATAGGATTTTTATAGTTTAGATTTTATACAGATTTTATTCTTCTGTTATTTTGTATTCAATATCTCTATAAATAGTAGGTCTAATGTACTGAGTAGATATACAAAAATACAAAACATCTTTTTCTTATCTTTATTTACTAAATTTATTTTATTTATATTTTCTTATTTTAATTTAATAATTTAATATTTATAATTTAAATTTATATGACTAATAATGTATTTTTTGAAATATTTATTTACTAAATTTATTTTATTTATATTTTCTTATTTTAATTTAATATTTTATTATTTATAATTTTAATTTTATATGACTAATAATATTTTTAATTATTTATACAACAATTAATAGTTTATTAAATTAATAGACTTTTTAGTCATTTTATTTCTTTTCAGTAATCGCAACCGCACTTAGTAAACACCTATTTTCATATTTCAACAGTTACTAAAACAACAATATCAAACATATAAGTATTTATTTAAAATAAATACTTTTCATTTTAGCAGGTTAATTTCAGCAAGTTATTAACTACCACCTATCTCGCTAGACTTTGTTTCATACTAAAATCACTAAGCAGCCTTCGTAGCCACTCTGCTTGACAAGCAATAGCTGTAGCAGCTATATATTCTGCTTACGTCGAGGAAATGGTGACAGTCGCATGTTTCTTTGAACTCAGCGATACTAGTCTACTAGAGTTGTTTCAAGAAAAAAATAGCTCCCTGTAGTACTTCTCTAGTCCTCTAATGAACCTGCCCAATCACTGTTAGACCTTTAAGAGTAAAAGTCTGAGCTTCACGAAACCAAATACCATAATCCTTATTGCCATCAAGGTAACGCAATATTCTTTTTGCATCTACAAAGTGATGCTTACTTGGCTTTTTCATGAATTGAGAAAAGACACCAACTAAGAAACTCACATTTAGATGAGAATTTTTTATGTAGTATTAAAGTAGGTATGGTTTGGATTATTAATTTTTTAGTTATTTATTTAAATGTCTAATTTCAACGGTCCTATTTAGTTATTAATTACTATGTTTATTTCAAGTGATAACTGAATGTCAAGTCTCGATTACACTTAAAAAAGAGTGTTAGAGTATTTTATATTGACTAAACATGAAAATACCATAATCCTTATTGCCATCAAGGTAACGCAATATTATTGCCATCAAGGTAATGCAATATTCTTTTTACATCTCCAAAATGACGCTTACTTGGCTTATTCATGAATTGAGAAAAGACACTAACTAAGAATCTCACATTTAGATGAGAATTTTTAACGTTGTATTAAAGTAGATTTGGTCCAAATTTTTAATTTTTTAGTTATTTATTTAACTGTCCAGTTTCAGTGGTCCAGTTCAATTATTAATTACTACGTTTATTTCAAGTTAAGACTAAATATCCAATCTCAATTATACTTAAAAGAGAGTGTTAAAATATCTCATATTAACTAAATATGAAAATATTTATAAATAGTAAGGACTAACTATTCAAATGACTAATTCTAATCACTTTAACAATAGTTGACCTAAACGTAATTCTTATAAACGAACTTTATATTCTATCCATATTAAAAATTCGATTACGTTGGCTACTTGCCTTAGAGGCCAATCTCCTTAAATTGAGAAAACCAGCTTCTCTTTGTGATTATTAATCATCTTAATCAACATTATTTGCATGCAAAAGATGGGTATGTATAGCTTCCACCTAGTGGATACGATGGTTGCACGTAGATATAAAATGCCAGAGACATGGAATAACAATCAAACATAGAATTAGAAACGTGCTGTATATAGATGAATGATTGCCTTGAATTTGTGGCTGGTTGGTTTCCAAGTCTCCCCCTACCCTGTGCGGCTGTGCCTTGAACATGGGAAACAAACATCAATAAATCACGTACCAAACTCAAACTCCAACCTCTTATTAGACTTTCACGTGAAGGAACTCCTGCAAAGTGCAGAAGCTTTTTTCAAGCAGTATATAATAGTTACATTACATAGATAACGGTAAAAACTAAAGAAAGGACTAAACGAAGCAAGGAAGTGAAGCCGTCCCCGTCCGTCTTTCAATGTTCTTATTCATTGTATTAACAACAGTAATCATCTTACTGTTCTAGTCTTCCCAGAATGGCAGATTTGAGTCCCTCTTCAGTTCTCAATCCCTCGGGAACCCTAACCACCACGTCCTGAAGCATAAGCTCGTTAAAACTGGACATGCTTCCATGGTGCACTTGAAATTCCAGGTCTCGAAGTGCACTCAACAACCTGGCTGCTGGGTAGTTCACATTCTCAGATTGGACCCTTATCATAGCATCATTACCCACAAGCTTAATATCAACCTCAAGTGCCGCACCATTAGAGTTATTACTAGGCCTGCAAGCTTGATCCACCGAAGTGGTGGTACTTTGGTTGTCCATGTTATCAGCAACTTCCAACTTTACCTTCTTGGGCTCTCTGTGTAACTGCGATTCCAATTCGTCGATTTTACTCTTTAACTCGTTTATGTAGGTCACAGCATCTGAGAGAAGTGATGCTTTATCCATCCTCGACACGTTTGGAACCACGGCTCGGAGTGCATAGAACCTGTGGTTCAGCTTCTCTCGTCGCTGTCTCTCGGCTTCTACGTGGTTCAGTGGGGTGTCTCGGCCGAGCCCAGGTTTTCGTCCTCTTTTTTTGGGGGTTCTTTTCTCCATGTTCATTGGAAGCGACGGACAATCCGAGTCTGAATGTTCCGAGTCTATGTATGATTGGCTTGCTCTAGTAACACTATCTTTATTAGATTCTTTTCCTGAAGCTTTAATCTCTTCGTTAGTTGCATCTTGCTCTTGTACTCCGGCAATTATGCCGATGTCAGCAAACGAAATATTCCTGTCCAAGAACTGAATCGGAGCTGAAGTTGGGTTACAAGTGTTTTTGGGGATCAAACCCAGGAGATCTGATCCAAACAGGGATTTCACATTTTGGACAAGCCCCCAATTCTCTGTGATCATATCAAATGACCCTAATTCAAGTACACCACTATACGTGGGTATGCATACCAGGGTTTCAATGCCATGCATTTGTGCCTCTTTGGCTCTGTCACAGTTGTGGAATTGAAGTTCATGTCCACCAGTTAACCACACCAAAGAACCAGTGCTGAGGGCTTTGCCCGGAATACCTTCTCCGGCAGAGAAAGATCGCGTGAGAGACATCACGTAGAACCATTCTGCATCGTTGACATCGCCACCGTCCATCGTAGACATGTCGATGTCATGATTTTCACCTATTAGCGATTGGATTCCCTTCATGACCCTTTTTCTCTCGGTGTTGACCGTTGGCATGCGGGGTTTGTTGATGGTTGTGAGCTTTGGAACCGTGTCTTTGCTGCCCTGGAAATATCCATCTGCCCAGGAGAGATAGATTCTGCCACTGTCATCAGTTGAAGTTTCCCAAAAAATAGCATAAGCCCACCAGTCTGGTTGGTTTTGGACTATGAACTGAAGCCTTTGGGGAAGAGTAGGCGGAGCTTCTTGTGCTAAAGATACCAGAGAAGATGATGAAGATGGAGAGATTATTAGCTCTTCCATGGCTCGACTAGAAGGATGGTAGAAGATGAACGAGAGAGAAAGGGTTTCTGTTCTAGTACAAGAGGAAGAGCAAGAGCTCCCTAAAAAGTTAAAAAAGTAGCCAGCGAAAGCTTATAGTACTGTACCAGTCTGAATGTTGAAACAAGCATTTCTCTATTTTTTTAGTAAAATCCAGCAACAGAGCAAAGTTTCTATTTGAGTGCTGGCAGCTTTTACAAGGTCTAAGGACATAGGGGTAGGTTGGTAAGGCTTAGAATGCAAGACAGCAGGAGAGGAGAGGAGAGGAACAATGGAAAGTGGTGGTTTGGTGTTGGTGATGTGTAAATTGGCTAATTTGGAGGGTACTTAAGCTGATTAGGCATGTCAGCGTTTTGGTACCACTGGCACGTGAATAGATGTGACCCACGTCCCCTGTGTCAACAGGGTCCTTAGTCCTTACTCCTCCGTTTAATAGTCCTGCCCTTTTTTTCCCTTCTTTTTTATTTGATTAAATTTCAAAGAAATTGGGTTACACAGTAAGTGGTTTCGTCTTCGTATCAATTTATAAAATACTCGTAGATTCATTTAAATATCTATTAAAAAAGTTAGAAGTACAAATAAAAACATTCGTACTTACTTACATGGCTATGTTGATACTATACTTACCATTATAATTTCCTAATTAATTTTAAACCTTTTTTATTAATATGATTGAGAATAATCGTTACTAGCTATTTGTTTTATTTTATTTTTTGTTAACCAAAGAGCCTCAATTACCAGCTTTTCAATTTCTAGTAATTGAGAGTAAACTTTGAAGCAGTCCATAAAGTTGTCCTTTTTGTAAAAAAATATAAAAGAAAATTTCAATACATTCTTACGTTCTTTAGATCTTTTTTAACTTCATTTTTACATTAAATTTGATAAAAAGGTAGTTAAAAAATTTTAAAAGAAGAAAGGACGATATCATTTTTCGAGAGAAGGACTATTTTTTAACACGTAAAATCTTTTGTTTTAGTTATTCTGTTTTAATCTTGTCTTATTAAATTTTATCTATATATTTATATAAGGTCTATATAAATATGTAGATGAGATTTAATGGAACATGATAAGAACATTATAACTAGAACAGAGAATATGATCTCATTTTTTTAGTGCTAGTTGCTCAAGTTGAATGGTGTTATTTTTATATATAGCTGTTGATTGCATTCTTTTCAATTATATTAGTTTATTTCAAAATCTCATAATTCAAAACAAAAAAGATAAATATAATTAGAATGTCTTCTAACTAGTAAAAATCGAGATGTATAAAGTTACTACTTCATTAGCATTGGAATTATAGTAAAACAAGAAGCTTTATAGGTAATAATTCATAATTAAATATATTATTTAATAATTCATAAATAAATTACCATTTTTAACTAACTTTTATTAATGTGTATGGTTTGTAATTTTTAATAATTAATTTCAATTAATTGAATATATAATACTAATATTAAATTAAACTATTTATAATTTTTATTAAAAATTTCAAATTAAATAATAAATATTTAATAATAATAAATTAGATTTCTAAGTTTAAAAATAAAAAAACATAAACAACAAATGTATTCCTGACACACAATCTCCGTAATAATTGTGGACATATTTTGAACACTGGACACGTGTGTAGCAGAGTTGTTCATGACCTCTAATTATTATTTATACAATGTAAATAACGATAAAATATTAAATAAGTCAATAATACATTTTTTAAGAAAAAAAATAAGAACCTGATTTTAACATCAAAATGATTACGTGAAAACGAGCTTAGTATTATTTTATAAGAACACTCCATTTAGACGGTTTAAAATTTTTATAACTGAAAAGGCATATTTAGTTTAATTTTTTTAATCATTGATCCCGACTATTCATTTATTTTTATTTTGGTTATACATATATTATATATCTAATTCATTAAAGTGCTTTTAAAGTAATTATTTGAACCTCAAATCCTAATTTCTGTATCATAGTTTATGAATCCGATCTTAGGTTGCTCTTACTGCTTAAGACATGCATGTATTGCACGATTTGAACCGTCGAATAAGGCGTCGACTCAAAATATAAACCAAATGCAAAGTCCTTCTTGGGCTTTACTTAAACCAGAAACACTGAAACTTGAGTTAGTTTTATTTTTCAAAGGTGAGAGGGGCCTTGCAAATAAAACTAAGATTGAATAACTCTTAGTTGTTGAATATTATACAATAATGGACATTTTCAGAATGGGAGGAAGATGATTATCATAATCTAATCACTCTGGATTCTTTTAATAAGTAGTTGGCGTGTGAATTGCGGCGTCCTTTGATTATGTTTCCAGCTACTTGTTTAAGTAATATGACATATTACTTAAAAAATATGAATTACTTTGAAGTTTAAGGTGGGATTGAGAAAGAAACTTTAGAAAACATGATTATGTTTCCATTGTTTAGTTATCATATAAAATAGGTTTTATACTCTTTAAAGACCTAAGTCTGGCTACGAAGAAAAATTATTATTCGTATATATATATATATATAATTCCATTGAACGTTCAAAAGGACAAACAGTTGAAAGTAGAGCAGAAGAAAGCATTCTCACCCCCAAAACGTATTAATCAACTCAGAAATGGGAAGCTATTAGGTGAAGAAAACTATGTCGTAAAATAAAGCTAAGGTATTATATTATATATATATACTCTCAATATGATAATTACATGTGTCTTAATTTGCAATTTAAGAAAAAGAAGTGTTTTTTATAATAAAAGGACTTCCAATGGAAGGAGACAAAGCCCATGTCACTGATTACGTTACTCCGTCGATTAGTTGCGATTAATCAATAATGTCTCCTGTTTTTTGATAATGCTTGTTTATTTTTTAAAGTAATAATTAAAAACAAACAAGATTTATATAATAATAGACTGAGAAAATGTTTTATTTTATATTTTTGTAAACTCCTTTTTTTTTAATTAACAAAGACATATTTTTCGATACCTTTAGAAAATTTGATTAAGCAATAAGAAATTGTGTAATAAGGCTTATTGGATATTAACAATTGTTTCTTTTTGATTAACTTACCATTTTCTGTAGGCTGAGTTCACGTGAATTGCGACTAAACTGTATTCATCTTTTAAGAAAGAATTGCTAGAGATGGCTAATTGTACCTTATGTAATTCAAAGCTTTTTCATACAATAATATCGTTTTAATTTAGTTATTAAAATAAAATTATCTTAAACGCAAGTTGCCCTTATCTAATTTAACCTATACAACTCATTGCCAAATCGACGTATAAAAACCGTAAGATTTTCTTTACAGCCTGTTTGGAACAAGGTGAATTGAATTCAATTTTTTTTATTGGAACAAAAAAATCACTATGAGTTGAATTCATAGGAGGAATTGAAATTCACTTTTTTTTGTTATTTCAATTCAGCCAATATTTCACGTGATTTCAATTCTCCAACATTGTTACTCTTTTTTTTTATCGTTGAAATTGGAGTCTTCCCATTATACCCACACTCAACTTCAACACAATAACCCTATCCCTACAATAACCCACAGACACTCGTTCATTCATTTTTAAGTTTCTAAATTATAATAGTTTTCTATTATCTTCATAGTTCGGTCTAGCCTAATGTCATTTGCAATCATTTTTTTTATTTTAATAATGAACTTTTTTGATAATATTACTTATAATAAAATTGATGTTTATAAGTTGCTCTTTGTTAGTGTGAATGTTTATTAGTTAATAAGATTATTTTTTAGTCGGGAGTAAATGTGTCATATGAAATAGTTGAATTCATTTTGATTGTGTTCCAAACAGTGTAAATGAATTCAATTCTAATATTACTGGATTTGTTCTAAACAGTGTAAATTGAATTTAATTCAATCTTATTAATATAATTGAATCCAATTCGTTAATGAATTCAATTCGAAGGTTTCCAAATACCTGGTTAATGTACAAGTGATATTTATTTAGAATACAATCTTCAATAGCCAAAGCCCATTGGGCTACTGAGTTAACCGGATCTCTAACAATTTGCAATTTGATTTAGTTACAGAGAAAACAAAGGTCAAGCATAATCAAAAATCAGTTTCATTCATCAAAAAGAGTCCCTTTAAATTCTGAAATAGGTCATGGATTAAAAGTCCAGTTCTTAGTATCATGGATTTGGAATTAACTTGTACTAGTCTATTGAAAATTGAGTTATTCAAATTAGAATCTTATAATAAAAATTAGATTCGTGTTAAAAATAATTCTTTGAATTAAATGAAGCATTAGAACCTTAACTCTGAGCCAAAATCACTAATCGGGGCAAAACTTGGTCCAGGTTGTAACATACAACTGCACATACGAAAGCAGATAACCAGTATTGAGAAGAGTCTTAAGCATTAATAAACATTGTAAGTTCAGCTTCAGAAAATTTCGTTACTTGGGAGTCTCATGTTTTGCTTGTAGCTGAACAAGTCATGTGGGTAATGCAACTGTCATGCTGCTGATGACCTCGTACCTGCATAATTTTCCTGGAACACCTATAAAAAATTATTCAGCTATAAGACCAAACAAACGTGTCTCAAGACAAAAATTGCACTAGTTGAGGATCATCCCTCAAGATTATTGTTGATTAACTAAAGCTTCAGTTAAGGCCTGCAGACAAATTAGATTCTCTTCTTCCATATTCCTTCTGACTATAGAACTAAGCAAGAACTTGACATCTACAATTCTACACTGATTACAAAAGTAAGCCACGACCTAAGCACATAAACAAATGCAAACTACCAAGTTGCAATTCATGCCCAAGCTTCTTCATCTCCTCTATTATTTACAATCCCATGGTTTCGAGTCTTCTTAACCGGTTTACTCATCTGAAATACTGGGTGTCTGCACAGCCTCCTAACTCCTTTTCTCAGGCTAAACCTGTCCCCATCATTGCATTCGTCTTTAAACCCATTTCCTAAGTTTCCCATGTTGGACAAAGAAGCAGGACTGCTACCTGAAGTGGATTCAAATTCCTCTTCCCCATCTTTCTCTGGAAGGATACAATACTTTTCCTTGATATTGGATTCTATATTCATAGTGGCAGACCTCAAAAATTTACCAGTGGCTGCTATCTCTGGTATACAGAAGCCCGGAACAGTTCCAGAAGATCTTTTAGGATCCAACTGTCCTCGGCAGGTGTCACTCTTGATATTTGAGGAATTGGGAGATCCTGAGCGCAATCTAACCAGGGAAACCAATTCATCTCTTTGCTGGAGGGTCCTTAAGATCAAAGTCTTGAGCAAGTTCATTACTTGTACGGCGTGAATCAGTGCTGTCAATGGATCAGCCATCTGCACCATAATCAAGAGGCATCACTGAGATAAATTTTGGCAAACAAAAAGAGTTCAATTGTTAGTTGTTAGACCTACAAATTTGCACCTGGTTAGACATTTCCTTATAATCCCTCTCTTAACAGTCAATTATTTCAGTAATCAACTATTGTATATTTTGTGTCGAATACAGCATGTCCCTCAGGCACTTGAGCTAGCTAGTCCTGTAGCAACCAACCACAAAAATGTACATCATACTAACAAGTTAACAAACCTGAGTCATGTTGGGAGCAAAAACCATAGCAATGTTGCGGGCATTCATCTTATTATACTGCTCATGTTCAACAACATCTGCCATTAAGTTGATAACCCAATCAAGCAGCGCCGCTTCTGTTGGAGGAAGCAACCTGACAAGTTGAGTGCAGTCATCCTCAGTGTTAGAATGCATCACTTGCTCTGGCGTGAGAGAATCAAGAATTCCTGAAGGTAGTTCCCTAAACCATGCCTAAAAAAGTATGAGAAAGAACAACAGATCACTCCTTATGGAACAAAGAAGAAAACAAATTTAGTATTCTGTACCCAAACTTATGAAATTAAGCAACCAAAAAAGGAAATCCTTGAGTAAGCAAAAGAAGAAATTTACGTGTTCGACTATGTTATTCTCGCTTACCTTAATCAAGCCTGCCAAGCAATGTACATCAATTCCACGTGGCACTACACCTTTGTTAAGCTGGTCTCTGACATAATCTTCTTGGCTATTCTCGGCATTAATCCGGAATATCCCCTCTGCCTTGATGTACACAAGCGAACATGAAAAACAGTATTAAGATTTCTGCCTTAGAAATAGTGTTGAAACTGAATGATCTATAAATTTTAAAACAGGAATTTGGCAATACCTTAAGGCCCCCTTCTACATACAATCTATTTTGCATCATAAGGAGGATGGTGGGCACGCTATTCCCTCGATCATCATAAGAACATTGCATTGAATTGGCAGAAACTCCAAATATTTTTGCGCTGAAAAGCGAGTTAAGAAAGATCTTAAGGCCAAATGAACATTGACTACACAAAACCCTCTACTAAAAACCAACCAACGGATGCAATTTGTTCAAATGGCCACAGATCAGTTAAAATTAGAAGACCAAGTGAGTGTCAACCTTTGTTCATCATGTTACAAAATGGAAGCTCCATCTACAATCCTGATAATGCAGTCGAATAAACACTAACGACAGAGCCATCTTCAAGGAATACACAAAAACACATGCATATAAAGCCCTAACTCAACCACTATTGCATGTAAATAAATTAGAACCAAAAAAGATTAAATTCAAATAGAAAACAGATGAAGAACCAAAATGACCTGGCACTAGGCACTTTTCTGGGAACATGAGGTTCGATGTCTGTAGGCAAGCCAAGAAAGCCGTCAAAACGATCGAAGGTAACGTGAGATTCATGCCTGACCTCCGTAGGCCACCCAATATCCATTGAACATGCATCATTATCATCATCCTTCTCCACACTGCACGTGACCAACGACTTCCTCAACGCCGCCGCCAACACATCCAAAACACCGAACTGACTACTCCCACTCTCGCTGTCGCCATTACGCCGACTACGATCTCCGCTGTCGTATCCAGACGAAGAACTAATAAACCGGTTTCTGGAAGCGTCATTGTAATCCTCCTCTTCGTAGCACTCTTCCTCCTCCTCCTCCTCCTCTTCTTCTTCTTCTTCGCTCATGTGAACGAACGGATCCGGAGGAGCGACGGAGCTGAAATGAGTGAGCCCGACGAGGCCACAGGACTTGGATCGGAAAAGCCGAGTCATGTTGTGTTGGGCGGGTCGTTATCTATGTTTTATTGCAGTTTTATTTAACAACTGGCGGGTGGGTGTGGCGTGTGGGTATATAATTGCGAGGAACCAAATATTAGGTTTTAAGTAATAAATAATTATAATTAAAATAAACAAAACGTTAATTTTAATTAACCAATAGAATAAGAGAGGGTGGAGGAGAAACCAGGAAAACAGAAAAAAAAAAAGGAAGAGAAATCAATCTTGTGTTACTTTGGAAATAAATAACGGAGACACGTGGCGTTACAAAACAATTTTTATTAGACTAATCTTGATATAATTATATTAGAACTAATGATTTTTTATAAGATGTATTATTAAAATTTAATATATTTATTGTATTAATTGGTTTATTAGTATTTAATAATAAGCAATGTCACGAATACCGACCGGACTTGATATCAGATCGAGTTCTGATAAGATATTGTACTGGTATTGGTCAATACCGGAAACCATTTCATGTAATTTTTTAAATTTATGAAATAGTCCCTGAATTTTTTTAAAAATTGCAAAATAGTCCATTGTCATTTTATATAGTTGTACTGTATATTTTTAACCTTATCTTTAAAAATTAAAACAATAAATAATAATCATAAGTAGTATAAAATAACAATAATTTTCAGATATTTCACATATAAATAATAACCATAATTTATATGGAAAAAAAGACAATCGTTATTATACAAATATAAAATTAAGAACAATATAAAGTATTTAAAACATTACAATTTCAATGTTCATTATATAATAAATAATAATTACATCAAAATATCCAATAAAAAGAATAATAAATATCCTTAACTCTCAAATTAT